>JAWDGP010007739.1:12500-19189 GCA_033675545.1 Elysia crispata | reverse complement strand
ATTCGCTGAGTGTTGTAAATATACAGGTTAGGCAATAGCGCCGTGTACTAAGGTCCGGTACCCGCTGAGTGTTGTAAATATACAGGTTAGGCAGTAGCGCCTTGCACCGAAGGTCCGGTAGTCGCTGAGTGTTGTAAATATACAGGTTAGGCAGTCGCGCTGTGCACCGAAGATCCGGTATTCGCTGAGTGTTGTAAATATACAGGTTAGGCAGTAGCGCCGTGCACCGAAGGTCCGGTATTCGCTGAGTGTTGTAAATATACAGGTTAGGCAGTAGCGGGAGTGTTGTAAATATACAGGTTAGGCAGTAGCGCCGTGCACCGAAGGTCCGGTATTCGCTGAGTGTTGTAAATATACAGGTTAGGCAGTAGCGGGAGTGTTGTAAATATACAGGTTAGGCAGTAGCGCCGTGCTCCGAAGGTCCGGTATTCGCTGAGTGTTGTAAATATACAGGTTAGGCACTAGCGGGAGTGTTGTAAATATACAGGTTAGGCAGTAGCGCCGTGCACCGAAGCATGATCCGGTATTCGCTGAGTGTTGTAAAATATACAGGTTAGGCAGTAGCGCCGTGCACCGAAGATCCGGTATTCGCTGAGTGTTGTAAATATACAGGTTAGGCAGTAGCGGGGTGTTGTAAATATAAAGGTTAGGCGGTAATCGCTGGGTGTTGTAAATATACAGGTTAGGCAGTAGCGCCGTGCTCGAAGGTCCCGGTATTCGCTGAGTGTTGTAAAACTACAGGTTAGGCGAGCGGGAGTGTTGTAAATAAACGGGTTAGGCAGTAGCGCCGTGCACCGAAGGTCCGGTATTCGCTGAGTGTTGTAAATATACAGGTTAGGCAGTAGCGGGAGTGTTGTAAATATACAGGTTAGGCAGTAGCGCCTTGCACCGAAGGTCCGGTAGTCGCTGAGTGTTGTAAATATACAGGTTAGGCAGTCGCGCTGTGCACCGAAGATCCGGTATTCGCTGAGTGTTGTAAATATACAGGTTAGGCAGTAGCGCCGTGCACCGAAGGTCCGGTATTCGCTGAGTGTTGTAAATATACAGGTTAGGCAGTAGCGGGAGTGTTGTAAATATACAGGTTAGGCGGTATGCCGTGCGCCGAAGGTCCGGTATTCGCTGAGTGTTGTAAATATACAGGTTAGGCAGTAGCGCCGTGCTCCGAAGATCCGGTATTCGCTGAGTGTTGTAAATATACAGGTTAGGCAGTAGCGGGAGTGTTGTAAATATACAGGTTAGGCAGTAGCGCCGTGCACCGAAGATCCGGTATTCGCTGAGTGTTGTAAATATACAGGTTAGGCAGTAGCGCCGTGCACCGAAGGTCCGGTATTCGCTGAGTGTTGTAAATATACAGGTTAGGCAGTAGCGCCGTGCACCGAAGATCCGGTATTCGCTGAGTGTTGTAAATATACAGGTTAGGCAGTAGCGCCGTGCACCGAAGGTCCGGTATTCGCTGAGTGTTGTAAATATACAGGTTAGGCAGTAGCGGGAGTGTTGTAAATATACAGGTTAGGCAGTAGCGCCGTGCACCGAAGGTCCGGTATTCGCTGAGTGTTGTAAATATACAGGTTAGGCAGTAGCGCCGTGCACCGAAGGTCCGGTATTCGCTGAGTGTTGTAAATATACAGGTTAGGCAGTAGCGCCGTGCACCGAAGATCCGGTATTCGCTGAGTGTTGTAAATATACAGGTTAGGCAGTAGCGCCGTGCACCGAAGATCCGGTATTCGCTGAGTGTTGTAAATATACAGGTTAGGCAGTAGCGCCGTGCACCGAAGGTCCGGTATTCGCTGAGTGTTGTAAATATACAGGTTAGGCAGTAGCGCCGTGCACCGAAGGTCAAGTATTCGCTGAGTGTTGTAAATATACAGGTAAGACAGTAGCGCTATGTACGAAGGTCCGGTATTCGCTGAATGTTGTAAATATACAGGTTAGACAGTACCGCTGTGTACGAAGGTCCGGTATTCGCTGAGTGTTGTAAATATACAGGTTAGGCAGTAGCGGGAGTGTTGTAAATATACAGGTTAGGCAGTAGCGCCGTGCTCCGAAGGTCCGGTATTCGCTGAGTGTTGTAAATATGCAGTTTAGGCAGTAGCGCCGTGCACCGAAGATCCAGTATTCGCTGAGTGTTGTAAATATACAGGTTAGGCAGTAGCGCCGTGCACCGAAGGTCCGGTATTCGCTGAGTGTTGTAAATATACAGGTTAGGCAGTAGCGCCGTGCACCGAAGGTCCGGTATTCGCTGAGTGTTGTAAATATACAGGTTAGGCAGTAGCGCCGTGCTCCGAAGGTCCGGTATTCGCTGAGTGTTGTAAATATACAGGTTAGGCAGTAGCGCCGTGCACCGAAGATCCGGTATTCGCTGAGTGTTGTAAATATACAGGTTAGGCAGTAGCGCTGTGTACTAAGGTCCGGTATTCGCTGAGTGTTGTAAATATACAGGTTAGGCAGTAGCGCCGTGCACCGAAGGTCCGGTATTCGCTGAGTGTTGTAAATATACAGGTTAGGCAGTAGCGCCGTGCACCGAAGGTCCGGTATTCGCTGAGTGTTGTAAATATACAGGTTAGGCAGTAGCGCCGTGTACTAAGATCCGGTATTCGCTGAGTGTTGTAAATATACAGGTTAGGCAGTAGCGCCGTGCACCGAAGGTCCGGTATTCGCTGAGTGTTGTAAATATACAGGTTAGGCAGTAGCGGGAGTGTTGTAAATATACAGGTTAGGCAGTAGCGGGAGTGTTGTAAATATACAGGTTAGGCAGTAGCGCCGTGCTCCGAAGGTCCGGTATTCGCTGAGTGTTGTAAATATACAGGTTAGGCACTAGCGGGAGTGTTGTAAATATACAGGTTAGGCAGTAGCGCCGTGCACCGAAGGTCCGGTATTCGCTGAGTGTTGTAAATATACAGGTTAGGCAGTAGCGGGAGTGTTGTAAATATACAGGTTAGGCAGTAGCGCCGTGCACCGAAGGTCCGGTATTCGCTGAGTGTTGTAAATATACAGGTTAGGCAGTAGCGCCGTGCACCGAAGATCCGGTATTCGCTGAGTGTTGAAAATATACAGGTTAGGCAGTAGCGCCGTGCACCGAAGTTCCTCTATTCGCCGAGTGTTGTAAATATACAGGTAAGGCATTAGTGCCGTGTACGAAGGTCCGGTATTCGCTGAGTGTTGTAAATATACAGGTTAGGCAGTAGCGCTGTGTACGAAGGTCCGGTATTCGCTGAGTGTTGAAAATATACAGGTTAGGCAGTAGCGCCGTGCACCGAAGGTCCGATATTCGCTGAGTGTTGTAAATATACAGGTTAGGCAGTAGTGCCGTGTACGAAGGTCCGATATTCGCTGAGTGTTGTAAATATACAGGTTAGGCAGTAGCGCCGTGCACGAAGATCCGTTAGTTTTACAGGATGAGAACAAATTGGTATCCTTCAAGGCACATCAACTATATTCACAGGAACCATTGCCAAAATTTGCTAAATATTTTATTCAGGTTTCAGCGTGTTTAAGGTTTAACTCTTGGTTGTATTGCTCTTCAAAGGGAACCTGCTCTAAGCAGCAAGATATAGAAATGAAAGTCCTTACACAAAGCAATTTTTAGCCAGCAAAATTATTCCACAAAATGCTCTAAAATCATAAGCAGCATTTTATGTTTCTAGCGATTTGTGGAAAGCAGCAAATCTGCCAATATTATGGCTATGTTAACAGAAAGTGATTTGCAGCAAGCCTAAAAATATATGTTATCATGTGAACAAATAATATCCTCAAAGTCTGCATCCGGATTATCTGTGAGACCTATAATTGTAAAGCTTTTCAAACAACTATCGACCTACAATCACATGATAACATATATTCCCCCACCAATGGAAAAGGTGAAGTGAAGAAGACAAAGAGGTGTCTGGGTTTAGTTTTATTCTTGGTTAAAATCATTTATATATAATGGAGCTAGGCAAAAAATTAGAACCATCTAACTTATCATTTCTAAACCACCTAGGAACGTCAAATTTGTCATAAAGTTGTAAATTGCCATAAAACTTGGAGTGGTAATACTTATTAATAGTAATAATGGGTAGGTGTAGGCATATATCTGGATCATTTAAGTTAAAGAATAGATATCAAGACCAATATTATTATAAGCCTATTTAACACACACACCCACACTCCAGCCTCGGCAATTTGACACCATGATTCCGTTCGTAGAACGGGGTTTATGTCTTGTACAATATATAAGGTAAGATACTATTTACTTTATTCATCCCCTTGGGAAAATTCAAAATTGACACGTCCATCATTATAAAAAGACATAAATATATATATATATATATATATATATATATATATATATATATATATATATATATATATATATTTATATATAGTTACTCCTAAATATTTATAATTAAACATGTGTCGTACTGCTTCGCTTTTGATGTATTAGGGCAATTTATCTGTTTTCGTTTTTCCTAAAGTCGACATGTAGCTCATCTGTCTTATCTCCATTCAAACATAATGGGTTGTCCTCGCACCACGACACGAACTTGTCATCCTCTTGTCTATATAACAATTCATAATCACTTAAAATCAAACCTTGAAGAGTTTTGTGTCGTCCGCAAATTTTATGATTGGCACTTTGACAACCATTGTTCTAAATGGTAAACAAGAGTGGGGACACCACACAGCCTTGCATTTTGAGAACCAGTGTTGGTCGCTATGAGTTTTGATTTCTTCTCACCATCATGAGTTCTATTCGTCAAAAAGGTGAGAACCCAGGAATTTATGTATTTATTTATTTTTAGATTTGCCATTTAATGGATAGGAAAATGAGGTTTCATTGGGTTGAGTGCCGAGTAGAAGTCTACGAAAAGAACCCTGCAGAAACGATTGCGCCTGTCTAAATGATTAATAAAGACCAGAATTATATCTTCGACACTATGCTTTGCTTGATATGCAAAATGACAGGGATCTGGCAATAGTTTCATGTGGTTTTTGAGTTTTCTCAAAATCAGTTTTTCTAGACATTTCATTGTAACCGATGTTTCCTTGGAACTAAAATTATTTTTTAGGTCTTTCAGATGCTGGGTATAGAGGATGTTAAGATGGACATATATAAGATGTAGGTAAAGATGTAACTTAGTTTCTTTGCACAAACTCTCAATGATATTCCTACTACTACTACTACTACTACTACTACTACTACTACTACTACTACTACTACTACTACTACTACTACTACTACTACTACTACTACTACTACTACTACTACTACTACTACTACTACGACTACTACGGCTACTACGACTACTCCTACTACTACTACTACTACTATTACTACTACTACTACTACTACTACTACTACTACTACTAATACTACTACTACTACTACTACTACTACTACTACTACTACTACTACTACTGTGTGTACTTATAGTTTTACTATTACTACTACTACTACTACTACTACTACTACTACTACTACTACTACTACTACTGCTACTACTACTACTACTACTACTACTACTACTACTACTACTACTACTACTGCTGCTACTACTAATACTCTTGATGCTGCTGCTACTACTTCTACCATTACTAATACTGTGTGTACTTATAGTTTTACTACCACTACTACTATTACTACTACTACTACTACTACTACTACTACTACTACTACTACTACTACTACTACTACTACTACTACTACTACTACTACTACTACTACTACTACTACTACTACTACTACTACTATCTAGCGTTATAGTGTTTTAGGAAATGAGGGGCGTTTATGGGTTTATGTGATTGGAAATGTTGCTTCGTCGTTGACATTGATACCATGTGGTGCTAGTGTCTGTAATGTGTGAATCCAGAATGTTTCTTTGTTTAGTAGGCCTATCCTATCCATGGTAAGTAATTGGCCAATTGGTGTGATTTTTGCGTAATTAATGTTGTGCCCGGTGAGGTTAAAATGTTTGGCAACAGCGTCGCCTCTATCATTATTAATGTTAAATCTGTGTGGTGTGGTGTTTTTGCTTTTTATTTGGAAAGAGCGAAAGTGAGAGAGATAGAAGAAAAATAAGGATATTGTCTGCAAAAAACATGGGAAAAAAAGGTTCGACATTGTGAGGAACTTACATTGGATTCACTAGAGAATAAAGACACCTTTCAGAGTCTTAACATAAATCGTAGTACCTTTCCCTCCCCCTCCTCCCATTCCACTCAAGTAATTCCCCGTCACAACCATTATTGTATGAGTCCCCTGCGCCACAGACAGGACGTGGAATTAGATTATACGACTATCGGCAATGAATTAGGGGGAATAACTCTACACCCAATCGACACGGGGGCCATCTTGAAAGGCGATAAAAACTGAAAAGCTTTCTAAACCTGGCACTCACTGTTCGTAAATCTCAGGAGGGGGGTTAAGGATAGAGAAGTAAGGAGGGAGCTGGTGGCCTTCGGGCAGTGCTTGTAATAATACTACTTTCTTATTTCTGTTTTCGTTCTTTATCAAACATCAGGGGAAGTTTTCTACGTATTTTTATCGTTTATTACTTTGTCAAAATCTAAGGCATTGTGTTCTGTCTTTAAAGTGGATGCGGTCAGAGGAAATGTGAAAAATGTGGATTTTTTAAAGAATATTTCGCCTTTCATTTTGCTAACCCCTAACAATGTACAATCAACATTATTTGCCCATTGCTTTAAAGCTA
>JAWDGP010007739.1:0-7500 GCA_033675545.1 Elysia crispata | reverse complement strand
TCCCAGATGTCATGTGGTCAGGATTATTTCAGATTGCGCGTGACTGAGTGTGAGCAATACAATCTCACTAAACGCGTTGATCACAATATTTCCAGCAGTTGCTAAATCAATGGGTAAAAATTCTTTCTAAGAGGATTCCAAACAGCTCTCCGAGTATAGTTGGAGATACTGACTCGCGAGGAAATGTGCTGTTGGTCATCCTTAGTTTAAGCATGAGTAGTTGTTTATTTTACTTGACTTTATCACTCACCTTTTGAATATACTGCCAGAAACAGCTTGTGGTCTTTTCAATCACACCAGATTACTGCATCGGTAAAGGAAATTAGGAAAGTTTTCTTTGCGGCTATGGTATGGGTCATAACAAAATCTGGTTCACATGTAATCAGCTCAGTCAGACACAAAATTGCATCTATTCATTAATTTCTTATTTTAGATTTATCGTGGAATCTCTGAGGCCTTATTAATTGGAAAGAAGAGGAGGAGACGATAATATCACCATGATACCCTATTGACAACTAGAGATTATTTGTAATGACATAAAATTAAAAATATCTTCATTGAATCGCACAGAGCGTCTGATGAAACGAGTAGTTGAAACTCAAAATGGTAAAAATCTAGGAGGTGAAGGAGGAAACAGCAATGATACTTTAACTGTGAGGTGGAGGAAGGTGCCTTGTGAAGCGAGGATGTATCCTCTCTGGTGTTCCTCAGTCACACTCACTGAGAGTCGTAGGGGAAGTTAAATACTCTAGAACTGCTATCGCCCCCCCCCCCCCCCCTTTTTTTTTTCTTCGACAAGGGAGATAACAGCTGATGGGTGGAGTATCCCGAAGTCTCTAATCAGCGAAGCCATTAACTGCTCGGCCAGCCACAATGACAGGTTTTGAAACGAATCCGATCTATTTAGCTATCGGAAACAACTCGCACGTTCTATGACGGGCAGAGCTGTTCTCCGGCAAGGTTGCTCAGTGCGCTGCTTCATCTTCTCAATCAAATTATAGAGACCGCACGGAGAGCTCCTTGGTGTAATCCTAACAACGTCACATGGGGCAAATCCAGCACCATATCTGTTTTTAGAATTATTTTTGCGCGTACATTATTGGTTGGGAAGAAAACATTACACGTTGATGATTTAAAAAACTGGCTCGTTTCTCTCTGAGGTTACACGTTTACTATCGGCTAAAGGCGTTGTGGATGAGAAAGGTTGAGATAAGAATATACAGTCAATGCTTCCCTCTCCCTCCTCCCCTCGATTCCTTTTTTCTGTCTGCTACACTTAATAGCACTTATTTCAGGTGACGGAGAGAGAGAGAGAGAGAGAGAGAGAGAGAGAGAGAGAGAGAGCACTTATTTCAGGTGACAGAGAGAGAGAGAGGGAAGGAGGGAAGAACTCATCACCAGATGCATGGTTTAGTTATGAGTGACAGAAGACAAGCAACCAAAGTGTACATACACCGATTATTGAAGACGAAGTCATGGAAGAATATCCCAGCTCTATGTTAGCGGTCGTTAGACTGGACAACAGGCGTCTCCTTCTCTGAAACATCAAACCTGTAGGACCCTTAAGGGGACTTGAGGAGAAGGAATCGATTTAAGACCACAACCTGTCCATATGATATTTGATGAGAGATAATTAAGACAATTATGTGATTCGTGTAAAAGTTTCTCTTATAGACTTAGGTGATTCAAATCTGAGTATAAAATCTTTATCAATTTCCGTCCAGTGAAAGCTCTCTATAATTTTTCATTGTCTATACACAGAGACTGATTGTTGAGTAAAGATCCTGACTTAACGCTAGTCAGCCGACCAGTTTACAGCTGACTCAAGATGTTAGTACATGTCTATAGAGTGGGAAAGGGGATGCCAAAGTTTAAGATCAGTGGTCTCCCAGATAGAACGCCCGTGTTGCCTCTTGCAGGGAGACGTCACGCCGATTCAAGCATACCGTTGATCTATGTAGTGTTTAATTTATTCAGTTCTATCTGGCTTGGCTGACTAGCACTTGTTTGGCTCAGAAGAAAATAAGCGGTTGTTGAGAATAGCAAAACTGTATTAACAATGATAGTGGTCAGAAAGAACCCCGGCGGTAGGACCTGGCTCTTCCTCTGTTGTTTAATTCTCGGTTCACTCCTGCAAGGTGTTGTCCAGGCTCACCTGTGACACAGACAGTCTGCATACATGAGAGAAAGATCACAGCGGCTCGATCAGGTCTTGATGGCTCGACACAACTCCAAACAAACCTGTAAAAATGAAATACAGTATTTTCAGCTTTTTCTTTTGGTTTCTGTTTTCAACTTTTTTTAGTTATCACCCTCAGTCGACTAGTGATTGGGTTTTAAACCTTTTTTGGGTGATTAAGTCGATATATCGTGATAAACTCAGTTACCAGTATTGTGTCATTTGTAATCCAAACCTGCGAGAATACCCAGTATATTCGGTCACCTATTTACATATCTTCCTCATGAGTTTCGAGCATACTCACTTTCTTCTACTCAGTCTCCTGTTGACTTACAATGCTCATGCGTTTCTGATGCGTTTTGAGTATACTGAGTCTTACGTTTACTTACAATGCTCATGAGTTTCGAGTATACTGAGTCTTACGTTTACTTACAATGCTCATGAGTTTCGAGTATACTGAGTCTTACGTTTACTTAAAATACTAATAAGTTTCGAGTATACTCAGTCTCTTGTTGACTTACAATGCTCATGAGTTTCGAGTATAGTGAGTCTTACGTTTACTTACAATGCTCATGAGTTTCGAGTATAGTGAGTCTTACGTTTACTTAAAATACAAATACGTTTCGAGTATACTCAGTCTTACATTTACTCACAATGCTCATGAGTTTCGAGTATACTGAGTCTTACGTTTACTTAAAATACTAATAAGTTTCGAGTATACTGAGTCTCCCGTTGACTTATAATTCACATGAGTTTCGAGTATACTGAGTCTCCGGTTGACTTATAATTCTCATGAGTTTCTAGTATACTGAGTCTCCCGTTGACTTATAATTCTCATGAGTTTCGAGTATACTGAGTCTCCCGTTGACTTATAATTCACATGAGTTTCGAGTATACTGAGTCTCCCGTTGACTTATAATTCACATGAGTTTCGAGTATACTGAGTCTCCCGTTGACTTATAATTCACATGAGTTTCGAGTATACTGAGTCTCCTGTTGACTTACAATGCTCATGAGTTTCGAATATACTGAGTCTCCCGTTTGCTCACAAATCTGATGCGTTTCGAGTATACTGAGTCTTACGTTTACTTACAATGCTCATGAGTTTCGAGTATACTGAGTCTCCCGTTGACTTATAATTCACATGAGTTTCGAGTATACTGAGTCTCCCGTTGACTTATAATTCACATGAGTTTCGAGTATACTGTCTCCTGTTGACTTATAAATCTCATGAGTTTCAAATGTACTGAGTCTCCCCTTGACTTACAAATCTCATGGGTTTCAAGTATACTCAGACTCATGTTGTCTTACATTACTCATGATTACCAAATTCTTTCTGGTTTAAAATTTTTTCTTACCGCTAAATTTACCAAACTTAAAATGAAAAAAACAACAACATCTAAACAGTAGCTAAACCATTGCGTTCCGCTGTATCAAACTGTCATGAAAAACCAAATCTTACGTTATTTTTTTATTTTTTTTAATTGATAAAAAGTCTCAATGAAAGCATTGATCCAAAGAAGCTACCAAATTTTACCCAAGTTTTGAAGTAGCCCTTAAATTTTATCTGAATTGTAATGGTTTAAACAAGAGAACATAACTAATGATTCCTAAATCAGGTTTGTTCCTTGGTTCAGGATTTACAAAATATATTCATCATTCAGCGAGACAAAGAGACGTATTTCTCCCCTTTTTTCACCATGACGTAATAGTAACCTGAAAGTTAATACCAAAGACCTAAATATTTTATAAATCCTTTTAGATAGGGTTTCCACCAACTGATAATTCATATTTGTTGCCATTTGAAATACCGTTGATCTATCTTGACAGCAAGACAAATCGGCAAGTTAACTGGTACAATGGATGAAATGTCCTTTAGAAAACTGAAACACGGAAAATCTAAAGTGGACTTAATAACGCTATATAGATCAATGTCCATTGACGAACCCATTAAAATGCCAACTGAACGTTCATTTATAAGAGAAAGAGTCTACATAATACTGGCCGGTTCAGTCTGAGGACAATTAAAAAAAAATTTGCTTCTTTCTATTTTTTTCTTTCAGCGGGAACAAAGGACTTCACCAGTTTAGGAAAGAAGCCACACAAAGAACTAAGCGTCCAGACTGAACATAACAATTATCGCTTTGAACGAGAGGACAACCAGATGATGAACCTGGTAGTTTATAGAGAGCATAGCGTGTTAGACTCAGCTACAGTTTATCTTTTATTAATTTGTCAACCCTATCATTTCACCTGATTAGAGAGTTCTCAAAAAGGTTTCAAACATTCAAAGCAAAAACACAAAATAAGACATCCGAACATTTTAGTTCTGGGTGTATTATGTTGTTGCAGTATCAGCAGCTCGATATTTTAGAAAAAAAAATCGGATGTATTAGACTGTGATGCGAAAACATTATGGTTTTAATGATTTTTATATAAAAAAAGTTTTTCATTGTCTTTTGTATCTCAATTAGGGAGTGGCAAGAGATGAAATGATTAGGTCAAACTGAATTTTGAGTTTATTTCTTTGCCATCAGATTGGAAAAAAAAACTCAAACCAAACGAAATTACATTCAACAATCCATTTAGGTCTTTTTATGCTAACTAGTTTGAAGTAACTACCAAGTTGAAAAAAAATTTCCACAGGTTAAAAATACACCTGACGCATTTGTGATCTCCAGCTTTTACAACAGCTCAAACAGCACGTGGAAAAGTCATATTCGATTTTACTGTTTTTTAAGAACATCGTAATCGAATCCAATCGATCTGTATTGACTTGTACCGATGTTCCAAGCAGTATTCCATTCTTCTTTGTAGACAGAAGTATCTAAATAAAATTTTTCAGTTTGAAAAAAAAAACCTAACTACGTTTGAATCGAAAGCCACAAGAAATGTTTTAAGTTAGATTGAAATAAGATTAATTTGACCACTTTGATGCATTCAAAAACAGTTTGAACTAAACTTATCTGTAATACGCCGAACATTAATGGAAACCAAAGGTCAAAAGTCAAAGACTGGGTACAATCTCAATTTCAGTGTTGAGATAACGTTGGATTTTCTTCCCAATAATTCTGAGTACTTTTGGAAGATATTTAAATCTTGCAAAAAAATGAGTTCTTTTTTATATCTTTTCAAAAAAAAGTTCTGTATGGCCCGTCCCTCTCATTTTCATCTTTTTCCTCTCTCTGTCTGTCACTCTCCCTCTTTCTTTCACTGCCTTTTCCTTTTTATTTTTCACTCAGGTTTGTATTAAATTACATTCAACCAACCCGCAGGTGTAGACCACAGTGTTTGGAAAAAGAATGAAATTAGCCATTCATATGGATTCAAGACTAAATAAGGACAGGAAAGCCGCCAAGAAAATAAATAAGTTATTAATTAGCAAACATGTCGCAGGGAAACTGGCGTGAGGGAGACAGGAACTTGTTTCATGTAATATTGGGAAAAACTGGTTATTTTTGTGGAACAGTATTTGGTGATTGCGCAATCAAGTTTCATTCTTCTTTTTACTATCATGATGTTAAGTGACAAAAGTCGATTCATACATATTTCTTTGGTTTATTTGATTTATATAGTGTTATTTAGTCCAGTTTGTGTTTGCGATGTTTATTTGTTTAATTTTGTGTGTATGCATTCTTTTCTCTGTTTCTACGAGTTCTCGGTTCTTGAGATGTTTCACGAATCGCTCTGAGTGTGCTAAATTTTGCCATAAAGAGAATATTTACAAATAAGTTTACAATTTATATCATTTTTTTCTCTGAAAAAAATGCAACTTAAAAATATAAAGAGCAGTTTAT
The DNA here is from genome assembly GCA_033675545.1 of Elysia crispata. Taxonomy (NCBI): domain Eukaryota; kingdom Metazoa; phylum Mollusca; class Gastropoda; family Plakobranchidae; genus Elysia; species Elysia crispata. The sequence goes on along the minus strand of JAWDGP010007739.1, from coordinate 1,524 downwards.
TCCAAAAAGAGTGAGAATGGTTCCCGCAGAGACCAGATTTTATATTGTATAAATAATAAGAAACTTAGAGGATCAAATAAAAACACTCAGAATGTCCTCATTTGAGCCCGAGCCCTGAAATCTTATGGTTTTATTTTAAAACTGGTGGATTTATTTGAGCGATATTACTAACAGTTTCTGGAAGCAAAAGATGAAAAATAAGAAATGATTATGTGTAAATATAATGATAACTTCCAACAACGTACCTCTTCCTAGAAGTTAGTGATCACAATAGACCATGGAAATATGTTCGAAATGTGTCATCATTTTTTTGCTGGAAGCGATGAGATCCTTCACCTGTGTTTCATTTCTACCATAAGATTTCTTGTTTAAAACCTCATACAAAAACCTGCGTTATCAATACCTGAATTTTTAATCAAACGAAAGTCGAGAGGAGCCCAGTCTCTGTCAATCTCTGCATGGTGATTTTTTTTTCCTATCAGCATTTCACAATGAAGTTGATGCGCAAAAATGATTTTCAATTTTTAAGTTCCACCTTTACCGTGAAATGCGACAAAAATTCAATGTATGAATATCAAAAGTGCTAACCGAATTGAATCGTAACTAAAAATTCCATTACAATGTCAAAGTTAAATATCAAAATTTTAGTGACAACAGATCTGGAGGAATAGCTAGGGATTGGCGTAGAGTATCTGGCAGCTAGCAGGGTGGGTCTCGTCAAAGTTAGTTCGTCTGTACAATCTGATCAGTTACATATGGAAAAAGAGGAAGGAGAAAATAAGCCACCCAATTTGAAGTTTGAAGAAATTTCCCGTGCAGAAATCTACCAGCACCTGAGCTCTAGTTAAAGGGAAGGCCATGGAGATTTGAATAAAAAGAGGGGAGAGAATAACTAGGGGAAAAACGGCAATATATTTCATAATCTTTGTTAAAAAGGTCGCAGTTAGTTTTGGATGTTATGTGAATGTCAATTTCAATCTCAATTTTCGATTCCCCCCCCCTCTTCCAATCCCCACTATTTTCCGAATTTTTGTTAACGTCAAATATTTTTTTCCTCTTTTATAAAATCTGAGGATGTTTGATCATTTTGTTGAAGATATCTATGAAAGATTTAAAAAAAATTCAAATTTCTGGGCAGTGCGAAAGAGTGCGCATCCTATTATTATGAAGATTTATGTTGCTTAGCAACGTCTGAACCATCTTGATAAATGGAATTTCCTCTCGATCATGCTGGTAATTTTAATGGATTTGTGCTTAAAATAAAAACTTTTAGATAAAGGTATAAGAAGCAACTTAATTATGAAAAGGAACCGTCCTATCTGTCATATAATAAAGAATGAGAGCAAGAAAAAGAGAGAGAGAGAGAGAGAGAGAGAGAGAGAGAGAGAGAGAGAGAGAGAGAGAGAGAGAGAGAGAGAGAGAGAGAGAGAGAGAGAGAGAGAGAGAGAGAGAGAGAGAGAGAGAGAGAGAGAGAGAGAGAGAAGAAACGTAGGGAGAGACAGAGAGAGAAGTAAGAAAAAGAAA
>JAWDGP010007738.1:100000-112500 GCA_033675545.1 Elysia crispata | reverse complement strand
CTACTATTAGGAGCAAAAACTGTGAAAACTGTAGGACTCTACTTACCGTAAATTACTATTAGGAGCAAAAACTGTGAAAACTGTAGGACTCTACTTACCGTAAACTACTATTAGGAGCGGTAACTGTGAAAACTGTAGGACTTGACTTACCGTAAACTACTATTAGGAGCAAAAACTGTGAAAACTGTAGGACTCTACTTACCGTAAATTACTATTAGGAGCGGTAACTGTGAAAACTGTAGGACTTGACTTACCGTAAACTACTTTTAGGAGCGGTAACTGTGAAAACTATAGGACTTGACTTACCGTAAACCTTTGTCGGGCGCGGGAGCTATGGAAAATGCAGTACTCTACCGGTTACCGTAAATCGTCAATAAATGCGGTACATACTGAAACTGTAGGACTCTACTTAACATAAACCACCAATAGGCTCGGAAACTGTGCAAATTGCAGAACCCTACTTAACATAAACCGCCAATAAGCGTGGTACTTAAGGAAGTTGCAGGACTCTACTTACCGTAAACCGCCAATATGTGAAGTATTTGTAGAAAGTGTAGAGCAACAAAACATTGGCTACCGCCCCTACAAATCCGATGAGGAAAAAGATTGTGGAGAAAATTTCCTTCACGGGCGACTCTAGCAGACTTTCCATGGCATAGTGCTGCGGCCGGAAGCTTCAAAACAGAAAGTGGTTCAGGGATTAGAGACAAGGAAAATGTCACACAGGCAACCACTGAGAAGCTGAAAATAGGAAAGATGTCAAACAGACAACCACTGAAAAGCTGAAAATAGGAAAGATGTCACACAGACAACCACTGAGAAGTTGGAAACAGGGAAGATGTCACACAGACAACCACTGAGACGTTAGAAACAGGGAAGATGTTACACAGACAACCACCAAGAAGTTGGAAATAGGAAAGATGTCACACAGACAACCACCAAGAAGTTAGAAACAGGAAAGATGTCACATAGACAATCACTGAGAAATTAAAAACAGGGAAGATGTCACACAGACAACCACTGAGAAGTTAGAAATAGAAATAGGAAAGATGTCACACAGACAGCCACTGAGAAGTTGGAAATAGGGAAGATGCCACACAGACAGCCACTGAGAAGTTAGAAATAGAAATAGGAAAGATGTCACACAGACAGCCACTGAGAAGTTAGAAATAGGAAAGATGTCACACAGACAGCCACTGAGAAGTTAGAAATAGGAAAGATGTCACACAGACAACCACTGAGAAGTTAGAAATAGGAAAGATGTCACACAGACAGCCACTGAGAAGTTAGAAATAGGAAAGATGTCACACAGACAGCCACTGAGAAGTTGGAAATAGGAAAGATGTCACACAGACAGCCACTGAGAAGTTGGAAATAGGAAAGATGTCACACAGACAGCCACTGAGAAGTTAGAAATAGGAAAGATGTCACACAGACAACCACTGAGAAGTTAGAAATAGGGAAGATGTCACACAGACAACCACTGAGAAGTTAGAAATAGGGAAGATGTCACACAGACAGCCACTGAGAAGTTAGAAATAGGAAAGATGTCACACAGACAGCCACTGAGAAGTTAGAAACAGGAAAGATGTCACACAGACAACCACTGAGAAGTTAGAAATAGGAAAGATGTCACACAGACAGCCACTGAGAAGTTAGAAACAGGAAAGATGTCATACAGACAGCCACCAAAAAGTTCGACACAGGAAGATGTCATACTCACAAACACTTTGAAATTAGAAATGCGAAAGCTGTCCTGCAGAAAAGGGGAAAAATCGAAGTATAGGAACTGAAACAAAGACAGTTGTCTAGTAGAAAAGGTGAAAAATGGAAATATGGGAATTGAAATAAAGACAACTGTCTCGTAGAAAAGGTGAAATATGGGAACTGAAACAAAGACAGCTGTCTCCTAGAAAAGTTGAAAAATAGAAATATGGGAATTGAAATAAAGACTGGTCAATTAGATTTTGAAAGATTCAAGATTGATACGGTTGAGACTTTACAAATATGAAGCAGTAAGAAAATCAGGTCTGAAAGTTGAGAATATCGAATCTGCGAGACAATTACAGTTAAAAGTTAGAATAAGAAATCTGTAAGATGCACACTACTTAGAGTCGGAAATACCGAATCTGCAAGACACACACGACTAAGAATTGGAAATACGGAATCTGCAAGACACACACGACTAAGAACTGGAAATACGGAATCTGTAAGACACGCATGACTAAGAGTCGGAAATACGCAATCTGCAAGACACACACGACTTAGAGTCGGAAATACGGAATCTGCAAGACACACACGACTTAGAGTCGGAAATACGCAATCTGCAAGACACACACGACTTAGAGTCGGAAATACGCAATCTGCAAGACACACACGACTTAGAGTCAGAAATACGGAATCTGCAAGACACACAAGACTTAGAGTCAGAAATACGGAATCTGCAAGACACACACGACTTAGAGTCGGAAATACGCAATCTGCAAGACACACACGACTTAGAGTCGGAAATACGCAATCTGCAAGACACACACGACTTAGAGTCGGAAATACGGAATCTGCAAGACACATACGACTTACAGTCAGAAATACGGAATCTGCAAGACACACACGACTTACAGTCAGAAATACGGAATCTGCAAGACACACACGACTTAAAGTCAGAAATACGGAATCTGCAAGACACACACGACTTAAAGTCAGAAATACGGAATATGCAAGACACATACGACTTACAGTCAGAAATACGGAATCTGCAAGACACACACGACTTACAGTCAGAAATACGGAATCTGCAAGACACACACGACTTACAGTCAGAAATACGGAATCTGCAAGACACACAACAACTTACAGTCAGAAATACGGAATCTGCAAGACACACACGACTTAAAGTCAGAAATACGGAATCTGCAAGACACACACGACTTACAGTCAGAAATACGGAATCTGCAAGACACACACGACTTACAGTCAGAAATACGGAATCTGCAAGACACACACGACTTACAGTCAGAAATACGGAATCTGCAAGACACACACGACTTACAGTCGGAAATACGGAATCTGCAAGACACACACGACTTACAGTCAGAAATACGGAATCTGCAAGACACACACGACTTACAGTCGGAAATACGGAATCTGCAAGACACACACGACTTACAGTCAGAAATACGGAATCTGCAAGACACACACGACTTACAGTCGGAAATACGGAATCTGCAAGACACACACGACTTACAGTCAGAAATACGGAATCTGCAAGACACACACGACTTACAGTCAGAAATACGGAATCTGCAAGACACACACGACTTACAGTCAGAGATACGGAATCTGCAAGACACACACGACTTACAGTCAGAAATACGGAATCTGCAAGACACACACGACTTACAGTCAGAAATACGGAATCTGCAAGACACACGCGGCATCTATTGGGGAAACGGAATTGGTGAGTCACACACGGGTAAAAGTTTGAAATACAGAATCTGTACAGTTACAGCCAAGAGTTGGGAATACCGAACCTGTGAGACAGACGAGGCTGAGAGTCCGGAGAATCGGTACGAGCAACAGAAATTGAGTAGGAAAAATCCCTATACAGAGCGATAGACAGCATCTGTTCTATTTTTTTTTTACTTTGGTAACGCCTGGGCCTTTGGCAGGCAGTAATCGTTAAGACTCCATCATCCATCGATTGAACAATTTCCATCGTCTATTGTTGGAACAGACTCCATCATCTATCAATTGAACAGATTCCATCATCTATTGTTGGAACAGATTCCATCATCTATCTATTGAACAGATTTCATCATCTATCGATTGAACAGACTCCATCATCTATCAATTGAACAGATTCCATCATCTATCGATTGAACAGACTCCATCATCTATCGATTGAACAGATTCCATCATCTATCGATTGAACAGACTCCATCATCTATCGATTGAACAGACTCCATCATCTATCGATTGAACAGATTCCATCATCTATCGATTGAACAGACTCCATCATCTATCGATTGAACAGACTCCATCATCTATCGATTGAACAGACTCCATCATCTATCGATTGAACAGATTCCATCATCTATCGATTGAACAGACTCCATCATCTATCGATTGAACAGATTCCATCATCTATCGATTGAACAGACTCCATCATCTATCGATTGAACAGACTCCATCATCTATCGATTGAACAGATTCCATCATCTATCGATTGAACAGATTCCATCATCTATCGATTGAACAGACTCCATCATCTATCGATTGAACAGACTCCATCATCTATCGATTGAACAGATTCCATCATCTATCGATTGAACAGATTCCATCATCTATCGATTGAACAGATTCCATCATCTATCTATTGAACAGATTCCATCATCTATCGATTGAACAGATTCCATCATCTATTGTTGGAACAGATTCCATCATCTATCTATTGAACAGATTCCATCATCTATCTATTGAACAGATTCCATCATCTATCGATTGAACAGATTCCATCATCTATCTATTGAACAGATTCCATCATCTATCTATTGAACAGATTCCATCATCTATCGATTGAACAGATTCCATCATCTATCGATTGAACAGATTCCATCATCTATCGATTGAACAGATTCCATCATCTATCGATTGAACAGATTCCATCATCTATCGATTGAACAGATTCCATCATCTATCGATTGAACAGATTCCATCATCTATCGATTGAACAGATTCCATCATCTATCGATTGAACAGATTCCATCATCTATCGATTGAACAGATTCCATCATCTATCGATTGAACAGATTCCATCATCTATCGATTGAACAGACTCCATCATCTATCGATTGAACAGATTCCATCATCTATCGATTGAACAGACTCCATCATCTATCGATTGAACAGACTCCATCATCTATTGATTGAACAGATTCCATCGTGTATTGTTGGAACAGATTCCATCATCTATCGATGGAACAGATTTCATCATCTATCGATTGAACAGATTCCATCATCTATCGATTGAACAGATTCCATCATCTATCTATTGAACAGATTTCATCATCTATCGATGGAACAGATTTCATCATCTATCGATTGAACATCGCCTATTGTTGGAACAGATTCCATCGTGTATTGTTGGAACAGATTCCATCGTCTATTGTTGGAACAGATTCCATAGATTATCGATGGAACAGAAAATAGTTCTTAGAGCCATCAGTGATAGCATCTACGGAAGAGCCGGAGAGACCTCTCTGTCACGGGATAAAGCGTGTCATGATGGAAACATTAAGATGGGTACTTTCAACTGTTGCAGGCACTGGTTGTTTTGAAACAGAACCCCCAGCCGTGTCGCGTGATACGTCACGATAACTGTAGCCGTTATGTGGACCTGCTAGGCCACGAAGCCGGTGTTATGCTCTGATCCTCGGACAGTCGGGCAATATTAGGGTGACAGAGGAAAAAAATGTGTGGACAGACAGGTGGACAGACAGGCAGACAGTATTAGAGTGATAGAATAGATGACAAGGAAAAAAAATGTGTGGACGGACACACACACACACACACACATACACAGACAGAGAGATACACAGATAGGGATATAAACAGAGGTGAGGAGGAGATGAAGAGAAACTGATTGGAAGATAATTAATATAGCGAAGAGCGAGTGAGAGAGAGACAGAGACAGAGAGAGAGAGAGAGAGAGAGAGAGACAGTAAGAGCGAGAGAGAGAGCGAGAGAGACAGATCGAGAGAGAGAGAGAAAGCGAGAGAGAGTGAGAGAGAGAGAGCGAGAGCGAGAGAGATAATGATAATAGTCCAGAAAAGAAGGCAGTTCATTTATCAGGTTTTTTTATGTCTTTCAGTTTTCTTTGACAGTTTGGAGGTAGATATATAGATTTCTGAGTTATTTTTGTCTTCTATAAAGAGAGAGTTCTCCATATAATTAAAGTACAATAAGAGTTTAACTTCTTTCATCGTTCACATGGTTTTTTTACATTTAAGTATGTGATTCACACAACGGTTCTCACAAGGCGACGCATAGTATGGTCACAATCTTACAGTATAAAGCATTCATAAATCTTCAGACCCATCGGTTCACGCCACTCATGACTTCTGCTTCAAATCTTTTATTTGCTGCACCGCACCAAAAGGCGCAATAAAAATTGACACTGTGGCAAACCTTACAATATGTGATGAAGTATCCTAGTATGTCAAATAAATTGCCTTATTTCGAATCGATATATTATTAGAGGCCAATGGAGAACCATGGACAATAATGTGCCTTTGGTTCAAGTATATACTCCATTACCTCCGTGTACCATTGTTGGAAAAAATAAAAGCACACTTGAACAATTCTTTGCAAACGTCCTAGAAATCAAAAATTTAGAAATTCTCATCTTATCTAGTTCTATGCAGACCTTGGGAAAGAGAAAGAGTAGCTCTAGATCTAAATGTTAATTCAGAATGATTTACACTCTAATCTTCAATAGATCTATATTAAGTACCGCCAAACTATATCTAAGCAAAGCTATTTAGATCCTCTCACAACTTCTCAAGCTGTAATTTTTTTTACCTGTAAACGCTGTAGAGGTAAGACATGGTGGCACTTCTATCAGGATTCACAGAGTGAAAGTTTTATTGTGACAGACTTGTATCGTGATTTACAGAAAAAAAAACGGTTTATTGTGACAGCTTTAATATTTTACCAAATAAAGAAAATCGTAGAGTGGTAGTGTTAGATCTAGACGCTATGTCTCGGGGTTGGTTCGATTAATTATTACCACTATTGGTTTTTCTATCCTCGTCTGATCGGGAATATCCTGAGTTTGTTTCCTTTTAAGAGTGTTCTTGAACACGCAATTATAACGAAGGATAATGAACATTTTTCACGTCACTTTTTTGTTTTTATTTTTATCGCGATGGTTGCTTCATTGGTTGGTGAATGTAAATATTATAGAGAACCGAGCAATTTTAACGACCCCTATGGCTTTGATAGAGATAACAGAATCACTGCGCCATGAAAAGTTGGATGTTTTAAACGCTTTCTCTTGTCAGCGAATCTCTTTGTGAGGCGTTGCTTCTTGAATCTTTTCAGCGGAATAACGCTCGATCTTGTGTCAGTTTTCCTGCTTGAGTTGTTGTTTCCACCCAGTCTTCTATATCTTGCTCCCACATACTGACTGACCTCCCTCTTCCTCTTTTGCCCTCTATTTCTGCTTCTAAAATATACTTCTCAAGGGTTTTATGGAGTTTGATATCATCAAAGCATTTAAGTTTAAGTCTCCTTATGTTCCGTGGAAGTGTTGTTGAATTGATGCCAATTCTCGTCAGCACATTTTTGTAACTTTTCTTTCCAGGGTACCGGTATTCTCAGAATTTTTCTATAGCACTTCATTGTAAAAGCATTGATCTTTTTGACGTCTGTTTCTTTTACAGTCCATCCTTCACATCCAGGTACTGCAGTTGTAAAGATTCTCATTTTTGTGCTTGTGTATTGTCCTTTCCTGATAGATGTCATTTTTTACCCTTGCTGTTGTCAACCACTCTATTAGAATTACGTACTCAAAATAGGATCTAATCCTAATTAGTAATATTCGCCCTGACATTTGATAAAAACAAAGGAGTAAAAAGAAGAGTGATTGCTCCAAAACTATCGTCTAGTTCTACAATATTTTCATTAATTTGGACCTATCTCACCCTTTCTTTCTAACCCTGACATGCCCATTCATCAACATGGAAATCTGCTAATTCTATACTCTCCAAATTTATTGTAAGATCTTTGTATACTCTAAGTAGAAGGCTATGAATACGAGCAAAAACCGCCTACCGTTGCACAGCATTACGGATGTTTATAGCAACACTTTAATGTACACAGAGGCTTCCTAAAATACAGACCAAGTCATCAAAGTGAAAATATTTTTGAAGGTTTGAGTTACAGCGATCAATTTGATTTAACTTTTGGGCATGGCTAGGACAGAACCTTTTATAATTCAGTCTACAGGCCTACACAACAAAAATATCTAAATGTCCTAACTCTGCCTAATAGTGAATGCTCACTCTTACACTGACTGCAAAGGTTTGCTTATTGCTGCTACACTTACTGCAAAGGTTTGCTTATTGCTGCTACACTTACTGCAAAGGTTTGCTTATTGCTGCTACACTTACTGCAAAGGTTTGCTTATTGCTGCTACACTTACTGCAAAGGTTTGCTTATTGCTGCTACACTTACTGCAAAGGTTTTGCTTATTGCTGCTACTCGGCCTGCTCCTTTTGAAGCCTCGATGTAGTCTTTCATGATGACGAATCTTTAAAGGTTCTAAAAATAGATTTAGATTTTTACAAACTTAGATTACTATTCTCGTTACTACCCAGCTCGCAGTTTATTTCTATTACTATACTCTACTATTTGCGTTTTATTAAAACTTTATTTTGTTATTCTTTTTCACAGAGCAAGTAATGACGTTTTATAGCATCAAGTTCCATCATCTGGTGGAAGATCTAGACATTTTTTTCTTGTTACTCTTAACCTCTAGACAACCTTTCTGTGATTATAATCTCCATAATCAACTGCACGTCGGAAGATTTTCACGATTGTTGCCAGATCTAGTTTTCATCTTATGAGTCTGTTGTTATCAACCTTAATATGTCTAGATTTAGGTCATGTATATGCCTTGAACAATGAATCTAATCATGAAATTAATAACAAGTAACAGCAAAGTCTGCGACATTGTGCGTTTGGTATCTACAGCATTTACATTAGATTTGAACTTCCAGTTGCCTGAAAAGGGGTTAAAGCTACGTTTTTCGCATCTAGTTTTATTTAAAACTAAACATAACAGAAAGCTATCAAGACGTCGATTACCAAGACTCTAACTTCAAGTGACCGACAAGAAGAGTGAAATTCTCCTTCAACAGCACGGATAGTGCGAATAGAGAAAGAAAAGATTAGAGAGAAAATGAGGGGGAGAGAGAAAGAGAGAGAGAGAGAGAGAGAGATGGAGGGAGGGAGAGAGAGAGAGAGAGAGAGAGAGAGAGAGAGGGAGGGAGAAACAGACAAACAGACAGACAGACTGGAATGAAAGGAGTTCAAGGAATGAAAACATAGTTGAAGTTGGCAAGGATATCAGCACAGTCAGCCCATCTCAGGGTTCTCGGACTGCACGGATCCAAGCTTCTGTAAGGGGAAAGGGTGATCCACTCCTGGCTTCATTTTTTTTTTATTTAAGAGGTTTACCATAAAAAAAATTGAGAGGTTTGTCACCACATTTTAAGAGGTTTGTCACCACATTTTAAGGAGATTGTCCCGACAATTTGAGAGATGTGCCACTATAACTTGAGAGGTTTGCTACCATCATATGATGGCCTTCAAAAATATAGTGCACTTCATTATCTGCACTACTTACTGGGAAAGCGAAAAAAGATGTTTTATCAAATGAGAAGAAGACTTGAGTTACCAAAGGTCACAGCATGTTTCAGACTGCCTAAAAGAAGTGTGTGATCCCCACAACGGCGCCGAATACCACCCGATGCTCAACGGACTTGGGCAAAGAAATCAAGAGCTCCATGAAGAAGATGCTTACAAGGTTGTGCAGAGAGGAACCAAATGAGGTGTTAGTTCTACTTTTGACCGTCACAAACAACCCGTTGCTTCGGTTAGAAAGACATTATGATTTCGTCAGCTTTGGCGGCTGAAATGACTACAAGGTTCGGGTGAAAGAAACGGGAGGTAACCATACATGCCAAGCTTCTCGAGAGGACATAGACGCCTCGAGTGGAATTGCAATTATAGTCCGACCAAAGAGCCATGATATTTCATCGTGAATAGCTGTACCTGAAGACTACCCCAAGCAGGTGAAACACAAGACACACAATACATCACAGCTGACCTCTAGTCCTCAGAGGATATACTTGAGGTAGGATTCCTGGATCAAAAAGAGATGGCTGTTGACCTCCAGCTCGGCAAAGACCATACTAGAGATCTGTCCCGGGAGCTGCAAGAAATTGGGTGGTTCAGAGATAATGCTGTGTGATCGCTCAGATGACACCAAATTAGCAGAGCCTAGGACTGGTCTGACACCCGAGTAGCCGCAGACTGTGATAATTAAGCACATTATCTTTTACCGTTGCCATACAGTCATTACTGAGGTAAACGCCGTAGCAGATGGATGGCACCTTAATTTCCTTATATTTTCTGATATTAGCTCGTTAAAACAGCCTCAAGTCTCACCAATATGTGGAAGGTTAAGATATTGTATTGTTTTATGTCTCTTTTCTATTACATTTCATTATATTTTCTGGAATGAACTTTGAAGCCTGTTAGTACGTTATTACAACCTCAAGGCTCATCATTATGAGGAACATCTGGATTATAACTTCTAAATCCGCAGATAAACTCTCGGGAATTATAATCATCAACAAGGGACAACATAATTTGTGCATCCGTGCGGCCGATTTTGTTCTAGAAATGAAGAAGATCTTCCAATTATCTGTAGATTGGGTTTATCAGCTTCATCTACCGACCCTGTTTGTTATAGGTTAATTAATGGTGGCTGATCAGAACCGTTCAGATATTAACAATTAGGGTCTCAGAGAGCATATTTCGGTCAGATCCTCGGTTTGAGTTACCAAAAACCGCTGATGAAGCAGTTTTTGCGAGCTGGTTACCTTCTAGACCATTAACCACAATTTGACAAGACACTGACGTATAGGACAAAGTCTGGTTAAAACGTAAACGTTGTCATGGAAACGTCAGCTTACTTTCAAGAGATTTTATTTTTTCCACCTAACTTCCTGATTCAGAAAATATAATAACTGTAGGTTCCAAGGTTACTTCTTTCATTTATTCAAAAGTTTTTAGCTAAGCCAACCCATAAGCTTTGTTTATGTTTCCTTTTTTATCTACTGCTCAATATCTTTGTTCTGGGATCACGTTCATATTAAATTCTCTTTTTCATCGAGGTTTCACGTATGCGTTGTTCTCTAGGCGTCAAAGTTTGTCTTTTACAACAGTTATCTCCCCTTTGATAACGTATTAAGGATTCATACAATTAGATGATAAAAAACGATGTGCCGAGATTTTTCAGTATACCGTAGTCGAAACCTTTTCTGATGGCAAATTGAATCAACAAAAAATTTGAATTTGTCTTCACCGTAACATAGTTTGATGTTTTGTACACGGACTGAAGGTGCAGCTCAACTTGGTAGACAACAAGAGCTTGATTCTGACCTTTGAAGAAAAAAAAACACATCGTGGTTTTTTTTTTATTTTTTGTTTTTTTTGTATTTTGTTTTGTTCTTTTGTATCTTCTCTTTAAAATATAAATAGTTTTTTGTGGCCATAAGAATTTAATGCGGAGAAATACTCAACAGAAACGCTTAGTTTGTATACACAAAGTAGAAGTGAGACTGGTATAGTATAAATTCCTCTTAGCGACATATAAACTGTTCGTCTCATACTCATAGGTACGAATAAATTGTTTAGATTTCTAGGAAAGGAGGATTAAGAGGGATGGGAAAGAAAAACTGGCAGGCAGACAGCAGTAAGGAGTGAGGATGAGGGGAAAAGTCTGAGGTTTTTAATCACAACTCTTGCGTAAACAGTTGCGAGAGAAAACAAATAGAGCTTAGTTAACAGATCTCTCTCTCTCTCTCTCTCTCTCTCTCTCTCTCTCTCTCTCTCTCTCTCTCTCTCTCTCTCTCTCTCTCTCTCTCTCTCTCTCTCTCTCTCTCTCTCTCTCTCTCTCTCTCTCTCTCTCTCTCTCTCTCTCTCTCTCTCTCTCTCTCTCTCTCTCTCTCTCTCTCTCTCTCTCTCTCTTTCTCTCTCTGTCTCTTTCTCTGTCTCTTTCTCTCTCTTTCTCTCTCTTTCTTTCTCTCTATGTATCTTTTTCTCTCTTTCTCTCTCTCGCTCTCCATCTTTCTTCTTCTCTGTCTACCTCTTACTGATTTCGTTTTTCTGTTTCTATCTCTCCATCTTTCTTTATGTTTATCTATCTGCCTATCTCTATCCCTCTGTATGCCTCTCAGGATCCCACTCTATCTGGCTCTACTTCTCTCGTTCTCTCACGCTGTCCATCTATTCATCTTCCTTAATCTTTCTTTCCATTTCCTTTTCCCCACGTTCTCTCATTCTTTATATTCTTCTTTTATCCTTCTTTATCCTTCTCGGCCTCACTATGTCATTTTATCTACTTAACTTTCCATCTCACTTTCTATTTATCATTATTTCATATTCTTAATATTTCTTTTCTTTCTTCCTCTTTTCCTCATCTCCACTCCTCGTATCTCGTCTTCTCTTCCTTTGCTTTTCACTCATTCTCTTTCTCGACTAGTCAGACGGTACACTGTCTTCTCTGAGACAGGTAAACTATACATATATCAAAATGACAAATCAGGGATTAGAACGTGATGGTTTCCATGATCATGAACTGATGAAGACCGCAGATTAATCTCGTATATCATCTCCACACATTTAGAGTGGTCAAATTCCAGTTCAAT
>JAWDGP010007738.1:77500-97500 GCA_033675545.1 Elysia crispata | reverse complement strand
TCTTCTTCTTCTTCTTCTTCTTCTTCTTCTTCTCACCGAATCTAGATCTAGATCTTAAATCCGTTTGAATTTCTAAATCATAAAGTAAAATCTAAATCTATATCTGAACCTTTTAATTCGATTCTCGCTGTTATAAATATTCAGGTCTTAGCTCTAGAATATAATGTCCAAGCAACTTTTTTAGATTCTTTACACGATTTTAGATCTGCCGTTGCCTACTATAAGCCTACTTTTAGTTTCATCCTTGCCATCTCTGCCCAGCAGTACTTATAGGAAGCAGTTTGCACATTTGCTTTTTTAGTTTGTTTTTTTAGTTGGTTTGTTTGTTTAGTTGGTTTGTTTGTTGTTGTTTTTTTTTATCAGTAAACAATAATCACATTTTTGCCCATAATATTCCAAAAACACTATTCTGGTAAAAAATAAGATTCCATCTTACAATTTACGTATAGTGCATTCTACAATTCAATTTGGTATAGAAATTCGATCTCACACCTGGAATACAGTGATCAAGTCTAACGGAAATGTGACTTATCTTACATCAATTCTTTGTTTTTAAGAAACTTCAATATAAGTTAGAAAAAGACAACAAAGAAAGACAACAAACAAACAAGCAAATAAACAAAGAAAAAATAAACCAAGAAACACTTACAAATAAGTGCTGGTGGATTTAACTGAGAACACTGAAATAATTGAACCACCAGTTGTATTTATGTTCATCAATAGCTCTCACTCTCTTAGTTTTACTGTAATTAAAACTGCGACCCTTTTTTAAAGCCTTTGAAAAATAATATTCAAATCAAGGTTCTTATCTATTTCCGAAATCAACTCATCCCTCAGGGCAGGGGGTGAGCAGAAATGAGGTTGTCACGTGACCCAATAAAAGTCATATCACGAGAACTGAACCATGGAGAAATGAAGGCAAAGAGCTCAGTTCACAGGCACTGATGTTGCTAAAAACCTTCAGGAAATTTTATACGAACCACAGTAACGCTGGAAGAAGAAGAAAAAAGTCTTATTTTTCTAGACAGTATTGATTTTGGAGGTCTGGAAAATTGATCAAAGGTGGAAGAAAGCAAAAAAAATATTCAAATGAGTATGTCTAGACGTTGGCATTATTTTGGTGTAAAGGGTAAAAATACTGTTAAGAAAAAAGACAACAAACTAACTTTTACTTTCAAACATTTCAAGAGAAGAAGAAATAGAAAATAATAATGATGACGATAGTGATAATAATAATAATAATAATAATAATAAGAAGAAGAAGAAGAAGAAGAAGAAGAAGAAGAAGAAGAAGAAGAAGAAGAAGAAGGAGAAGAAGAAGAAGAAGAAGAAGAAGAAGAAGAAGAAGAAGAAGAAGAAGAACAACAACAACAACAACAACAACAACAACAACAACAACAACAACAACAACAACAACAACAACAACAACAACATCAATAACAATATGGAAAATAACAACAACAATAACAACAAAACATATAGTTATGTATGTCCAAGGCATCATCTCTTCAAATTTTGTTTCAAATGAAGATAATCATTGAAATGGTTTCTGATTTTAGTTCTTGGTCTTTTTTTCTACTTTGAAACAATCAGACTCATTTGGTTTATTCACTAGATCAAGACAGATGAAAAGAAATGGGGGGGGGGGGTCTTCCTGAGGACAAAAATAGAGGGAGGGAGAGGGAGTGAGTGAAGATGAGAGAGAGAGAGAGAGAGAGAGAGAGAGAGAGAGAGTAATGGAGGTGGTTTCTAGAGTTTCAGGTTCAAGAGAGGGGGAGAGAGAAAGAGAGAGAGAGAGTAATGGAGGTGGTTTCTAGAGTTTCAGGTTCAAGAGAGGCGGAGAGACAAAGAGACAGAGAGGGGGCGGAGGGAGAGAGAAAGAGAGATAGAGTAATGGAGGTGGTTTCTAGAGTTTCAGGTTCAAGAGAGGGGGAGAGAGAAAGAGAGAGAGAGGGGGAGGGAGAGAGAGAGAGAGAAAGAGAGATAGAGTAATGGAGGTGGTTTCTAGAGTTTCAGGTTCAAGAGAGGGGGAGAGAGAACGACAGAGAGGTAATGCATGATATAAAAGTGGGGGTGTCAAGACGATCAAAAACAGAGAGATAAGGGATGAAGCTACCAGCGAAAGAAAGAGAGAAAAAATGCGGCAGTAGGGAGGCAGACAGATACCAAATAGACTGACAGACAGAGATGCAGAGAGACAGGCATGGTAGACATTGACAGAGAGACAGATAGACAGAGACAGATATTCAGAGAGAGACAGGCAATATACAGACAGACAGAGAGACAGAGATTCAGAGAGACAGGCAGTAGACAGACAGACAGATAGACAGAGACAGAGATTCAGAGAAAGACAGACAGTGACAGACAGACAGATAGACAGAGACAAAGATTCAGAGAGAGACAGGCAGTAGACAGACAGATAGACAGAGACAGAGATTCAGAGAGAGACAGACAGTAGACAGACAGATAGACAGAGACAGAGATTCAGAGAGAGAGAGACAGGCAGTAGACAGACAGATAGACAGAGACAGAGAATCAGAGAGACAAACAGTGACAGACAGATAGATAGACAGAGTCAGAGATTCAGAGAGAGAGACAGGCAGTAGACAGACAGACAGATAGATAGAGACAGAGATTCAGAGAGAGACAGACAGACAGATAGACAGAGACTGAGACAGACATTAGACAGACAGCATATAGACAGAGACTGAGACAGACAGTAGACAGATAGACAGATAGACACAGACAGAGATTCAGAGAGAGACAGACAGTAGATAGACAGACAGATAGCCAGAGACAGAGATTCAGAGAGAGAGACAGTAGACAGACAGATAGACAGAGACAGAGACAGACAGACAGACAGACAGAGACAGAGATTCAGATAGAGACAGACAGTGACAGACAGACAGATAGACAGAGAGAGAGATTCAGATAGAGACAGACAGTGACAGACAGACAGATAGCCAGAGACAGAGATTAAGAGAGAGACAGACAGTGACATACAAACATATAGACAGAGACAGAGATTCAGAGAGAGAGAGAGAGGCAGTAGACAGACAGACAGATTGACAAAGACAGAGATTCAGAGAGAGACAGACAGTAGACAGACAGATAGACAGACAGACAGACAGACAGACAGATAGACAGAGACAGAGATTCAGAGAGAGACAGACAGTGACAGACAGATAGACAGAGACAGAGATTCAGAGAGAGAGACAGGCAGTGACAGGCAGTGACAGACAGACAGACAGACAGACAGACAGACAGACAGACAGATAGACACAGACAGAGATTCAGAGAAAGACAGACAGTGACAGACAGACAGATACACAGAGACAAAGATTCAGAGAGAGACATGTAGTAGACAGACAGATAGACAGAGACAGAGATTCAGAGAAGACAGACAGATACACAGAGACAGAGATACAGAGAGAGACAGACAGTGACAGACAGATAGATAGACAGAGACAGAGAGACAGACAGTGACAGACAGACAGATAGACAGAGACAGAGATTCAGATAGAGACAGACAGTGACAGACAGGCAGATAGACAGAGAGAGAGATTCAGATAGAGACAGACAGTGACAGACAGACAGATGGCCAGAGACAGAGATTAAGAGAGAGACAGACAGTGACATACAAACATATAGACAAAGACAGAGATTCAGAGAGAGAGGCAGTAGACAGACAGACAGATTGACAAAGACAGAGATTCAGAGAGAGACAGACAGTAGACAGACAGATAGACAGAGACAGAAAGACAGACAGACAGACAGACAGATAGACAGAGTCAGAGATTCAGAGAGAGACAGGCAGACAGATAGACAGAGACAGAGATTCAGAGAGAGACAGACAGACAGATAGACAGAGTCAGAGATTCAGAGAGAGGCAGACAGACAGATACACAGAGACAGAGAGTCAGAGAGAGACAGACAGATAGACAGAGACAGAGAGTCAGAGAGAGACAGACAGACAGATAGACAGAGACAGAGAGTCAGAGAGAAACAGACAGACAGATAGACAGAGACAGAGATTCAGAGAGAGACAGACAGACAGATAGCCAGAGACAGAGATTCAGAGACAGACAGACAGACAGATAGACAGAGACAGAGATTCAGAGAGAGACAGACAGACAGATAGACAGAGACAGAGATTCAGAGAGAGACAGACAGACAGATAGACAGAGACAGAGAGTCAGAGAGAGACAGACAGTAGGTTGTAGAGAGGGAGACAAAGAGAGACAGACAGTAGGTTTTAGAGAGGGAGACAAAGAGAGACAGACAGTAGGTTTTAGAGAGGGAGACAAAGAGAGAGACAGACAGTAGGTTTTAGAGAGGGAGACAAAGAGAGAGACAGACAGTAGGTTTTAGAGAGGGAGACAAAGAGATACAGACAGTAGGTTTTAGAGAGGGAGACAAAGAGTGACAGACAGTAGGTTTTAGAGAGGGAGACAAAGAGAGACAGACAGTAGGTTTTAGAGAGGGAGACAAAGAGAGAGACAGACAGTAGGTTTTAGAGAGGGAGACAGAGAGAGAGAGACAGTAGGTTTTAGAGAGGGAGACAAAGAGAGACAGACAGTAGGTTTTAGAGAGGGAGACAAAGAGAGACAGACAGTAGGTTTTAGAGAGGGAGACAAAGACAGAGACAGACAGTAGGTTTTAGAGAGGGAGACAAAGAGAGAGACAGACAGTAGGTTTTAGAGAGGGAGACAAATAGAGACAGACAGTAGGTTTTAGAGAGGGAGACAGAGAGAGACAGACAGTAGGTTTTAGAGAGGGAGACAAAGAGAGAGACAGACAGTAGGTTTTAGAGAGGGAGACAAATAGAGACAGACAGTAGGTTTTAGAGAGGGAGACAAAGAGAGACAGACAGTAGGTTTTAGTGAGGGAGACAAAGAGAGACAGACAGTAGGTTTTAGAGAGGGAGACAAAGAGAGACAGACAGTAGGTTTTAGAGAGGGAGACAAAGAGAGAGACAGACAGTAGGTTTTAGAGAGGGAGACAGAGAGAGACAGACAGTAGGTTTTAGAGAGGGAGACAAAGAGAGAGACAGACAGTAGGTTTAAGAGAGGGAGACAAAGAGAGAGACAGACAGTAGGTTTTAGAGAGGGAGACAGAGAGAGACAGACAGTAGGTTTTAGAGAGGGAGACAAAGAGAGACAGACAGTAGGTTTTAGAGAGGGAGACAAAGAGAGAGACAGACAGTAGGTTTTAGAGAGGGAGACAAAGAGAGAGACAGACAGTAGGTTTTAGAGAGGGAGACAAAGAGAGAGACAGACAGTAGGTTTTAGAGAGGGAGACAAAGAGAGAGACAGACAGTAGGTTTTAGAGAAGGAGACAGAGAGAGACAGACAGTAGGTTTTAGAGAGGGAGACAAAGAGAGACAGACAGACAGAGAGACAAAGAGAGAGACAGACAGTAGGTTTTAGAGAGGGAGACAAAGAGAGAACTTGGTGCAAGTACTGGAACGTACGGGATGAACCTAAATGAAATACGAGCGAAAAAGAGAAAAAGAGAGAAAAAGAAGCAAGAGAGACACAAGTTAACTAAAAGCTAAAAAAAAAATAAATAAAAAGAATGTGAACAGATAGGAGACTGGTGAGAGACACATTGTAGACAGTGAATATAGAGAGAGATGGAGAGAGATATTTATCCATACCGTCAAGATTACAAATTTTTAAATTTTCAGAGTAATTAAAGGATAAAGGATTACCGGAATGTTTGCTTTAAAATCCGAAAGAGGTGCTATTTTCTTTGGAGTTGCAGCGCATTTTTTTTTTTTTTTTGAGTTAGTGCAAAACGAAATATGGCGACAATTAACGCTACAAAAAATAAAGTTCCGTAAACGCATTAAGCAGTTTGAATTTATGACTTTTGAGAAACATAAAAAACCTCGGAACAGCAGTAATACTGTAACGACCTATGTTCTTGTTTTACTTCGACTTGCCCGAGTCTATTAGTTCAAACACATTTTCTGCATAATCAACAAGACAGACTTGACATAATTATAACAAGTCTTCTTTTTTTCTGCTCATTTAAAAAGAAAACAGACTCAAGGATGTCGATTGATCAGGAGGAAATAGGATTGGTGCATAGCAACTGAACTAAATTTCTATGCTTGTTTCTGGTTTTCTCAATCGCTTGATATTTAATGTTACAAATTATTTTCGGGAAAATTTTCCTCACCGCGGTTTGTTTGATTTTTTTTTCTTAATTTGGACGTAGTTCTTTGGCTTAATTTTTTTTATTTTTTGCCTTCGTTGCTTTTCTATTCTTTTTGCCTGTTTTAAAAAAACATAATGCTTAGCGCAAAATATCTAGAACTCTCTAAAAATGTAGATCTCTAGTTTGTGGGACACGAACTTAAACCATAATGTATTTTAAGTGTTACTGAGGGAAGTGCAAAAATTTTTTACATTAAATGACTGTAGTGCTCAAAGGAGGTGCAGAACGGAAAAAGTAAGTTTTCGTTGTTTTACTGGAATGTTCAAAAAGTGCAAAAGTTATGAAACTGGCTGCACTAAGTTCCTAATTATTTTTGCTCGTTTCTCAAACAATCCACTGCGACTTCATGATGTCCCTGAGAACAAATTATACATCCAGAACCGTTTTGAAATTTCTAGTGTGAAAGTAAAAGTGAAACTTTAGAAATTATAATCGAATCATAGCGACCGATTTGTGTTATATAACCCTTGCATACCAGAACTTCCGCTCCGCAGTTTGAACTGCCACCTTGTCCTGTATTAAATTTCACTGGAAGATTTTCAGAAACAAAACTTATTTCCAATATCTTTCTAAAGATGTTTTGTTAATAAATAGCTAAAAAGAAATAAAAATGTTGAAGGTTAAAATATGATATAATTTGAATAAGTGGATATCTACTTTTACTATTTAGAAATGCCACATTACATGTTTATTGTATGTGTATGTGTGTTTAGATTTCGTTACGTAAAATATATAACCGCCATAGGAATACATCCGCCTTCAGCGTTTGAAAACTATTATTCTTGGAGTTCTAGTGATTGGATGTAGAACATGTGATACTGAAGGAGCCATAACGAAGGATCAATGCCGCTTAAACCCAACGAGTGTTACGACTGTCTCTGTAGTTTGATTCTTCTAGTTCCATAAACTTTGAATTGTAATCTCCTATAAAACTAAGATGAATCAACTTCAAAGCTACTTACTTCATAAAGGTTAGATGAACCAACTGTATAAAACTAAGATGAAGCAACTTCAAAGCTACGAAGTATATAACTCTAAGATGAAACAATTTCAAAGCTACGAAGTATATAACACTAGGATGGAGCAACTTCAAAGCTACGAAGTATATAACACTAAGATGAAACAACTTCAAAGCTACGAAGTATATAACTCTAAGATGAAACAACTTCAAAGCTACGAAGTATATAACACTAAGATGAAACAACTTCAAAGCTACGAAGTATATAACACTAAGTTGAAACAACTTCAAAACTACGAAGTATATAACACTAAGATGAAACAACTTCAAAGCTACGAAGTATATAACTCTAAGATGGAGCAACTTCAAAACTACGAAGTATATAACACTAAGATGAAACAACTTCAAAGATACGAAGTATATAACACTAAGATGAAACAACTTCAAAGCTACGAAGTATATAACACTAAGATGAAACAACTTCAAAGGTACGAAGTATATAACACTAAGATGAAACAACTTCAAAGATACGAAGTATATAACACTAAGATGAAACAACTTCAAAACTACGAAGTATATAACACTAAGATGAAACAACTTCAAAACTACAAAGTATATAACACTAAGATGAAACAACTTCAAAACTACGAAGTATATAACACTAAGATGAAACAACTTCAAAACTACGAAGTATATAACACTAAGATGAAACAACTTCAAAGCTACGAAGTATATAACACTAAGATGAAACAACTTCAAAGCTACGAAGTATATAACTCTAAGATGGAGCAACTTCAAAGCTACGAAGTATATAACTCTAAGATGAAACAACTTCAAAGCTACGAAGTATATAACTCTAAGATGAAACAACTTCAAAGCTACGAAGTATATAACTTTAAGATGGAGCAACTTCAAAGCTACGAAGTATATAACTCTAAGATGAAACAACTTCAAAACTACGAAGTATATAACACTAAGATGAAACAACTTCAAAGCTACGAAGTATATAACACTAAGATGAAACAACTTGAAAGCTACGAAGTATATAACACTAAGATGAAACAACTTCAAAGCTACGAAGTATATAACACTAAGATGAAACAACTTCAAAGCTACGAAGTATATAACACTAAGATGAAACAACTTCAAAGCTACGAAGTATATAACTCTAAGATGAAACAACTTCAAAGCTACGAAGTATATAACTTTAAGATGGAGCAACTTCAAAGCTACGAAGTATATAACTCTAAGATGAAACAACTTCAAAACTACGAAGTATATAACACTAAGATGAAACAACTTCAAAGCTACGAAGTATATAACACTAAGATGAAACAACTTGAAAGCTACGAAGTATATAACACTAAGATGAAACAACTTCAAAGCTACGAAGTATATAACACTAAGATGAAACAACTTCAAAGCTACGAAGTATATAACACTAAGATGAAACAACTTCAAAGCTACGAAGTATATAACACTAAGATGAAACAACTTCAAAGCTACGAAGTATATAACACTAAGATGAAACAACTTCAAAGCTCCGAAATATACAACCCTTAGATGAAACAACTTGAAAGCTACGAAATATACAACACTAAGATGAAACAACTTCAAAGCTACGAAGTATATAACACTAAGATGAAACAACTTCAAAGCTACGAAGTATATAACACTAAGATGAAACAACTTCAAAGCTACGAAGTATATAACACTAAGATGAAACAACTTCAAAGCTACGAAGTATATAACTTTAAGATGGAGCAACTTCAAAGCTACGAAGTATATAACACTAAGATGAAACAACTTCAAAGCTACGAAGTATATAACTCTAAGATGAAACAACTTCAAAGCTACGAAGTATATAACTCTAAGATGAAACAACTTCAAAGCTACGAAGTATATAACTCTAAGATGAAACAACTTCAAAGCTACGAAGTATATAACACTAAGATGAAACAACTTCAAAGCTACGAAGTATATAACACTAAGATGGAGCAACTTCAAAACTACGAAGTATATAACACTAAGATGAAACAACTTCAAAGCTACGAAGTATATAACACTAAGATGAAACAACTTCAAAACTACAAAGTATATAACTCTAAGATGGAGCAACCTCCAAACTACAAAGTATATAACTCTAAGATGGAGCAACTTCAAAGCTACGAAGTATATAACTCTAAGATGAAACAACTTCAAAACTACAAAGTATATAACTCTAAGATGGAGCAACTTCAAAACTACAAAGTATATAACTCTAAGATGGAGCAACTTCAAAACTACAAAGTATATAACTCTAAGATGGAGCAACTTCAAAACTACAAAGTATATAACTCTAAGATGGAGCAACTTCAAAACTACAAAGTATATAACTCTAAGATGGAGCAACTTCAAAACTACAAAGTATATAACTCTAAGATGGAGCAACTTCAAAACTACAAAGTATATAACTCTAAGATGGAGCAACTTCAAAACTACAAAGTATATAACTCTAAGATGGAGCAACTTCAAAACTACAAAGTATATAACTCTAAGATGGAGCAACTTCAAAACTACAAAATATATAACTCTAAGATGGAGCAACTTCAAAACTACAAAGTATATAACTCTAAGATGAAACAACTTCAAAACTACAAAGTATATAACTCTAAGATGAAACAACTTCAAAACTACAAAGTATATAACTCTAAGATGGAGCAACTTCAAAACTACAAAGTATATAACTCTAAGATGGAGCAACTTCAAAACTACAAAGTATATAACTCTAAGATGAAACAACTTCAAAACTACAAAGTATATAACTCTAAGATGGAGCAACTTCAAAACTACAAAGTATATAACTCTAAGATGAAACAACTTCAAAACTACAAAGTATATAACTCTAAGATGAAACAACTTCAAAACTACAAAGTATATAACTCTAAGATGGAGCAACTTCAAAGCTACGAAGTATATAACACTAAGATGAAACAACTTCAAAGCTACGAAGTATATAACTCTAAGATGGAGCAACTTCAAAGCTACGAAGTATATAACACTAAGATGGAGCAACTTGAAAGCTACGAAATATACAACACTAATTTGGAGCAACTTTAAAGCTTTGAAGTATATAACACTAAGATGAAACAACTTGAAAGCTACGAAATATACAACACTAATTTGGAGCAACTTTAAAGCTTTGAAGTATATAACACTAAGATGAAACAACTTGAAAGCTACGAAATATACAACACTAATTTGGAGCAACTTTAAAGCTTTGAAGTATATAACACTAAGATGAAACAACTTGAAAGCTACGAAATATACAACACTAATTTGGAGCAACTTTAAAGCTTTGAAGTATATAACACTAAGATGAAACAACTTGAAAGCTACGAACTATACAACACTAATTTGGAGCAACTTTAAAGCTTTGAAGTATATAACACGAAGATGAAACAACTTGAAAGCTACGAAATATACAACACTAATTTGGAGCAACTTTAAAGCTTTGAAGTATATAACACTAAGATGAAACAACTTGAAAGCTACGAAATATACAACACTAATTTGGAGCAACTTTAAAGCTTTGAAGTATATAACACTAAGCTATAAGATGAAACAACTTGAAAGCTACGAAATATACAACACTAATTTGGAGCAACTTTAAAGCTTTGAAGTATATAACACAAAGATGAAACAACTTGAAAGCTACGAAATATACAACACTAATTTGGAGCAACTTTAAAGCTTTGAAGTATAAAACACTAAGATGAAACAACTTGAAAGCTACGAAATATACAACACTAATTTGGAGCAACTTTAAAGCTTTGAAGTATATAACACTAAGATGAAACAACTTGAAAGCTACGAAATATACAACACTAATTTGGAGCAACTTTAAAGCTTTGAAGTATATAACACTAAGATGAAACAACTTGAAAGCTACGAAATATACAACACTAATTTGGAGCAACTTTAAAGCTTTGAAGTATATAACACTAAGATGAAACAACTTGAAAGCTACGAAATATACAACACTAATTTGGAGCAACTTTAAAGCTTTGAAGTATATAACACTAAGATGAAACAACTTGAAAGCTACGAACTATACAACACTAATTTGGAGCAACTTTAAAGCTTTGAAGTATATAACACTAAGATGAAACAACTTGAAAGCTACGAAATATACAACACTAATTTGGAGCAACTTTAAAGCTTTGAAGTATATAACACTAAGATGAAACAACTTGAAAGCTACGAAATATACAACACTAATTTGGAGCAACTTCAAAGCTTTGAAGTATATAACACTAAGATGAAACAACTTCAAAGCTACGAAGCTCATAAAACTAAGATAAAGCCATTTTAAAGCTACATGGCACATAGAACTAAGACAGGACAACTTTAACGTTATACAATACCTAAAACAAAGATAAAGCAACTTTAAGACTGCGAAGAAGAGAAAAAAAGATGAAACAAGTATAAAGCTATATAATACATAAAACTATGATAAAGCAACTTTAAAACTTAACAGTACATAAAAACAAGATGAAGCATCTTTAAAGCTACTAAGAATATAAAACTAAGCTGAATCCTTTTTAAAGTAACGAAGTATATATAACTAAGTTATAGCAACCTTAAATTACACAGTACAGAAAACTAAGATGAAGGAACTGAGACTAACCCAGCAGAAATATTTTCTTTCTTAAAAATTGATTCTGTTTATAGCAGCCGATACAATTGAATTTAATCAGCCTATCTATCTATCTATCTATCTATCTATCTATCTATCTATCTATCTATCTATCTATCTATCTATCTATCTATCTATCTATCTATCTATCTATCTATCTATCTATCTATCTATCTATCTATATATCTATCTGTCTGCCTGTCTGTCTGTCTGTCCCATAGATTGATTATCACATCCGACTCAACTGAGTAAAGCAGTGAATGACGCAAGTTTCACTAAATACTGATGGGATGCAAGACAGGTCTCAGAGATGTCATTGTTTCACTAGACACTGGCCGAGTTCGAAACTAGTCTCAGAGATGTCATTGTTTCACTAGACACTGGCGGAGTTCGAAACCAGTCTCAGAGATGTCATTGTTTCACTAGACACTGGCCGAGTTCGAAACAAACCGAAGAGTTTCACTGGGCACGGACGGAGCCTGTAACTAGTCGCAGAGATGCCATTGTTTCACTGGACACGGACAAAGCTCGAAACTAGTCGCAGAGAAAATATTGTTTCACTGGACACGGACAAAGCTCGAAACTAGTCGCAGAGAAAATATTGTTTCACTGGACACGGACAAAGCTCGAAACAAGTCGCAGAGATTTGATTGTTTCACTGGACACGGACAAAGCTCGAAACTAGTGGCAGAGAAAATATTGTTTCACTGGACACGGACAAAGCTCGAAACTAGTCGCAGAGAAAATATTGTTTCACTGGACACGGACAAAGCTCGAAACTAGTAGCAGAGATTTGATTGTTTCACTGGACACGGACAAAGCTCGAAACTAGTGGCAGAGAAAATATTGTTTCACTGGACACGGACAAAGCTCGAAACTAGTCGCAGAGATTTGATTGTTTCACTGGACACGGACAAAGCTCGAAACTAGTGGCAGAGAAAATATTGTTTCACCGGACACGGACAAAGCTCGAAACTAGTGGCAGAGAAAATATTGTTTCACCGGACACGGACAAAGCTCGAAACTAGTGGCAGAGAAAATATTGTTTCACTGGACACGGACAAAGCTCGAAACTAGTGGCAGAGAAAATATTGTTTCACCGGACACGGACAAAGCTCGAAACTAGTCGCAGAGAAAATATTGTTTCACTGGACATGGACAAAGCTCGAAACTAGTGGCAGAGAAAATATTGTTTCACTGGACACGGACAAAGCTCGAAACTAGTGGCAGAGAAAATATTGTTTCACTGGACACGGACAAAGCTCGAAACTAGTGGCAGAGAAAATATTGTTTCACTGGACATGGACAAAGCTCGAAACTAGTGGCAGAGAAAATATTGTTTCACTGGACACGGACAAAGCTCGAAATTAGTGGCACAGGTCTGTTTGTTTCACTGGCTCTGCTTTCAGGCCAATTTGCTGCTTTTCGAGTGAACACAATTATATTCAAGCAGTCCCACGGGTGGAAAGTTTGGTTCAATAAATTGGTTTTCATTACATCTGAGTAGGCCTATCAATTATAATACTGTTTTACCCCTCATATTCCGCAAATGCTTTTTTCAAGTAGTGAATGGTCCTGAAAGAAAGCCCATCCACAGCAAAAATGGCCTGAACCTTTGGGGCTTTTTACAATACACTTAAGTTACACCTTATGTTAAAGGATAATAAACTAGAGATTACTGAGAACACGAAAATAAGCGTTAATAGAAGGAGGTGGCGTCATGACTTGTTTATCTCATTGGAGATTTATTATATTTTTTAAGTGAGGAACAGAAGACTAATTGAACAGGGTCGTAATCTATAATTATGATCTATTAGTGACCATCTGAAGTCAGGATCTGAAGAGGTGATTATTTGGGTGAGTATAATAAATTCCTGCAAGATGAATCAAACTTTCCACACTTTTATCTTTGAGATTGAAGGCCACCTTGGCCTAATTTGTTTTAATTTTCGGACGGAAAGTATTTCATAAGGCGTTAACAAACTGTAGCGGAAGGACATAACTTTAAAGTTACCTAGAAAGAACCGAAGGTTGAGAAAACGAGACTGACTTTATAAGGTAATTCAGAATGCAGCGTGCATTAGATGAACAAGTTGTTTTCATGCTTTGTACCGACCTCGAGCTTTACGTCTTCTTAAAATATCACAAAGAAGAAGGTTTAGCTCGAGGTTTTGTACCCTTTTTCTACGGAACAATTTTTACTTTTTTTTTTCAATAAAGGTAATCGACTAATTCTGTACCTTCCTAATCTGTTTTTAGATCCTCTCAAACTCGTATTAGAAGCTGCGCATTTTCGTATTAAGTGCATAGAAGTGCACTGCCTTGCGGGAATTCTCGGCGGTGCAGTCATTTAAACCTACATGGTTATGAATATTTTTTGTTGTTCTTTTTTTAAGTGTAGATAGATTTAGATGTTACAAAATTAGTTAACTATTCCTATAACACATTTCTTGATTGCGTAAAAAACGCTTTTTTCCTCAAAGTACCGGCATTCTTGGTGTTGATTACTATAATTTTGGTAGCCCTAACGAGAGAGCTTATTAAATCGTTAAAACGAAGGAACTGAAGGATCGGGAAGCAATCAGAAACAGGCCCCTCAAGGCACATTAGCCAGATGAAGGCACAACCGCGAAATTACGCCGGTCTGTACTTGCTGAGTCAGTAGTCACAAGCACTTCTAGAAGACGGGCCTGCGAGCTTAATGACAGTTCATCAAGTCCGAACAGAAAAGTATTCTTACCTAGATCTAGATTACCGACCTTGATGAGTCCGATACAATTTGGGGATTTAGGACAATTAGGAAAGATTGTCTTTCATGTTGCGCTGTCCTTGAGATCGGTGTTACTTTCCTTGCAGCGGATTTCAATCCAGATTTTCCCATATTACGTATTATCATGATTTAGCCGTTAGGAATGAGGAAACACGATTCGTGCAGCGTCTGTGAAACTAATGTTTTCTCATGACTGTTGCGCAATATTTATGCTGATGAGAACCATCTAGAACTGCAAAATTCGATCATGGCCATCTGAAGGACTCATTTCTCACTAGAAATGCAGGTTGATGTGAGTCGGTGCGCTAAATTTCCGGTCCACTCGTACAGTACATCCTTTGGTTATCTGTTCCGTACATATTGAGACCAGGGAGCCTATTTCGGTGAAATATTTGGAGAGTGAGAAAAGGCTTAAACCAGAGATAAAGGCTTAAACCAGAGATAAATACCAGAGATAAAAACTAGCACAACGCCAGGTTCGCCCCTGGCTGCTAATTCTTGTCAAACTTGAAGAAATTAACCTAATTATGAATGTTGCTTACTGTTACTTTAAGAAACTCCTCCTTATCATCACCATCATCTTCTTCCTCTTTCTTCTCCATCCCATCAACGTCCTCTTCCTCTTCCTTTTCTTCCTCCTCCACATCACCATCATCCTCTTCCTATTCCTCTTCGCCCTCATCACCATAATCCTCTCCCTCTTCTCCCTCCTCCTCCTCATCACCATAATCCTCTCCCTCTTCTCCCTCCTCCTCCTCATCACCATAATCCTCTCCCTCTTCTCCCTCCTCCTCCTCATCACCATAATCCTCTCCCTCTTCTCCCTCCTCCTCCTCATCACCATAATCCTCTCCCTCTTCTCCCTCCTCCTCCTCATCATCCTCTTCCTTTTCCTCCTCCCCCATATCACAATTATCCTCTTCCTCTCCTTTTCCTCCTCCTCATCATCCTCTTCCTTTTCCTCCTCCCCCATATCACAATTATCCTCTCCCTCTTCTCCCTCCTCCTCCTCATCATCCTCTTCCTTTTCCTCCTCCCCCATATCACAATTATCCTCTTCCTCTCCTTTTCCTCCTCCCCCATATCACAATTATCCTCTTCCTCTCCTTTTCCTCCTCCCCCATATCACAATTACCCTCTTCCTCTCCTTTTCCTCCTCCTCATCATCCTCTTCCTTTTCCTCCTCCCCCATATCACAATTATCCTCTTCCTCTCCTTTTCCTCCTCCCCCATATCACAATTATCCTCTTCCTCTCCTTTTCCTCCTCCTGATCATCCTCTTCCTTTTCCTCCTCCCCCATATCACAATTATCCTCTTCCTCTCCTTTTCCTCCTCCCCCATATCACAATTACCCTCTTCCTCTCCTTTTCCTCCTCCTCATCATCATCTTCCTTTTTCTCCTCCCCCATATCACAATTATCCTCTTCCTCTCCTTTTCCTCCTCCTCATCATCCTTTTCCTTTTCCTCCTCCCCCATATCACAATTATCCTCTTCCTCTCCTTTTCCTCCTCCTCATCATCCTCTTCCTCCTCCTCCCTATCATTATCCTCTTCCTCTTCCTCTTCCTCCTCCTCCTCATCATCGTCATCCTCCACCTCCTATTCCCCCTAATCGCCATCATCTTACACCTCCTGATCATCGTCATAATCCTCCTCCTCCTCGTCATCATCATCATCATCATCATCATCATCATCATCATCATCATCGTCATCATAATCATCGCCATCCTCCTCCTCGTCATCATCATCATCATCATCGTCATCATCATCATCATCATCATCATCATCATCATCATCATCATCATCATCATCGTCATCATAATCATCGCCATCCTCCTCCTCGTCATCATTATCATCATCATCATCATCATCATCATCATCATCATCATCATCATCATCATCATCAACTTCATTATCATAATTTGCGATTCTAAGCCTTTGTGATATTTGGTAGTTATTTCATAGCTCAATGCTTTTGGTTCCGACAACTGTCCACCAAGCACCGCTTTCATCTTCAATCAGTCAACATTTGGACCGCCGCTATAACCGAGTTGTGACTGGAATTCAAACCTTTCTAATCAACAAAATACCGGTGTGTATGAGCACACGTACCAATTCAGCTCGACTGTACGCCAGAGAGCGCGCTGTCTGATACAAACATGAAAATCTCATTAATATGTTTCATTCAAAGTAAAAGAAATTGAATCCTGGTAGGCCTGGATCCTAACATTGATTCTCAAACTTGCCACAATGTCAATAACCCGACCCCTGTTCATCACAAGCCCACCCAGGAGTTCTGACAGAGCGGGCAGTTTGACCGGCCATTGACCGGAAGTCAATGATTCAGGTCACTGTCAGACCTGGCGATGTTTATCTCACGCTCCCAGGAGAGTGTCCAGTAATGAACTGCTGAGAATGGGGGAGGGCGGAGGAGGTGAGTGGTTTTCTTGATAATCTACGTAGAGCAGAGGATGGACATCATTCTAGCGTGTTTAATCGACACATAGAGAGCCGGTCAAGAAGAAAATAAAGACGAAAAGGAGAAAAAGAAGTAGGATAATTAGACAAAAGGAGAAAAAAGAAGTAGGATATTCAGACAAAAGGAGAAAAAGAAGTAGGATATTCAGACAAAAGGAGAAAAAGAAGTAGGATAATTAGACAAAAGGAGAAAAAGAAGTAGGATATTCAGACAAAAGGAGAAAAAGAAGTAGGATAATTAGACAAAAGGAGAAAAAGAAGTAGGATATTCAGACAAAAGGGGATGAATGAAAGGGGCAAGTGGGACAAAAAAAAGCGTTATAAACGAGGCAGAGAAGGGAAAAGAAGAAGGAAGAAGAAAAATAATGAATAATATTCTTGATGGACTGATCTTAAAGTAACCTTACACAACAGGTCTTCTTATAATTGGTCTTAGAATATTTTCCCGATTCGCTATAGACAAGTCACATGACCCCAAGGATAAGCTTAAAAAAAGGAGTATTTACTTCGCGGAGAAATCTGCACAATAAATTGTATGTCATACATAAAGAAACTTTAATAAAAAGAAATATAGAGATAAAAATGAAATAGTATATCCCATATATAGAAGAACAAAGAGAAAAAGAGAAGGAAAATGGAATTGCAGTATTTGCAGCTAGATGGGTAACCGCGCAGAAAGTATACATCAGGAAGGCAAAATTATATTTAAACCTGAAATCTAAAATCAAACCTAAAAGGGTATAGCGTGATCTTCAAGTGAGTAATTTATCCGAGACCTAGATCTATATTCGGATACATCTTTTGAGTAGGTGAATAGATCTACACAATTATGGAGAATTCTTTTTTTTTTTTACCTTGCATGCGAATAATTATTATCTAGATCTAGCAAGTCTTTTGAGTTTCTGCATATTCGCTGCTCCGACGTGACGTCAGATACCGGAATGAAGCATCCATGATGACAGTAGTCTAGCAGTTGGGGTTCGCACTGCCGCATTCACATTTCTCAATAAATTTCAACAAATGACCTCAAAATATGATTCAGTTTGACGGGGAAAACATTATGAGAAATTTTCGTAAGGATCACATCGATAAGTTCAACTTTTCATTTGAAGTTGTTTCTCTTTCGAGAAAAGATCCAGATTCTAGATCTAGAACTGGTTTTGAGTATTAGGTACAGGTTGTTACAATCATTATCGTGAAGAGGCTAGTTACCGAGGTGAATATATATATATATATATTTGTGTGTGTGGTTGCTACGAAATCGTCTGTGTAAGTTGAGAGGGTGTTTATCCAACGTTGTTGTCCCTCTGTGGGCGATGAAACGAAGTGACTTTAGTATCTTCGAGTTAATTTTGTATCACCCTCTACCATAAAGTAGACAGGAAATTCCTATCTCTCTGATCGATGATCCCTCAGAAACTCTCTGTTAGATAGTGGTATATATATGTCGAGCAGTTTTCGAAGCTCCTTTTTTCTGGATTCGAGAGACCGAACTGAGGATGCGGAAGACCAAGTTCTAGTCAGACGTTTGCACCTCTGAGCTCAGACCTTTGACTCTGAGAACGTTGAGTTTTGAGCAGCCATCGCTTTGATACTGGTGGTGAGCATAACCTCTGTAAAGTTATTTCATATTAAATACTACCCAAAGACACTAGATATGAGTCATTGTGTATAACTGATGCGTTATGCTTTGGCCAAAATCAATCAACGTAAACTTGATATAAAAAAATATCTAGGAAGAATAATGCTGGATAAAGTTTTCAGTCTGAATTACCAAGAAGCCTAATATACGTGGAACATTTTCAGGAATAATTGTATTCGTCTGTGTAATTTTTTATTAAGACTCGTACGAAAGAGACGAAAGATCATTTCTTCCAGAGATGAAGAGTTTAATGTTTCAATTCCAGAGATGTAGAGTTACACAGCCAGCGCACGTTTAAGTCTGACCGGATTGATCGGGCTGTACACACTTTATTATTAACTTTGTAGCATGGTTGACACCTGCTTATCTTAGAGTTATTCACCAAGTGTGACATAATCAAGTAGTGTTGATGATTCGTTATTTGCTCGGTAGAATAAAAGGATTCTGGAACCCGAATGAGTTTGAGATTAAAACTAAAGTGTGTAAACTGAAACAATAGTATTATGAGTGTAATATAACGGTAGTCGCCCTTTCTGTCTGTTTTTTTTTTATAGAGGTAACTCAGGTTGCTATGATTGTTATGATTTATAGATCTTCGTGGCATGCTTATACATGTAGCTTTCACTGGTGGCGATGTATCTAAAAATGCATCGAAAAATTTTTGTTGGGGAATAAAGAACATTTAAACTTGGTATTGTAGAGCATTTTGTTACAGAAGAGCACTGTTTTGAGCTCATACTATGTGTAAAGTTTGTTAGTAATTTTTCGATACTAGAAGTTACAGAAGTGAGCACTGTTTTGAGCTCATAATATGTGCAAAATTTGTTAGCAATTTTTCCGATACTAAAAGATTTGTATGAGATCGCGTGTTTTACACGGTGCTTTGGTACTTTCCTTTCATCGTTTAAATGAGAGCTACTGACTGAGTTTTTTCTTGTATTTTTATTTAGCCTGGATTTTAACCTTTGGTGGATTTTTTTTTTCTATTTCAGAGTAGTTTTCCTTAGTCGCACTAATTTATTTCACTGCATAAGCGAAAACTGTAAAAACTAACATAAGCTTGTTGTTTTTTTTCATTTACCTCTTACATTCTTACCTGGCGGATGTCACCGTTTGCCACTAATCTTTAGTCTGTAATACTTGGTAGCTTGGCTGGAATTAGTTAAGTCCGCCAATAAAACGAAAACTAATTCAGACAACCTACTCTTTCATACATGCGCACACACACACTTGAATCTTCACAATTAT
>JAWDGP010007738.1:67500-75000 GCA_033675545.1 Elysia crispata | reverse complement strand
TACCTCGGACAACCACCGTATTAGGTCGGAGCGGCAACACAGCTGCTGCACCCCTTAGATCTTACCTCGGACAACCACCGTATTAGGTCGGAGCGGCAACACAGCTGCTGCACCCCTTAGGTCTTACCTCGGACAACCACCGTATTAGTTCGGAGCGGCAACACAACTGCTGCACCCCTTTATATCTTACCTCGGACAACCACCGTATTAGGTTGGTACGGCAACACAGCTGCTGAACCCGTAGATCTTACCTCGGACAACCACCGTATTAGGTCGGAACGGCAACACAGCTGCTGCACCCCTTAGATCTTACCTCGGACAACCACCGTATTAGGTCGGAGCGGCAACACAGCTGCTGCACCCCTTAGGTCTTACCTCGGACAACCACCGTATTAGGTCGGAGCGGCAACACAGCTGCTGAACCCGTAGATCTTACCTCGGACAACCACCGTATTAGGTCGGAACGGCAACACAGCTGCTGCACCCCTTAGATCTTACCTCGGACAACCACCGTATTAGGTCGGAGCGGCAACACAGCTGCTGCACCCCTTAGATCTTACCTCGGACAACCACCGTATTAGGTCGGGAGCGGCAACACAGCTGCTGCACCCCTTAGGTCTTACCTCGGACAACCACCGTATTAGGTCGGAGCGGCAACACAGCTGGCATCCCTTAGGTGCTCACCTCGACAACCACCGTATTAGGTCGGAACGGCAACACAGCTGCTGCACCCTTAGGTCTTACCTCGGACAACCACCGTATTAGGTTGGAACGGCAACACAGCTGGTGCACCCCTTAGATCTTACCTCGGACAACCACCGTATTAGGTCGGAGCGGCAACACAGCTGCTGCACCCCTTAGATCTTACCTCGGACAACCACCGTATTAGGTCGGAGCGGCAACACAGCTGCTGCACCCCTTAGATCTTACCTCGAACAACCACCGTATTAGGTCGGAGCGGCAACACAGCTGCTGCACCCCTTAGGTCTTACCTCGGACAACCACCGTATTAGTTCGGAGCGGCAACACAACTGCTGCACCCCTTAGGTCTTACCTCGGACAACCACCGTATTAGGTTGGTACGGCAACACAGCTCCTGCACCCCTTAGATCTTACCTCGAACAACCACCGTATTAGGTCGGAGCGGCAACACAGCTCATGCACCCCTTAGATCTTACCTCGGACAACCACCGTATTAGGTCGGTACGGCAACACAGCTCCTGCACCCCTTAGATCTTACCTCGAACAACCACCGTATTAGGTCGGAGCGGCAACACAGCTGCTGCACCCCTTAGATCTTACCTCGGACAACCACCGTATTAGGTTGGTACGTCAATACAGCTGCTGCTCCCTTCAGCCATGTCTGAAAATAGCGGAGGACAAACGGCACCCTCGTCCTTCGCTTGAAACATAAGTGTAGCATATGTTTTAAGGTAACTTCGCCTATAACTATATATATATATATATATATATATATATATATATACATTTGTGTATGTGTATATATATATATATATATACATACATACATATGTATATATATATATATAATTGTGTATCAAATAACCAATATAAACAGTGCTCGACAATTAAGGAGCATGGTGTATTTTGAAAAATTGTCTTACCTAGTAGTTAACGACTTCGAAGTTTCGTGCCTGACCTCCGCGTCCGAGTTTTCTGCCACTCCTTGTTTTTTTTCTCTAGATGACGATAAATGTGTATTTTTGAAACACTCTAATCAACGTATTGAAATTAGTCACAAAAAAACGGGTCCAACATGACATTTTTTCGCATTTCGTAACCACGGGGAAAAAATGAACTAAGTTATTTTTATTTGTATTAATCGGTATTTTTTTCCCTTTAAATTTACATTTTTATGGTCCATATAAACAGGCAGCCATTAGATGCGGTAAATATATATTATTTCCTTCTTGGTGTAATCATAACAATCCCATAAGCTGTGAAACTGAACTTAATAGAGCACTGCATGACTCTCAGTATCACAGAGCAGCTGCGCTAACTTGAGACAAATGAGGCGGCCAGTATAAAAATTGGCGGCGTTAAAGTTCGAAAGGTTCACGAGCTTAAAAAATTGACGACATAAAAGTTCGAAAGGGTTCAAGGCTGCAAGTTGTATACTTAAAGATTCTAGACAAGAATGTTAAAAAAAATCTTTCCAGCGTTAGGTTCAATTAAAACTGGGTAAAACAAGCATTCTTCCTTTCATGATCGGCGGGAAACAGATTTTCTAAACTTGTCGTCTGCAAGTTTGTTGGAAAACGATTGGGAAAAAAGACTGGCCTCTTCGCTTGGTTGCTATCAAAGTAGAAACATGATGCGTGTGTGAGTTCAAACATTGTATTTCATACCAGGCATATATCAAAAAGTTTTTCTGCACCAAATAAAGGAAACGTAAACTGGGGCAGAAAATTCGTTGTGTCAGTTGCTGATTAGTAGAACTAGTACTTTGTTACAGGGTCGCAAGTTTTACACTACCCTAAACAGTATGCTCTTGGCTTATTCATAATTTCAATTATGAGATATTTAAAAAGTAAACAAAAAAGACGGTCGGGGCAAGGGCCGTGTTATAAGTTCTGAAACTTTAAAAATATAAACAAAATATGGACTAGGCTACGCTGTAAGAATAAAACAGTAAAAGTCCCCTTTTTTAAGCATCTAATAGAACCAAAAGAGTTATATTTCTAGACCATTCGTTCAAAAGAGTGAAATTCTAGATTGTGTTTTCGTATGAATATGGAAAACAATCTAGATTCCAATCTAAATATACATCTGGTTGGATGTGACTCACTTGGTAGATAAATTCTAGACCCAGAGTTACTGTAGGTCTTGGTCAGGAAAATGAAAAAAGGTCATATCGTGCTATAAAATATCTGGCTAGAATTTAAAACATTTGTCGTGCACTGAAAGTCTAGAAACATTACACATCATCTCATTTTTTTTATAAATTCCAAGGAAAAAATCAAATCAAATCCGTCTAGATTAGATCTTACTTAAGATTTATATCAATTATAAAAGAAGGCGTAAATTTAAGGACGTTAAATTTAACAAAAATGGATTTTTTTTTTTTTAGTTTTCGCAAAGTATTCACTTCTTCTATTTCACTTGTCTTAAACTTCAACGTTTTTGTT
Organism: Elysia crispata; assembly: GCA_033675545.1. Lineage (NCBI taxonomy): Eukaryota > Metazoa > Mollusca > Gastropoda > Plakobranchidae > Elysia > Elysia crispata. The sequence continues at coordinate 71,851 of JAWDGP010007738.1, read as the reverse complement.
GATTGTTTTACCAAGGAAATCTTTTTTAAAAAAATTATTCGAGTAGAATTACTCTAGGTGGGGGCAAATTTGTAAGATTAGTTCATAAAGATGAAAACAGCACTTTCAAGATTTTTATTTTTACCTCTTGGTAACTTAATCTTGTCCGATCACATCCTTTAATTTAGGCGATTTTCTTTAGTACCGTCAGAGGGATCAGCCTCTGATTTTCCTCTGAACCACAGATATTAAATTGCTACAGGCGACCAGATCAAATGTAATCATACCCGCTGCCCCTAAGATCCACGAAATATTTTAATTTCACGAGAATATCGGGCGGATTCATCAAATTTCATAGGGGTTTCATTTTCCACGATTTTGTGATTTTGCGCAACTTCATACCATTTTTTTAAACAGAAAATTGACTGAATTGAGCCTTTTGGTACTACGATAGGGCCCAAGAACTGTTTAGAAAGAATGGAGCAAAGTTAAAACTGAGCCCACGCATTTCATTAATCCAGTTATGTTTAACTTAAATTGACGAGAGATGAATTTTCACGGAAATCCGAAAACTCTTTGGCGTTTTGTCCACACCATTTCAAAATGACTTTGATTTACAGAGCGTGATGGAGATGGCCGCGTTTTGAAGTATCATTTCTGTCATTTCCCTTCGCTCCAGCCTAAGATGGGATTACCTGAGATTGGAAGGAACCGCGACTGTAATATTCACCGGTTCCCTCAGAAATATGAGAACCGATTAGTGTGGAGATCTCCAGATTTCCTTAGGAATTACTTTTCGTCAGGAACCGGTTCGCTGGGTGTTAAACCTGATACCAGACGGACTTGATAACCACCGGGAGGCATTCCGCGGGAAAGCTATACATACTATCTGTCATGAGAGAAAAATACTAAAAAAAAAAATAGAAGAGAAATAGATGAATCACAGGGAAAGAAGAGAAATATAACATATTGAAAATAAAACAACACGCTTTGTCGACACGTGACTAGTAAGATTCTCTCGCTCTGTCTGTCTGTCTGACTCTCTCTCTCTCTCTCTCTCTCTCTCTCTCTCTCTCTCTCTCTCTCTCTCTCTCTCTCTCTCTCTCTCTCTCTCTCTCTCTCTCTCTCCTTTCTCTCTGTCTCTCTCTCCTCTCTCTCTCTCTGTCTCTATCTCTATCTATCTATCTCTCTATCTATCTATCTCCCCCTCTCTCTATCTATTTATCTATCTATCTATCTATCTATCTATCTGTCTCTCCCTCTCTGTATCTATTTATCTATCTATCTCTCTTTCTCTCTCTCTCATTTTCTCTCCATCTTGCTCCCTCCCTCTATCTCTCTTTCTCTCTCTCTCTCTCTCACTTTCTCCCCATTTTGCTCCCTCCCTCTTTCTCTCTCTCCCTCTCTCTCCCTATCTATCTATCTATTTATCTATCTATCTATCTATCTATCATTCTATATATTTCTCACTTTCTCCCCATTTTGCTCCCTTCCTCTTTCTCTCTGTCTTTCTCTCACACTCCCTTCCATTTCGCCACCCCCCCCTCTCTCTCTCTCTCTCTCTCTCTCTCTCTCTCTCTCTCTCTCTCTCTCTCTCTCTCTCTCTCTCTCTCTCTCTCTCTCTCTCTCTCTCTCTCTCTCTCTCTCTCTCTCTCTCTCTCTCTCTCTCTCTCTCTCTGTCTCTCTCTCTGTCTCTCTCTCTTTCTCTCTCTCTCTCTCTCTCTCTCTCTCTCTCTCTCTCTCTCTCTCTCTCTCTCTCTCTCTCTCTCTCTCTCTCTCTCTCTCTCTCTCTCTCTCTCTCTCTCTCTCTCTCTCTCTCTCTCTCTCTCTCTTCCCACTGTGCTGACTCCCCTGCCAGTCTGTCTGTCTGTATGTGGATATTTTTGTTATTTCTTTCCGTATAGTTACTTCATTTTATCGGTCTATATTAATACATTGATTTTCCGTCTTCAGGCAAACTTTTTCTTTCATTGCATTCCGCATTGTCTGTATGCGGCTTTCTCTAAGCTTTTTCTTTGAATATTCTGCCCCTCTGCATCTTTCTTTGTATCATTCTCTGCCCCTCTGCACCTTTCTTTTTAGTGTTCTCTGCCCTTCTCAATCTTTCTTTTAGCGTTCTCTGCCCTTCTCAATCTTTCTTTTAGCGTTCTCTGCCCTTCTCAATCTTTCTTTTAGCGTTCTCTGCCCTTCTCAATCTTTCTTTTAGCGTTCTCTGCCCTTCTCAATCTTTCTTTTAACGTTCTCTGCCCTTCTCAATCTTTCTTTTAGCGTTCTCTGCCCTTCTCAATCTTTCTTTAAGCGCTCTCTGCCCTTCTCAGTCTTTCTTTTAGCGCTCTCTGCCCTTCTCAATCTTTCTTTTAGCGCTCTCTGCCCTTCTCAATCTTTCTTTAAGAGTTCTCTGCCCTTCTCCATATTTCTTTTAAGTCAGCCCTGCCTTTCACTGTTTCTTCTAGAACTCGCTTCCCATCTGTATCTTTTTGTTTAAGCTTTCTCTGCCCTTTTCCTTGTCATTCTGCTTGTCTCTACTAAATATTATCTCCACTTTTCTTGTGTTTTTATTAGTTTTCTCCCCTCTCTCTGCGGCCAAATAATTATTTATGTGATGTTTTTTTTTCCTTTTGCCTTAACGCCCAGGCCTCAAAAATCAAGTGCATAAGATATTTACTCACAACTTCACACGATGAAAATTTCATAGTTTACAGTAAAATGATAGGTCAAAAAAGGAAGCAGCCGATTTCAAATCTCATGAACTATTTTCCTGTTTCCAACAATTCCGTTTTGGGCATCCGCGGTAAACCAACCCCAGACCTGGCTATGATTTGATGCCGTGAATAGCTCGCAACATCGGCAGGAACAAAGAAAAGAATATAAACCACTTCTTACATCATACACGCGTTTTCAATTGACTGATTTTAGCTCTAGACAGATTTGAACATTATAGACTGTCGGCAGATTTTCCTGGCTACGTTAGGGCTAAATCTAAATTCAATAGGACCAATTCTCCCCACTTCCCACCCCTTTAACCGCACCCCCCTCAATATCCCAAGAGGTTACGTTTTAAGCTGAAAAAGGAAATAAGCAAACGGGAGAGAACTCTCAAAATGGAGGAACGGTTTTTTGACTTTTTCAGTGACAAGAGATTTCACCCGACGACTGCGAATGTCTTCATAGACTCAAAATAACTGCTTTAGGCAATTTAATTACCGGTGTAATTTAGGACGGTTTTGTTCGGCGAGGACACGGCACCCCAGCTGGGAAAGGGAGATAATTTTTACTCATTTCAACACCCCCCCCCCCCCCCTCTTTATTCGCCTCGTCGTCGCACGTTATCCGGTCTCAAGGGACTTAACTCTTGGACTAGATCAGACGGGAAGGGGATTCTGAGGCTCTAGAGATTTTGGAAGTGTTTTGTTTGGTTTGGTTTTCTTTCGGGCGGAGAGGGGGGGGGGGTGGTGAGCAGAAACGACAAAAGCCCTTGTCAGCGGTCTGATCACTTAAAAAAAAAATAGTAAAAAATTTTTCCTTGATATCTGTGGTGAGTCTTCATAAATTTCGAGCCACACCTTGTCCATCCTGTCCTGTGTGAACGGGATTTCGCATTTTGTTAAGTAGGCCACACAGCGGTTCTGTCGTATAGGCGTTATTTTTCGGTCAGTATACACATAACAATTTGCAATAAATTAGCATAATTTTAGAAAAGAAACATACTGACTGGTTCGGATTTAATTTGCCTGGGTTCCAGATGGAGTTTTCTTGTTATTCAACCGCTGAGTTGTGTATTTTTCTTTAACCAGTTGTGTTGACGTTGACTAACACAAACTTGTGGTGTACCAAAAACTGGCGAACAAAAGAGGGGACGAATTTATATACTGAAGAAAATCCGTTCCGGAGATGTGTCCTAAAAATAGACTGACCTTCATCTCCCACTGCCCCATTTAGGAACTTCCGTAATTACGTCCGATGGTCCAGTGTTTGTTAAAGTCTGTCTTTGTTAGATTATCAGTCTACTCTAGAACCAAATCCAGTATGGAATTATAAGAATAGTTTAATTTTGTAACATCCAAATCTATTTGCAGATCTATTTTAAATATTCCTTATCATGTAGCGTTTCTATGAATTCCCGCAAGGCAGTGCACTTTTATTCACTCAATGCGAAAATTCACAGCTTTCTACTGAGGATTTAAAAATATATATGAAGTGGCCTGGCATTTTAGGCTCATGTTGGAAATTACTGTTTCGAGCTGTTTGGCTTTTAACATAAAAAAAATCAATTTCTCAAGGTTTCCCACTTTTTAGCTTCTTAACTATCAACCATTTTTCTACCTTGTCAAAAAGTGTTAAAGCCCGAAAAAAACTTTGAATATGCTTTATG
>JAWDGP010007738.1:47500-65000 GCA_033675545.1 Elysia crispata | reverse complement strand
AGGTTCCTTTTGTTCTTTAAACTTGAAGCTTCGGTACTGAAAAACGTGCCTTGTACCATTAGCGCACGAATGTAAATGGATTCAAGTGATTCAACATTTAGATGACATATTATATACAATACCTTTGTAAAATATCTGTTTGCTATTTTAGCCAGGGGTCAAGGACGGGGGGGCGCAATTGTCACGAGCATGATCGTCATAGGAATGATGTGGATTTGTTTTATAAAAGAAGAAATAACACAATTCCTTAAAAGAGAGAGAGAGAGAGAGAGAGAGAGAGAGAAGAGAGAGATAAAGCTAGAGAGAGAGGGAGAGAGAGAGAGGGAGAGAGAAAGAGAGAGATAGAGAAGAAGAGTGAGAGAAAGAGAGGGAGAGGGAGAGAAAGGGAAAGAGATAGAGAAGAAGAGAGAGAGAAAGAGAGGAAGAGGGAGAGGGAGAGAGGTAAGCTCATAAATAAGCCGTAGCTGTTGGTTGATACTGCCCTTGTAAACCTAATCACTAATCGAATTTTCAATGTTTCCAAGGAAACGAGAATTGACATAATGTACAAGCAAGATTTTTTTTTATTACCTTCTGCATAGTTATTTTATACAACAAGCAAACTTTCCAAAATGTTTGAAAGATCAGGGGAATGTGATGGTGGCGTCAATCTGTCATTTGACCATCTAAAGACTCAAACAGGCGATAGGACTTGTCGGAGACTCTTACAGACAAGATAAATTAAAACCGCAACCATCGAAGACTATACTTACTTTGGAAGTCATTATGGCAAGGCGTGCTTAATTATATTACATTACGTCGCAACCATCGAAGACTAAAATTACTTTGGAAGTCATTATGGCAAGGTGTGTTTAATTATATTACATTACGTTACGGTTACTTTGAATTACGTAACATCCTGGGCACGATGCAGCCCTCAGCATCCACCTCCCCAGATGTCTCGGGGTCTAGCTTTTGACTTCCATTGCGCTTTGCCATCGCACCGCCTCTTTTTTGTCTTTCTTGAGATCTTATGCCTTCTTGTAGTTGTCATTCTGTTAGTGTTTGTGTCCATCGACTGTCTGATGACCTGTCCTTAGCCTAAAAGGATGTCCTGTATGGTCAAGTGCCCTCTGAGGACGTGAAATTTGGACACTGACAACGATATTGGAAGGAAGACTGAGAGCTTTTGAGTTGTGAATGTGTACAAGAATACGCCTAGTTGTTTCAACAAAGAAAGAGAAATTAAAGTTAGAAAATACTCAGAAAAGTGCGATTTTAACGAAAGTTCAAGCCACCAAGGTAAGGAAAAGAAAAATACACTACTTCGGTCACAACAAAAGACACGACAACTTACAAAAGAGAAGTGTGGAAGGAAAAACTGATGGTGAACATGGTCGTGATAGAACAAGAACAAGCTGGTTAGATAACATTGCAAAACATATGGTATGCTCCATCAACAAGTGCGCAGACAGACAGAGAGAGAGAGAGAGAGAGAGAGAGAGAGTGAGAGAGAGACAGACAGACAGACAGAGTGAGAGAGACAGAGAGACAAACAGACAGACAGAGATAGACAGAGACAGACGGACAGACAGACAGACAGACAGACACAGAGAAAGAAAGAGAGAGAGAGAGAGAGAGAGAGATGGACACAGATGAGAGACGAGCAATCAGCTCTGACATCATAATTATGAGACAAATACAAATCGTTAATATTATTATTGACTGATAGGCTTGCTAAATTGGACAATAGGTATCACCTAAGGCAGTTGGCGTGTTTGATATTCAAACAAGATTCTGACGTCATTCGCACGTGTTATATCAAACAATCAAAGGGCCATGCAGGGAGTTTTCTACTCTGTGGCTGGTTCGAATCCTACAAATTGAGGTGGGTGAGTATAGGGTCTTTCTCTTCACTTGCGCCCTTTTGGGATTACAAAAATAAATTCCCTGATACCACGCAGATTATCAAGAGCAATAATGCAATGTTAGTAGAACAAGGGTAGATAACTTGAATTTTACCATATCGAAATGGCTGACTGGGTTACTTTTCCTGACATTATTCGTTAACATTTTTCTAGTTTTTTATCAACATTTCTCAGTTTGAGGTGAAGCGGGAGAAAATAAATAGCTTCATTTAGTAAGGTAGCATGTTCGTTAGGGAAATGACAAGTGTGTTTTTGACATTTCAAGAATTTTTTTTTTCTTTTCTAGTACCTTTTTATCTTATTCATACATCTTATTCGACTTGGAGGGTAGCAGTACAAAAGACAAAATTATCAAAACACAATGACACCTCTAGAAGGTCAAGCATTGTTTATCTCCTTCACCAGCTTTCCGATAAAATAGAAATACATAGTTACAATCAAAACTATACGTTTTTAAACATCGGTTCAAATTAAAAGGATATATTTTTTTAAATAAATTTTATTATAATAGAGATATTGTCGTAAGAAGAATGATGAAGATACAATAGGAACACTTCCGTAAACAAATCAGTTTTATTTTAACAGAGATACCTTGGTAGGTAGAATAGCGAAGATATAAAAGGAACACTTTCGTATAAAAAAAAAAAAAAATTATTATAATTGAGATACCGTGGTAGGTAGAATGGCGCTGATAATAATAGGAACACTCAACACTTGTTTAAGATGAGAATAGGAAGAACGGCCCTTGAGCCCGTGACAGAAATAGACTAGAATTGTCCCCAGTTATATAGACGTTCGTAAAATGGCCGTTTGATTCTGACGGGCTGGTTTATCCGATGCAGGAAGACTTGGGGCAGCTCTTCGCCGTGGGCAGATGGTGACGCCCCTTTGGTGCTCCCCTGGGGTTGCTGGATGGGATGATGGTGGTGGTGTTGAGAGACCCCGAGCTCCGTTCCCACAATCCCTCCGGACGACGAAGCGGAAGTTAGGGCTGAACTCTGGCGGAAGTTCGGTTGTCTGGCGCCGAATAGATTTTGGGCCCGAGTTTGTTGTTGTTGTTGTTGTTGTTGTTGTTGTTGTTGTTGTTGTTGTTGTTGTAACTGCTGCAGCTGCTGTTGTCGTACTTGCTGCTCTTGCAGAGGTCTCGAGAGCAAAGGTTGGTTTATTCTTGCAAGCCTTTGCTGTTGTCCTAGCGTTGGCCGCGAGGACTTGGGCGGTTGATACCGTCTCAGGCCGGCGGGCAGAGCTGTAGGACCCAGCTCGTTCCGCAAGGCATGGGACATTGACGGGTAGACCTGACCACCACCAACAAGGATGCTGTTGGTGTTGAAGTTGTTCCCGTTACGGGGCACGATTCTGGCACTGCCCGATGTCAGCGTGTTTGGGGTTTTCCCAATGTTTGATGAGGAGATGCTTGTAAGCAAGACGCGGAGTTGCTTCGAGGCTGGACCGTTATTGGGCGATACTTGCTGATGTTGCTGTTGTTGCAATTGAAGTTGCTGCAGCTGTTGCTGGCGTCGACGTTGTAGCTGCTGTTGAAGCTGTTGAAGTTGTTGCTGTTGAAGCTGGCGCTGCAGTAGGCTCTGTCTCTGCGTATCACGAGTCGGCAAGGGTGAAAGCACCTGACCGTAGATGGTGGACTGTGCCTGAGGTACTTGTCCCTGAAGATATACTGAACTTCGAGGTGTGTACATGTTTCTGTTCCAGTTACTTTCCCTTCTGTTTTGGATGCTGTAGATACCATTGTTTGGAATTTGAGATAGCTGTTGTGGACGGGATTGTCTTAACTGTTGTTGTTGCAACTGCTGTCGCTGTTGTTGTTGTAGTTGCTGTTGACGTCTCTGTTGTTGTTCCTGCCTCCACAGAAACTCCTGCAACGCTTTATGGGATATTCTCACAGGATTTTGAGGATTAACGTTCCTCAGGGGTTGGAGGTTTCCCACAGCTGTTGGCCGCGGTGTTGTGGCCGGTAATATGTTGATCTGTTGCTGCGCTTGGATTCGTTTTTGAAGGTTAGTTCGCTGTCTTGCTTGCAGCTGTTGCTGTAATGAAAGGTGTTGCTGATGATTTTCATTTGCCGGATGCGGCTGTTGTAAAGCTGGTAGCTGCTGGTGCTGGAGTTGGTTTTGTTGCCGGGTTGCCGTGGATGTAGACGTTAGTTCCGGCGTCTCTCTCGGTACAGCGCCGGTAGCTCGCGGCAGCCCGGCGATATCCTTGTCCACCAGACTGTTTTCTTGCCCGTTGCTTCGTACAGAGGAAACAGCAGAGACTAATGACGTAGACAAAGATGGCGCCGCGACTCCGCTCGCGCCGGAAGTGAGATATTCGAGTTTGTTCCTCATCATGATGGTGCTTGCTTCGTCCTTCTGGTTGGTTGCCGGCTTCGTACTGATCAATCTTTGCTGGGAAGTCGCCATCGCGGGGTCTCCCAGGTTTCCAGAACGCTGCCGCGCCTTGGATAGATCTTGCGAGATTGACTGAGTCTCTCTGAGGTTCGGCCCGTTTCCGGCGATTAACTGAGGGCGCTGTTGCTGCTGGGACAAAATTTCTTGTTTAGCAACAGACATAGAGAAAGGTGACGGCTGTTGTGGCTCCGTCACGCTACCCTGCGCCGAGTCAACCCTTGGCTTGAGCGTAAAAACAGCTTCACGGGCTGATCCATTTACCGCTGAAACCGGGTCCGCTGTCGGCAGAGTTTGCCCTTGACCTTTGATTGCATCTAGGAAATTGGAGAGCTTCGAATTGGACAGATCAGTATCGATATAGTCCACGCTTTGCTTGTTTTCGGGGTTGGGTGGTATCGATATGGGATCGTTCAGCGAGTTGGACGATGACGACGATGACGACGATAATGATGATGATGATACCGATGATTGCACCTTATCCCCAGGCAGCGAGAAGCTCCGCTTGACCACTCTCCCGTGTAGAGGCTGCACTGGCCGCCAGTTGTCCACTAGCCTGGACGGTGTGAGGCTGTGGTGGGTGCCACCCTTGTCAGGAGAATCATCGTGGCCATCCTCATGCAACAAGCTCCGGAGCGAGTTGAGCTGAGGAAGCACAGAGAGGCTTGGTTTCCGGTAAGTCTATTTAGATTCATACTTTGAAAAGAAAAACCGCAATATGTAGGTCACGTAGACTCGGGACAGCTTACAAAAGAGAATTGGGGGAGGAAAAGTTGATGTTAAACATGGCCATGACAGAAGTAGAATAAACTGGTGGGATAGCATCTCAGAGCATGTGGGGTGCTCCATCAACAAGTGCGCAGTGTGTCTATGAGAGAGAGAAAGGAAGACAGTGAGAACAAGGGAGCGAGAGAGAGAAAGCGAGAGAGAGAGAGCCAAGAGAGAGAGAGAGCAAAGAGAGAGGGAGAAAGACAGCAAAGAGAGAGGAAGAGAGAGAGCAAAGAGAGAGGAAGAGAGAGAGAGAGAAAAGAGAGAAGGAGAGAGAGCAAAGAGAGAGGGAGAGAGAGAGCAAAGAGATAGAGAGAGAGCAAAGACAGAGGGAGACAGAGACAGAGCAAAGAGAGAGAGAGAGTCAGAGCAAAGAGAGAGGAAGAGACAGAGCAAAGAGAGAGAGAGAGAGATGGACAGAGGTAAGTGGCCAGCAATGACCTCCAAACGTCACACGTCACTCGGGATATCGTGGATGATGTGTTAACTTCCATAAAAAGTATGAGTATTTCAATACACTAGAATAACTGTCATCATTGCTTACACAGTATGAGTATTTCAATACACTAGAATAACTGTCATCATTGCTTACACAGTATGAGTATTTCAATACACTGGAATAACTCTCATCATTGCTTACACAGGATGAGTATTTCAATACACTGGAATAACTGTCATCATTGCTTACACAGGATGAGTATTTCAATACACTAGAATAACTGTCATCATTGCTTACACAGTATGAGTATTTCAATACACTAGAATAACTGTCATCATTACTTACACAGTATGAGTATTTCAATACACTAGAATAACTGTCATCATTGCTTACACAGTATGAGTATTTCAATACACTGGAATAACTGTCATCATTGCTTACACAATATGAGTATTTCAATACACTGGAATAACTGTCATCATTGCTTACACAGTATGAGTATTTCAATACACTAGAACAACTGTCATCATTGCTTACACAGGATGAGTATTTCAATACACTAGAATAACTGTCATCATTGCTTACACAGGATGAGTATTTCAATACACTAGAATAACTGTCATCATTGCTTACACAGGATGAGTATTTCAATACACTAGAATAACTGTCATCATTGCTTACACAGTATGAGTATTTCAATACACTAGAATAACTGTCATCATTGTTTACACAGGATGAGTATTTCAATACACTAGAATAACTGTCATCATTGCTTACACAGGATGAGTATTTCAATACACTAGAATAACTGTCATCATTGCTTACACAGTATGAGTATTTCAATACACTAGAACAACTGTCATCATTGCTTACACAGGATGAGTATTTCAATACACTAGAATAACTGTCATCATTGCTTACACAGGATGAGTATTTCAATACACTAGAATAACTGTCATCATTGCTTACACAGTATGAGTATTTCAATACACTAGAATAACTGTCATCATTGTTTACACAGGATGAGTATTTCAATACACTAGAATAACTGTCATCATTGCTTACACAGGATGAGTATTTCAATACACTAGAATAACTGTCATCATTGCTTACACAGGATGAGTATTTCAATACACTAGAATAACTGTCATCATTGCTTACACAGTATGAGTATTTCAATATACTAGAACAACTCTCATCATTGCTTACACAGGATGAGTATTTCAATACACTAGAATAACTGTCATCATTGCTTACACAGGATGAGTATTTCAATACACTAGAATAACTGTTATCATTGCTTACACAGGATGAGTATTTCAATACACTAGAATAACTCTCATCATTGCTTACACAGTATGAGTATTTCAATACACTAGAATAACTGTCATCATTGCTTACACAGGATGAGTATTTCAATACACTAGAATAACTGTCATCATTGCTTACACAGGATGAGTATTTCAATACACTAGAAAAACTGTCATCATTGCTTACACAGGATGAGTATTTCAATACACTAGAATAGCTGTCATCATTGCTTATACAGATTACAGTACTTATATATATATATATATATATATATATATATATATATATATTTAACAATCGAGCAGTGATAACTAGTTCGAAATTAATATAGTGAATGGATTATATCAAGAAAGTTCAGTGAAGTAGAAAAAAAAAGGCAGATAAAACAGTTAGCGATGTAAGCTTGTTATCGATTCTTCATACGAAAGATATGACGATTGACTGTTGCCATTCAGGCTAGTAAAGCTTGGTCTAGGAGATGGACGGTGATAAATGGTATAAACATTGTTTTGGTTTTTAAAGATAGTAAAACAAAGTTTTTTTGGCCGTTACTAAATCAATTGATATCCTAAAACTAATAAGTAAATATTTTAAGTTTATTTTCGTGGTTTACTTCTCACTCTCCCTTTCTACCTTTATTCCCCTTGTCCTTCTCCCTTGTTTCTCTCTCTCTCTCTCTCTCTCTCTCTCTCTCTCTCTCTCTCTCTCTCTCTCTCTCTCTCTCTCTCTCTCTCTCTCTCTCTCTCTCTCTTTCTATTTCTCTCTTTTTCTCTCTCTCTTCTCTCTCTTTCTATTTCTCTCTCTCTCTCTCTCTCTCTCTCTCTCTCTCTCTCTTTCTATTTCTCTCTTTTTCTCTCTCTCTTCTCTCTCTTTCTATTTCTCTCTCTGTGTGTCTCTCTCTATCTCTCTCTTCTCTCATTTTCTATTTCTCTCACTTTCTCTCTCTCTCTCTTCTACTTCTCTCTCTTCTCTCTCTTTCTATTTCTCTCTCTCTCTTTTCTCGGTCTTTCTATTTCTCTCTCTCTCTCTCTCTCTCTCTCTCTCTCTCTCTCTCTCTCTCTCTCTCTCTCTTCTCTCTCTTTCTATTTCTCTATCTATCTATCTATCTATCTATCTCTCTGTCTCTCTTTCTCCCTTTCTTTCTCTATCTCCACTTTTCTTTTCTATTTCTCTATCTATCTATCTATCTATCTCTCTGTCTCTCTGTCTCTCTTTCTCCCTTTCTTTCTCTATCTCCACTTTTCTTTTCTATTTTCTTTCCTATCATCAAAGCATTTTACGTCGATCCTTCCTCTTCTTCTCTTCCTCCAGATAATAATTCTCCCCATGCCAACCTTTCACTCTGTAATGTTCTCCTCCTCCTCCTCCTCCTCCTCCTCCTCCTCCTCCTCCCCCTCTCACCTGGGACGCTGATATCTTCTGCGGCTCCACAAAGAGTGTCCACGTGACCGACTCGAAGCAGTAGGGTGTGGTCAGCGAGCCGTCATACCGCCAGTACTGGCTGACATCCTTGGGCAGAAGATATCTCAGCCGGAACTGGTTCACCAGGTTATGCTCGCCTGGGGAAAACAAGCGTTCAGGCAACAACAAGGCCCTGGTTACATTGGTTGGTTGGTTTGTGGACATAGTTTGTCCGTCCACTTCAGTGAACTCTAAGACATTTCTATATAACAGCGTGTGTTCCATAGATTGGTTGGTTGGTTTGTGGACATAGTTTGTCCGTCCACTTTAGTGAACTCTAAGACATTTCTATATAACAGCGTGTGTTCCATAGATTGGTTGGTTGGTTTGTCGACATAGTTTGTCCGTCTACTTCATCCAAATCTAAGACATTTCTGTATAACAGCGTGTGTTCCATAGATTGATCTAGTTATTTTCTGATAAAGGAAATCGAGCAGTTCTGTACTTTCCCATTTTGTTTTTAAATTATTTTAAACGCTTATCAATATGCTGTGAATTTTCGCATTAAGTGAGTACAACCAGGCTGTCTTGCGGGAATTCTTCGCCGCGCCGTTATTTAAACCTACGTTATCAGTCTATTAGATGCGCCGTGCTCTTTAGCGTAGGAGATCATGACCTTTCACGCATCTCTTATACGTGATGATGAATGTGTTACTAAACTCCGTAAATAGGTTTGGATTTTACACAATAATTAGTTTATGTCGTGATAGAGAGAGTAATGTGAACATTTTAGAAAGAGAGAGGAGACCGAGAGAGAGAGAGAGAGAGAGAGAGAGAGAGAGAGAAAGACAGACAGACAGACAGACAGACAGACAGACAGACAGATCTTATTTAATTTCCCTGTAAGTTTTCACCGATATCTCACCTGCTTTGTGTACGGACCTCAGTGAGTCGCTAACAGCTGCAAAATGTGGATTATCCTTGTCGCTCAGCTGAGGAAAAGAAACAGAATGATAAAAACTTGCGGTTTTAGACATTCGACGATTCTTAACGTGTTTACACGTCTACTTTTTCTTATGTATACGCTACTTCTCAGCTAAAGTAGGTTAGATCTAGTGATAATTCGGATGTTTAAGTAGTTATTATGCTTGTTCTCCTGATTAGCTGTTAGAGCATCAGTACATATTAGTCTTCCCGTGATAAATAATCCTAAGATTTTAATTTCAAAACAATAATGAGACACTGTCTGGGCTATCTGAAATCATGTGTTTGGTTTGATAAAGATGAAATACAGTGGTAGTTGAAAAAAAAGTCCATAGAGAAAAAAACTAGCTGTATGTGACATTTTACAATAAAGCCATGATTGACACTGATAAGGAGAGAAATGTCTCTCTCACTGCTAAAGTGTCTAGAGAGCTCCAAACTAACTCACCCGTCTCCTGTCTAGATAGCTCCAAACTAACTCCCCCGTCTCCTGTCTAGAGAGCTCCAAACTTCCCCGTCTCCTGTCTAGAGGGCTCAGAACTTCCCCGTTTCCTGTCTAGAGAGCTCCAAACTCCCGCGTCTCCTGACTAGAGAGCTCCAAACTCCCGCGTCTCCTGTCTAGAGAGCTCCAAACTCCCGCGTCTCCTGACTAGAAAGCCCCAAACTAACTTCCCCGTCTCCTGTCTAGAGAGCTCCAAACCAGCTCACCCGTCTCCTGTCTAGATAGCTCCAAACTAACTCAGCCGCTTCCTGTCTAGAGAGCTCCAAACTAACTTCCCCGTCTCCCGTCTAGAGAGCTCCTTACAAACTCCCCCGTCTCTTGTCTAGGGAGCTCCAAACCAATTCACCCGTTTTCTGTCTAGAGAGCCCCAAACCGACTCACCCGTCTCCTGACTAGAGAGCCCCAAACCAGCTCACCCGTCTCCTGTCTAGAGAGCCCCAAACCAGCTCATCCGTTTCCTGTCTAGAGAGCCCCAAACCAGCTCATCCGTTTCCTGTCTAGAGAGCCCCAAACTGACTCACCCGTCTCCTGTCTAGAGAGCCCCAAACCAGCTCACCCGTCTCCTGTCTAGAGAGCCCCAAACCAACTCACCCGTCTCCTGTCTTAAGAACTCCAAACCAACTCACCCGTCTCCTGTCTAGAGAGCCCCAAACCAGCTCACCCGTCTCCTGTCTAGAGAGCCCCAAACCAACTCACCCGTCTCCTGTCTAGAGAGCCCCAAACCAGCTCATCCGGCTCCTGTCTTAAGAACTCCAAACCAACTCACCCGTCTCCTGTCTAGAGAGCCCCAAACTGACTCACCCGTCTCCTGTCTAGAGAGCCCCAAACTGACTCACCCGTCTCCTGTCTAGAGAGCTCCAAACTTCCCCGTCTCCTGTCTAGAGGGCTCCAAACTTCCCCGTCTCCTGTCTAGAGAGCTCCAAACTCCCGCGTCTCCTGACTAGAGAGCTCCAAACTCCCGCGTCTCCTGTCTAGAGAGCTCCAAACTCCCGCGTCTCCTGACTAGAAAGCCCCAAACTAACTTCCCCGTCTCCTGTCTAGAGAGCTCCAAACCAGCTCACCCGTCTCCTGTCTAGATAGCTCCAAACTAACTCAGCCGCTTCCTGTCTAGAGAGCTCCAAACTAACTTCCCCGTCTCCCGTCTAGAGAGCTCCTTACAAACTCCCCCGTCTCTTGTCTAGAGAGCTCCAAACCAATTCACCCGTTTTCTGTCTAGAGAGCCCCAAACCGACTCACCCGTCTCCTGACTAGAGAGCCCCAAACCAGCTCACCCGTCTCCTGTCTAGAGAGCCCCAAACCAGCTCATCCGTTTCCTGTCTAGAGAGCCCCAAACCAGCTCATCCGTTTCCTGTCTAGAGAGCCCCAAACTGACTCACCCGTCTCCTGTCTAGAGAGCCCCAAACCAGCTCATCCGTTTCCTGTCTAGAGAGCCCCAAACCAGCTCACCCGTCTCCTGTCTAGAGAGCCCCAAACCAGCTCATCCGTCTCCTGTCTAGAGAGCCCCAAACCAACTCACCCGTCTCCTGTCTAGAGAGCCCCAAACCAGCCCACCCGTCTCCTGTCTAGAGAGCCCCAAACCAACTCACCCGTCTCCTGTCTTAAGAACTCCAAACCAACTCACCCGTCTCCTGTCTAGAGAGCCCCAAACCAGCTCACCCGTCTCCTGTCTAGAGAGCCCCAAACCAACTCACCCGTCTCCTGTCTAGAGAGCCCCAAACCAGCTCATCCGGCCCCTGTCTTAAGAACTCCAAACCAACTCACCCGTCTCCTGTCTAGAGAGCCCCAAACTGACTCACCCGTCTCCTGTCTAGAGAGCCCCAAACTGACTCACCCGTCTCCTGTCTAGAGAGCCCCAAACTGACTCACCCGTCTCCTGTCTAGAGTGCCCCAAACTGACTCACCCGTCTCCTGTCTAGAGAGCCCCAAACCAGCTCACCCGTCTCCTGTCTAGAGAGCCCCAAACCAGCTCATCCGGCTCCTGTCTTAAGAACTCCAAACCAACTCACCCGTCTCCTGTCTAGAGAGCCCCAAACCAACTCACCCGTCTCCTGTCTAGAGAGCCCCAAACCAGCTCACCCGTCTCCTGTCTAGAGAGCCCCAAACCAGCTCACCCGTCTCCTGTCTTAAGAACTCCAAACCAACTCACCCGTCTCCTGTTTAGAGAGCCCCAAACCAACTCACCCGTCTCCTGTCTAGAGAGCCCCAAACCAGCTCACCCGTCTCCTGTCTAGAGAGCCCCAAACCAGCTCACCCGTCTCCTGTCTAGAGAGCCCCAAACCAACTCACCCGTCTCCTGTTTAGAGAGCCCCAAACCAGCTCACCCGTCTCCTGTCTAGAGAGCCCCAAACTGACTCATCCGTCTCCTGTCTTGAGAACTCCAAACCAACTCAACCGTCTCCTGTCTAGAGAACTCACCTCAAAGAAAACTCCAAGAACAGCCAGACCACCTGGTTTTTTCATCGCTTGTTTAATGGTCCCGTACTTCTCGGCATAGTTCACGACATGCATCTGTCAGGACGAGAGTAGAGAGAGTGTATATAGTTACAGTTGATGTGATGTGATTCAGGGCATCACGGGTGGAAGGGTATTAGACTTTGGAAGGTCTTGCAGGGTGTAGAGCTTTATCTAAACCAGGTAGGACGTTCGATTAAACAGATGAAAACAAGATAGGTGTTCCTTTTTCAAATCTTGTCAACATCATATTTAAAATTATGCTAGATTAATTCTTAACATTTCGGGTCCGACATACGCTAGCATATTAAGCATATTAGAATCTATCTGCACTGGAGAATCTTCACTGGAAGTTTGACAGTAGTACTTCTATTAAGGAGTGCGAAATTTCAATCGAAGACAGATATTAGAGGAGACACAGCAAATAGGACATAATCCATTCTGAAATCATGTAGTTGACGTCTGCTTTGTACTTTTGGTTGATGATAGTATCAACTCGATGTCAAAGTTCAATCACTAAAGGATTTCCCGATTACTATGCAAAATACCGAACTCTTTGTGTTTCTTTCTCTTGCTCTCTCTCTCTCTCTCTCTCTCTCTCTCTCTCTCTCTCTCTCTCTCTCTCTCTCTCTCTCTCTCTCTCTCTTTCTCTTTCTCTTTCTCCCTGTCTTCTTTTCTCTCTATCTTATTTACTCATTTTCTTTTCCCTCTCGGCTACATCACACACTTCTCACCCCCCACCCTCGACTCTCTCTCTCTCTCTCTCTCTCTCTCTCTCTCTCTCTCTCTCTCTCTCTCTCTCTCTCTCTCTCTCTCTCTCTCTCTCTTTCTCTTTCTCCCTGTCTTCTTTTCTCTCTATCTTATTTACTCATTTTCTTTTCCCTCTCGGCTACATCACACACTTCTCACCCCCCACCCTCGACTCTCTCTCTCTCTCTCTCTCTCTCTCTCTCTCTCTCTCTCTCTCTCTCTCTCTCTCTCTCTCTCTCTCTCTCTCTCTCTCTCTCTCTCTTTCTTTGTGTGTGTGTCTCTGTCTTTTTCTCTTTCCCTCTCGCTCTCTTTTTCTCTCTGTCTTCCTTTCTCTCTCTCATAGACACATTCTGTTCCTTTTCCCTCTCGACTACATATCCATACTTCCCCTTCCCACTCCCAGCTCTCTCTCTCTCTCTCTCTCTCTCTCTCTCTCTCTCTCTCTCTCTCTCTCTCTCTCTCTCTCTCTCTCTCTCTCTTTGTGTCTCTTCTCTCTCTCCCTCCCCTCTCTATGTCTCCCTCTCTTATTCTCAGTAACTTTTTACGCTGACGTCGGACAGAACTTCTCCCATCCTCCCCACCTCATCTTCATCATTTCTCGGAAACATGAAAAAATCTAAGAGTGTGTCAGATTCTCACCTCGAGCGGGAACTTCCTGCCATCCACAGCGTGTTCGCTACCCCTGTCGTCTGCGCCACCCCAGTGGAAGTGGAACTCTGCTGTCTTGTAGGAGCCCGACAGGCCTCCACCTCTCACCCTCATCCTGTCGTGATTCACGCGCACGCTGGCTGGAGACAGGGAGGGAAGGTGTGGAGGAGAGAGGGAAGGTGCGGAGGACAGAGGTAAGGTGTGGAGGAGAGAGGTAAGGTGTGAAGCAGAGAGGTAAGGTGCGGAGGAGAGAGGGAAGGTGCGGAGGAGAGAGGTAAGGTGCGGAGGAGAGAGGTAAGGTGCGGAGGAGAGAGGGAAGGTGCGGAGGAGAGAGGTAAGGTGCGGAGGAGAGAGGTAAGGTGTGGAGGAGAGAGGTAAGGTGCGGAGGAGAGAGGGAAGGTGCGGAGGAGAGAGGGAAGGTGCGGAGGAGAGAGGGAAGGTGCGGAGGAGAGAGGGAAGGTGCGGAGGAGAGAGGGAAGGTGCGGAGGAGAGAGGGAAGGTGCGGAGGAGAGAGGTAAGGTGCGGAGGAGAGAGGGAAGGTGCGGAGGAGAGAGGGAAGGTGCGGAGGAGAGAGGTAAGGTGCGGAGGAGAGAGGTAAGGTGTGGAGGAGAGAGGTAAGGTGCGGAGGAGAGAGGGAAGGTGCGGAGGAGAGAGGTAAGGTGCGGAGGAGAGAGGTAAGGTGCGGAGGAGAGAGGTAAGGTGCGGAGGAGAGAGGGAAGGTGCGGAGGAGAGAGGGAAGGTGCGGAGGAGAGAGGGAAGGTGCGGAGGAGAGAAGTAAGGTGCGGAGGAGAGAGGGAAGGTGCGGAGGAGGGAGGGAAGGTGCGGAGGAGAGAGGTAAGGTGCGGAGGAGAGAGGGAAGGTGCGGAGGAGGGAGGGAAGGTGTGGAGGAGGGAGGGAAGGTGTGGAGGAGGGAGGGAAGGTGCGGAGGAGAGAGGGAAGGTGCGGAATGGGAGGTAAGGTGTGGAGGAGAGAGGTAAGGTGCGGAGGAGAGAGGGAAGGTGCGGAGGAGAGAGGAAAGGTGCGGAGGAGAGAGGTAAGGTGCGGAGGAGAGAGGGAAGGTGCGGAGGAGAGAGGGAAGGTGCGGAGGAGGGAGGGAAAGTGCGGAGGGGGGTGCGAGAGTAGGAAAAAAAAGAGTTGGAGTTAACTATCGTGGGAATAATATTATGCAGTGGGTAGTTATTAAGAAAATGGACAAGTGATATCTCTATCTATCTATCGATGTTTAATCCTATTGTTCCGGCCTGGACGCCTCGGCTGCCTCTCGGATGGTCGCTGATAGTCTCCTCCACTGTGTATTGTCTTCAGCTATTGACCTCAGATGGTCGCTGATAGTCTCCTCCACTGTGTATTGTCTTCAGCTATTGACCTCAGATGGTCGCTGATAGTCTCCTTCACTGTGTAGTGTCTTCAGCTATTGACCTCAGATGCTCGCTGATAGTCTCCTCCACTGTGTATTGTCTTCAGCTATTGACCTCAGATGGTCGCTGATAGTCTCCTCCACTGAGTTCTGTCTTCAGCTATTGACCCCAGATGGTCGCTGATAGTCTCCTCCACTGTGTATTGTCTTCAGCTATTGATCTCAGATGGTCGCTGATAGTCTCCTTCACTGTGTATTGTCTTCAGCTATTGACCTCAGATGGTCGCTGATAGTCTCCTCCACTGTGTATTGCTTTCAGCTATTGACCTCAGATGGTCGCTGATAGTCTCGTCCACTGTGTATTGTCTTCAGCTATTGACCTCAGATGGTCGCTGATAGTCTCCTCCACTGTGTATTGTCTTCAGCTATTGACCTAAGATGCTCGCTGATAGTCTCCTCCACTGTGTATTGTCTTCAGCTATTGATCTCAGATGCTCGCTGATAGTCTCCTCCACTGTGTATTGTCTTCAGCTATTGACCTCAGATGGTCGCTGATAGTCTCCTCCACTGTGTATTGTCTTCAGCTATTGACCTCAGATGCTCGCTGATAGTCTCCTCCACTGTGTATTGTCTTCAGTTATTGACCTCAGATGGTCGCTGATAGTCTCCTCCACTGTGTATTGTCTTCAGCTATTGACCTCAGATGGTCGCTGATAGTCTCCTCCACTGTGTATTGTCTTCAGCTATTGACCTCAGATGGTCGCTGATAGTCTCCTCCACTGTGTATTGTCTTCAGCTATTGACCTCAGATGCTCGCTGATAGTCTCCTCCACTGTGTATTGTCTTCAGCTATTGACCTCAGATGGTCGCTGATAGTCTCCTCCACTGTGTATTGTCTTCAGCTATTGACCTCAGATGCTCGCTGATAGTCTCCTCCACTGTGTATTGTCTTCAGCTATTGACCTCAGATGGTCGCTGATAGTCTCCTCCACTGTGTATTGTCTTCAGCTATTGACCTCAGATGCCAAAGCAGTGACGATTACGCAACATATTGGATCAGATTAAGAAGTCGGCTCTGTGAATAGATTGTGAAGGGATTGTTCGTCTATTTGATTAAACGCATCTACTTGACACTTAATTTAGATATATTTGTCACGTTTGAGCTATGACTGACAATATTAAATCTATCCGAAGAGAGATGCCCAATTCCTTCAACAGCCATGCTACTGACCAAAGTTAGTTTTAGATATGCTTTAGCAAGGAAAAAATATAATTATTTAAGAAATCAACTATTCTGTTTTGTTTTTGTGTATGTGTGGGGCGGGGGGAGGGGGGGTTGTTATTGTTGTTGTTGTTGTTGTTGTTGTTGTTGTTTTTCCTCCAGCTAGCTTTTAAATCCACGCAAAAAAAAAATGCCAAATGGTGCACTGACTTGTGGGAACTCATAGCAGCGCGATTACTTCAGTCTAAATAATAGAGAATTTATAAGTGTCTATGAATAGACGTGGTCTCCACTAGTCTCATTATATAATAGAGAATTTATAAGGATCTATGAATAGATGTGGACTCCACCAGTCTCATTATATAATAGAGAATTTATAAGGGTCTATGAATAGATGTGGACTCCACCAGTCTCATTATATAATAGAGAATTTATAAGGGTCTATGAATAGACGTGGTCTCCACCAGTCTCATTATATAATATAGAATTTATAAGGGTCTATGAATAGACCTGGTCTCCACCAGTCTCATTATATAATAGAGAATTTATAAGGGTCTATGAATAGACGTGGTCTCCACCAGTCTCATTATATAATAGAGAATTTATAAGGGTCTATGAATAGACGTGGTCTCCACCAGTTTCATTATATAATAGAGAATTTATAAGGGTCTATGAATAGACGTGGTCTCCACCAGTCTCATTATATAATAGAGAATTTATAAGGGTCTATGAATAGACGTGGTCTCCACCAGTCTCATTCTAAAGCCTCTTCTTTTTTTAACTTCTTCTTCACGCGCTTGCGAGTGAGCAACGCTCTTTACCTGCGTGTCCATTATTGGTGACGTTCAGCACATAGTCTCCACTCAGACCGCTGGCAGCCTCGAAATGGTCCAGGAGGAACGGTGAGAGGTCAGGGTCATACTCGCATTGCGCCAGGGGCACGTCTATAGGGGACTGGCGCTTGCCTCCACACTGGCTGTAGTGGAGGTGCCATGAGGAAGGCCCTGTGAGAACCAGTGGAGGCGGGGGGGGGGGGAAGATTAGACCTATATTTCATGATTAGCTTGAACATTTAATATATCTCGTCCACAGACTGTTGTTTGTCGATCTAGGAACATAACTTCCAGTCTTGTCGATAAATGACTACTTTACTCGATAGATAACAGTATACACCCCTCCATACTAAAAATCTTAAGCTTTTCTGGAAGTTAAGACTAGGCAAGCCTCGTTTAAAAAAGGCACTTGTGAAGAGACGAGATCCCA
The DNA here is from genome assembly GCA_033675545.1 of Elysia crispata. Classification (NCBI taxonomy): domain Eukaryota; kingdom Metazoa; phylum Mollusca; class Gastropoda; family Plakobranchidae; genus Elysia; species Elysia crispata. Next base: position 47,595 of record JAWDGP010007738.1, on the reverse strand, counting down.
AAGTCACCCCTTTTTGACGCCTGACTCTTTGAAGCAAAGTCTGCTGACCTGAGAGCAGACGGTTTATAAAATACGGCCAGCCGTGGTGCGGCGGT
>JAWDGP010007738.1:35000-40000 GCA_033675545.1 Elysia crispata | reverse complement strand
TTGTACCTTTTGGAGCTGCACTCTATCTACTTTTTTACGGTGCTTCACAGTTATTTGACAGGCTACGTTAGCCAAAAAAAAGCGAAACAGGGCGATTCTAGAACATTTTAACTGGTTCCTGTTTGCCCTACAAGACAACGATATCACCTATAATTGTAGGTAACTTTGATGACGCAGTCATCACAAATGTGGGAAATCGGCAAATTCTATACTCTCCGAACCCTTTTTAAGATCCTTTTCAACGCTTATGAGGAGGCCCAAAAAAGTGCCTAAAGGTGCACTTACTTGCGTGAATTCATGGCTGTGCATTTATTTTAATTGACCTTTAAATAGAGACCTTTACATGTTAGCGAACTATTCATACTGAAATATCCGCAGTGGGGTTGGCCATTTTACGATCATTGTCAAAATTATTTTGGGTCTTAATATAGAGGCAAAACCTAGAAAGCCACAGGCAGGTATGGCTGATGTCAATATAATTGCTTACAATGGGGAAAATCGTAAAAGAAGAACAAGAAAAAGTAGGACAAAAACAAGAAGACGAAGAAGAAGAAGAAGAAGAGGAAACGGAGTTGAAAAGCAGGTGGAGGAAGAGTAAAAGAAGAAAGAGAAGAAAAGAAGAAGAAACGCGGTTTAAAAGCAGGAAGAGAAAGAGTAAAAGAAGAAAGAGAAGAAAAGAAGAAGAAACGGGGTTGAAAAGCAGGTAGAGAAAGAGTAATACTAATACTAACATACTTAATAAACAGAGATAAAACATGCACAATTTTACACTCATCCTTTTCTCTTCTGTCGTCATCAGGTAAAGAACATACATCCAATTCTGTGAGACGCGGAAACCGGTTAAACCAAACTAACAACAACTTCTCGATTGACAACACCGTTGTAACTAAGCCAGAAAGAGCTCGACCAGGCCTAGACATCCATTGATCACAACCAGAGATACATGTATTTTGGTTGTCAACGATTGTCACCTGTTCCTGGATCACAATTCATACCTGATTTGGGGGGAAACAAGAGACGCTATAGTACTCCTTCACGGGGCTGTTGTCTGCTATATGAGCGCGATTGTCTGTGTCTGTGCGTGGGGGGGAGGAGAGAGGGGAAGGAACGGGGGGGGGGGGGGGGAAGGAGCGGGTAGGGGGAGTTTACTTCCCTGTCGTCTCTAAGCCACTCTTGATTTGTTCGAGGATTTGCATAACCAGTTCCTACGCCAGACCGACACATTATTTTAAGTCTATCAATTGACCGGCCTATCAATAAATATTATTGTAGGTTTGTCCGAGGTGTGGAGACCGGACAGTTCCGATGCTTTAAGCTAGCATTATCCGGTCATAGTTCAGTGGCCTTTCAAGATGCGTTGTACGGAAATGAAAGACGAAAGGCGTTCGGAGCTGTCAGGTAGATGTTGGCGGCGAGATTCAATACTTTGTCATTATTTGTTTTTTGTTTGTGTTTTTTTTAACTTCTGATATTAGTGACTTTTTCTTTTTACTTTTCGTTTTTCTCCATTTTCTCCTACTCCTGATACTCCTCTTACTCCCTCTCCTACTCCTGATACTCCTCTTACTCCCTCTCCTACTCCTGATACTCCTCTTATTCCTCATGCTCGTCCTCCTACTCCTGATACTCCTCTTACTCCCTCTCCTACTCCTGATACTCCCCTTACTCCCTCTCCTCCTCCTGATACTCCTCTTATTCTTCATACTCGTCCTCTACCCCGACTCCTCCTCTTACTACTTCTCCTCATAATCTTCTTCCTACCCCTTCCCACAATCCTCCTCCTCCTCCTTCTTCTCCTTCTCACATTCTTCCAAATCCTCCTTCTTCTCCTTCCCACAATCCTCCTCCTTCTTCTCCTTCTCACAGTCATCCTCCTCCTCCTTCTTCTCCTTCCCACAATCCTCCTCCTCCTCCTTCTTCTCCTTCCCACAATCATCCTCCTCCTCCTTCTTCTCCTTCTCAGTCTTCCTAATCCTCCTTCTTCTCCTTCTCACAGTCATCCTCCTCCTCCTTCTTCTCCTTCCCACAATCCTCCTCCTCCTCCTTCTTCTCCTTCCCACAATCATCCTCCTCCTCCTTCTTCTCCTTCTCACAGTCATCCTTCTCCTCCTTCTTCTCCTTCCCACAATCATCCTTCTCCTCCTTCTTCTCCTTCTCACAGTCTTCCTAATCCTCCTTCTTATCCTTCCCACAATCATCCTTCTCCTCCTTCTTCTCCTTCTCACAGTCTTCCTAATCCTCCTTCTTCTCCTTCCCACAATCATCCTTCTCCTCCTTCTTCTCCTTCCCATAATCATCCTTCTCCTCCTTCTTCTCCTTCTCACAGTCTTCCTAATCCTCCTTCTTCTCCTTCCCACAGTCATCCTAATCCTCCTTCTTCTCCTTCCCACAATCATCCTTCTCCTCCTTCTTCTCCTTCCCACAATCATCATCCTCCTCCTTCTTCTCCTTCCCACAATCATCCTCCTCCTCCTTCTTCTCCTTCCCACAATCATCATCCTCCTCCTTCTTCTCCTTCCCACAATCATCATCCTTCTCCTCCTTCTTCTCCTTCTCACAGTCATCCTAATCCTCCTTCTTCTCCTTCCCACAATCATCCTTCTCCTCCTTCTTCTCCTTCCCACAATCATCATCCTAATCCTCCTTCTTCTCCTTCTCACAATCATCCTCCTCCTCCTTCTTCTCCTTCCCACAATCATCCTCCTCCTCCTTCTTCTCCTTCCCACAATCATCCTAATCCTCCTTCTTCTCCTTCCCACAATCATCATCCTAATCCTCCTTCTTCTCCTTCCCACAATCATCCTCCTCCTCCTTCTTCTCCTTCCCACAATCATCATCCTCCTCCTCCTTCTTCTTCTTCCCACAATCATCATCCTCCTCCTTCTCACAATCATCCTCCTCCTCCTTCTTCTCCTTCCCACAATCATCCTCCTCCTCCTTCTTCTCCTTCCCACAATCATCATCCTAATCCTCCTTCTTCTCCTTCCCACAATCATCCTCCTCCTCCTTCTTCTCCTTCCCACAATCATCATCCTCCTCCTCCTTCTTCTCCTTCCCACAATCATCATCCTCCTCCTTCTTCTTCTCCTTCCCACAATCCTCCTCCTCCTCCTTCTTCTCCTTCCCACAATCATCCTCCTCCTCCTTCTTCTCCTTCTCACAGTCATCCTTCTCCTCCTTCTTCTCCTTCCCACAATCATCCTTCTCCTCCTTCTTCTCCTTCTCACAGTCTTCCTAATCCTCCTTCTTATCCTTCCCACAATCATCCTTCTCCTCCTTCTTCTCCTTCTCACAGTCTTCCTAATCCTCCTTCTTCTCCTTCCCACAATCATCCTTCTCCTCCTTCTTCTCCTTCCCATAATCATCCTTCTCCTCCTTCTTCTCCTTCTCACAGTCTTCCTAATCCTCCTTCTTCTCCTTCCCACAGTCATCCTAATCCTCCTTCTTCTCCTTCCCACAATCATCCTTCTCCTCCTTCTTCTCCTTCCCACAATCATCATCCTCCTCCTTCTTCTCCTTCCCACAATCATCCTCCTCCTCCTTCTTCTCCTTCCCACAATCATCATCCTCCTCCTTCTTCTCCTTCCCACAATCATCATCCTTCTCCTCCTTCTTCTCCTTCTCACAGTCATCCTAATCCTCCTTCTTCTCCTTCCCACAATCATCCTTCTCCTCCTTCTTCTCCTTCCCACAATCATCATCCTAATCCTCCTTCTTCTCCTTCTCACAATCATCCTCCTCCTCCTTCTTCTCCTTCCCACAATCATCCTCCTCCTCCTTCTTCTCCTTCCCACAATCATCCTAATCCTCCTTCTTCTCCTTCCCACAATCATCATCCTAATCCTCCTTCTTCTCCTTCCCACAATCATCCTCCTCCTCCTTCTTCTCCTTCCCACAATCATCATCCTCCTCCTCCTTCTTCCTCTTCCCACAATCATCATCCTCCTCCTTCTTCTTCTCCTTCTCACAATCATCCTCCTCCTCCTTCTTCTCCTTCCCACAATCATCCTCCTCCTCCTTCTTCTCCTTCCCACAATCATCATCCTAATCCTCCTTCTTCTCCTTCCCACAATCATCCTCCTCCTCCTTCTTCTCCTTCCCACAATCATCATCCTCCTCCTCCTTCTTCTCCTTCCCACAATCATCATCCTCCTCCTTCTTCTTCTCCTTCCCACAATCATCATCCTCCTCCTCCTTCTTCTCCTTCCCACAATCATCATCCTAATCCTCCTTCTTCTCCTTCCCACAATCATCATCCTAATCCTCCTTCTTCTCCTTCCCACAATCATCATCCTAATCCTCCTTCTTCTCCTTCCCACAATCATCATCCTCCTCCTCCTTCTTCTCCTTACCACAATCATCATCCTCCTCCTCCTTCTTCTCCTTCCCACAGTCATCATCCTCCTCCTTCTTCTTCTCCTTCCCACAATCATCATCCTCCTCCTCCTTCTTCTCCTTCCCACAATCATCATCCTCCTCCTTCTTCTTCTCCTTCCCACAATCATCATCCTCCTCCTTCTTCTTCTCCTTCCCACAATCATCATCCTCCTCCTTCTTCTTCTCCTTCCCACAATCATCATCCTCCTCCTCCTTCTTCTCCTTCCCACAATCATCATCCTAATCCTCCTTCTTCTCCTCTCTCCACATCATCATCCTCCTCCTCCTTCTTCTCCTTCCCACAATCATCATCCTCCTCCTTCTTCTTCTCCTTCCCACAATCATCATCCTCCTCCTCCTTCTTCTCCTTCCCACAATCATCATCCTCCTCCTTCTTCTTCTCCTTCCCACAATCATCATCCTCCTCCTCCTTCTTCTCCTTCCCACAATCATCATCCTCCTCCTCCTTCTTCTCCTTTCCACAATCATCCTAATCCTCCTTCTTCTCCTTCCCACAATCATCATCCTCCTCCTCCTTCTTCTCCTTCCCACAATCATCCTCCTCCTCCTTCTTCTCCTTCCCACAATCATCCTCCTCCTCCTTCTTCTTCTTCCCACAATCA
>JAWDGP010007738.1:27500-30000 GCA_033675545.1 Elysia crispata | reverse complement strand
GACAAATGCTGTGTAAAATAATGTTGATTTTTAAGAAGTGATGCATTATTCTGTTACGGGAAAATTATTGCGTTTATTTCAGGTAAATTTGATTTAAGGCTGATGTAAGCGATTTTTGCCACATGCGAATTGTGCAAGTAAATCTGAGGTATAATATTGTGATTTACGGCATGTGAAAGCGATTTTTGCTATGTGCAAATTGTGCTTATGTAAGGTATATTTGTTATTTACGGCTGATGAAAGCGATCGAAAAAGATGAGTATTACTTAAACCATTTGTTGCAGGTTGCAATTGAGAAATACCGACCAATTCTCCTTACAATTAATATTTTTATCAATCAATACATGAGAAAGTGGCTAAGAGTCACCTTACCTTGATACTGGTTATCCCTCAGCATCGACAGAAGGAAGGACAGCGTGATCCGCGTCAGGTTATTGGTGCCGCCAGACATGTTGGATCACGTGTAGATCGAAGTCGCGGCAAAATGCTTGGTCTGTCTCAGGAAAACGCGTCAGAATCTCGTGTGATGGAATTGCGGCTTTATTCAGCCTGCTCCGTGGTTTGCTCAAAAGTAGCTGGCAATGCTTTTATCTACGGACGATCCCGTAAACGATGTAGCGTAGTTTTATATGTTTGTATTTAGAAATTTAGATGTACTGAAAATTTTTAAAACTCATTGTTAATGCTTCCTGATAACTGACGTTCACGGTGCTGCAGACTTTATTTTTACATACGAGGGCAGGCTGATAATTAAGTTCCGTTTGCTAATAACTAGGTCAATTTTCGTCACATCGACCTAAAATTTCATACATATACTCTCGAACCATTTTTCTAGACTTAACTATAACAACAAGTTTGTGTGACGTCATTCGTGCTCATAATGCAGTGACGCGCAACACATGATGTGGTAGCCATGTTTATGAGACAATGGCGACTTCCAATGACCTTCTCATCAAACAGCGCTCTGTTATCGAGTTTTTGGCAGCTGAGGGATGTTCTGCTGCAAACATTCACGCAAGAATGAAGACAGTTTATGGTGAAATGTGCATTTCAGACTGTGCAGTTCGCAAATGGGTGAGAATTTTTAAAGGGGAAGACCCCAGAGAGACAATTCTGCGTGATCGAAAGCGTTCGGGTAGGCCCCTTTCCGCATCGGACACGGCTCATCGAGAGAAAGTTGACTGCATGATTAGAGCTAATCGAAGGGTCAAACAAAAGGAAATTGCAGATGAAGTAGGCATTTCGAAAGAACGAGTGCACCATATCGCCACAACTGTCCTGGGTTACCGAAAAGTCTCTGCCCGTTGGGTCCCAAGACAGTTCACTGTAGAGATGAAAGCGCAGAGAAAGGACATGTGTACTCAACTCTTAGAGCGTTACAATGCAGAAGGAGAAGCATTTCTGCAACGCATTGTGACTGGAGACGAATCCTGGGTCCACCACTACGATCCAGAATGTAAAGCCCAATCGATGGAGTATAGGCACAAAACTTCTCCAAGTCCAAGGAAGTTCAAGGTTGTTGCCTCTGCAAGAAAGGTCTTGTTCACCGTTTTCTGGGACATGGAGGGAGTGGTCCACATGGAATTTCTGGAGCAAGGGCAAACTGTGAACTCTGAGCGATATATTTCAACATTCCGAGCTCTCAAACTCCGACTCAGACGTATTCGGCGTGATAAGGACTCAATCCTGCAACACGACAATGCGCGCCCGCACACCAGTCGCCAAACTCAGGACGCCTTAAGGCAGCTGGAACTTACGACCCTACCTCACCCTGCATACAGCCCCGATCTTGCCCCCTCTGACTATTATTTGTTTCCCCAACTCAAGAAGTACCTGAAGGGCCATCACTATGACAATGATGAGGAAGTTATCGCAGATGTTCGCAGATGGTGCCGTGGACAGCCGTCTGAATTCTTCGCTGACGGCGTGAGACAACTAGTGAAACGTTGGAGGCGGTGTGTTGATCGCGATGGTGACTACATCGAAAAATACAGTGCTAAGTATGTAGCTGAGATATTAAGCTTTCGTTTGACGTATTGTTTATGTATATGCTGTGAAAAATTAAAAAGTTATGATTAAACGGAACTTAATTATCAGCCTGCCCTCGTAGAATAAGCTGTGTAGTACTTTTTGTTTGCCCCTTTTTGAAAAAGATTCACTTTCAGCTGACTGTGTATGGCATGCAGTCAAAAACAAATTCTTAAATTGATCACTAATGGAATATATTTTTCAGTGGATCCAACTTCAATTGATTGGATGGCAGATTATTCTTTAATGGTTTTCGTACTGACAATACGGAAGAATTGACCATCTTTTCGGTTGTTGAGTCCATTATAAGGATAACGTCAAGACGAGAAATCCACAGATAGGTGTGGATCATATGACGAAAAGCAAAATGAAAACAACCAACAGGCTGGTTTTAAGGAAATACAGTGTCTATTGATTGGATGGCAGATTATTCTTTAATGGTTTTCGTACTGACAATACGGAAGAATTGACC
>JAWDGP010007738.1:12500-22500 GCA_033675545.1 Elysia crispata | reverse complement strand
GTGGAAATTTGTGAAAATTTTAGTGCAGCATTAAAGTAGGATTTGTGAAACGGATATTGAATGTGGTGCAAATCTACGTTTAAAGGGCAATGGTTTTTTAACATGGGGCTACTGGGTAATGGAGCTAAGCCGTTATAAGTTCATCCACTTCCTACTAACCTTAAATTAGAAGTGGCGGTAACATAGAGTTGAAGTTCAGTGCTTTGTGTTTAGAGTATGCGGCGTCTAAGTCAATTTGTTGTTCAGAGATAGCCGTGAATTGTTAATCTTTTTCTTTTTTTGTTTCTCGTAAGCTATGATAAAAACCCTGAACAAAAATAATTATTCGTCAGTATTACGCTAATAACTGATGCTATGATTGTGAACCCTTTAACAACCTTGGGGGAAGGTGAAACGACTCGGAGAAAAACAGCAGCCATAATTTCGCTCGACGTGATCCTGTTTCAGATATCCAGAAAAGCTCGAAATCACTTTTTTTGTAGGCGAGATATAAAAAATAACCAAAGAAACGAACAAATATTATGTAGTTTAAGATTCTAAACAATCTATCAATGATTGAGATGTCTTAAACGCGTGTGAAAAAAAAATCGGCTTAGTATGGCACTCTAGCTTATGAGTCAATAAATCGATGGTTCTAATCCCACCAGTTCAAGCATTTTCGGTCATTTTCAGTTATAAGCCTTACGCTAACCACTTCTGAGCGCTACCTAAAATTCTAGCTCTTATAATTCTTCTTACTTATATTAACCCAGAGGTTTGCCTCCCTTAGATCTACATTTGAAACTACTATATATGTGAGGCATACATATTGCTATGGTTCGTCCTAGATGTTTGTGCGACCAATGGCTAATGTAGGTGCTTCCGGTTTCAATGGTTGTCTTTGGTGCGATTTGGGCTTTCTCAATCAAGATTGCAAGTCACTCAGGGAGGCTTAGTAAATACCTTCGCCATGAAACTCTTTTTAGGGAGCGTAGTGGCGTATTGGTATAAGCTATGTTCTCTTTGAGTGGCAAGACGATGGGTGCCGAAACATCTATAAATCAATGGTTCTAATCCCACCAATTCAAGCATTTTCGGTCATTTTCACTTAAAAGCCCTACCCTAACCACTGCTGAGCACTACCTAAAATTCTAGCTCTTATAATTCTTACCTGTACTGGGGCAGTCCACACTGCGGCCTAGTCGGTTGTCTACTCGAAGTTGGAGTCTAAATATTGCGCTAGCTGGCTCAGTTGATAGAGTGATGGGTTGAAATTCAGAAGGTTCTGGTTTAGTTCGTGGCTCAGACATCCGGCGGCGGTAAAGAATCTCATCGTTGCTTCCTAAAATACATACAGGCCAAGTCATCGAAGTGAACAAACTTTTGCAGTAAGTGTAAGAGTGAGCTGTATCATTAAACTATTTGGCAGTTAGAACGGTTCGATATTTTGTGTTGTGTAGGCCTGTAGGCTAAATTATAAGTGCATTCTGAGTAATCTGTACTAACTAAGCCCTAAAAGAAATAGATCACTATAACTCAAACATGCAAAATTACGATTTTGTTCACTTCGGTGACTATGCCTGGACAATTATTGTGAAACCTCGCCTCTCATCTAAGCAGCCTTATTTTCTGGTTTGGCGTGAAGCCGCCGACTCTGAGAAACGTAGGGGAATTCAAAACGAAAAAGAACATTTCCTTAATGTTCAGCCTTTTAGGGCACGAAATGCAGGCCTATTAGATGCAAGATTAAGCGTTCCAAACTACAAACTTGCACTGCAGTTGATTTTTGGATACACTTCGGGCAAATTTAACTTTAAAAAGATTTTTGTATATGGGAAACAGGACTATGAAACGGCAAACAGTGTTGTAATTCGGGTGTTTATTTTTTACAAAGACCGCCTAGATCTAAACCGTAGCGGATCAAAGGGAGTGAAGCGAGGCCTTGATCGCCTCAATCTAACAGAACATTCAAGACTAAGCGCTCCAAAATACAAACATCCGCTGAAGTTGACTTTAGGTAGATTTAGACTTCGGGCAAATTTAACCCCACTCCTGCCTTCATGCCTACTTGCAGTTGGGGCAAAAAAAATGTAGCGCAGAGGCCACGATAGCTCAATATAGGTGCTGCGCAGCAATAGGGTTAACTTTATAAAGATTTTTGTGTGTAGAAAACAGGCCTATGAAACGGCAGTAAAAAAAAGGACTTGGTGAGAGTTGAAATTCGGTAGTTTATTTTTGACTAAGACCGCCTTGATCTAAGCCGTGGATGGTGAAAGGGAGTAAAGCAAGGCCTTGATCGTGTCAGGTTTGGTAACTCCCAACTAGATCTACCAGAAGCGACAATGCCTTTCCTTGCTGTCATGATAATCCAGCGGAAGTCCTAATCAGAGGATGTTCTTTACGAGCTCTCTCTCTCTCTCTCTCTCTCTCTCTCTCTCTCTCTCTCTCTCTCTCTCTCTCTCTCTCTCTCTCTCTCTCTCTCTCTCTCTCTCTCTCTCTCTCTCTCTCTCTCTCTCTCTTTCAGAAGGTGTTCTTTTTGGTGTCACTTCTGACGGCCGTGTGTCTTCACTTTCAAACACAAACTAGAGTCCAGTCTTTGTTGTCAAAAGTAATCCAGCTAAGCCGCGGATTTATCAAGAACATTGCTGTCTCGTTTGCTTACAAGGGCATTGTTCAACTCGCGTGCCTCTTGCCTATCACTATGATTGTTGTATTATATTCAGAAGCCTCTGCTTGGAGGCTCAGGAATGCGGTAAAAGCTGTAACATTATGTAGAACCATGTAAAGTTTTCACGCTGGCTGCTTACCTGGAATTTCATAAATTCTGTCTGCTTCTATATTTGTTTGTGTTTCTGTCTGACGTTATTTATTTACAATTATATTTTTATACTCTTTCGACTTCTGTCTTGTCACAGAGAGAGACATATAGACAGATAGGTAGACAAACAGGTAGACAGACATGTCTCTATCTTCCCCCCGCCATGCCTCTCTCTCTCTCTCTCTCTCTCTCTCTCTCTCTCTCTCTCTCTCTCTCTCTCTCTGTGACTCTCCCTGTCTATGTTTGTATATTTATATCTGCCTTAACACATGTCTGATTCAGTGTTTGTCTATCCGTTTTTAATTTATGTTTTATTTGTATATTTTGTGGCAAAATGTCTCGCTCTATTTCTTTCACATTCTCTGTCCCTTTCTAAATGTTTGTCTTCCCTCCTAATTCTCTATCTATGTATTTATGTATCCTTCTATCTATCTTTTTGCCCTGTATTTATACATTTATAAATTATTAATTCCTTTATTTTTCTACCTCTCATGTAGTCTTTACAGTTAAATTTTGTAATATAATTGTCAAGTTTAGTTCAAGTGTAAGTTTGTTCAGGACGAAAAAGATTGAATGACACGTACGTCTGTCGTTTCTGCAATAGAAACTCGACAAAACACCCAAAAACACCCAAACAAAATACCCAAAATACACCCAAACAAAACATCCAAAAACACCCAAAAACACCCAAACAAAACACACTAAACAAAACACATCCAAACAAAACACACCAAACAAAACACATCCAAACAAAACACATCCAAACAAAACACACCCAAACAAAACACACCAAACACAACACATCCAAACAAAACACTCAAATAAAGCACCCAAATAAAACACACCAAACAAAACACATCCAAACTAAACATTCAAACAAAGCATCCAAACAAAACACCCAAACGCTATTTATGGAGGTAGCGTTTTTTGACGCACCCAAGCATGGCGGCTAACTGGTGCACTTCGGTGTGTATTGTATATCAGCAAGCACCTCATCAATGTTGTAACGGCCCTGGAGGAAGATATCCATTTTGTGGTGGAAGATATCCATTTTGTGGAGGAAGATATCCATTTTGTGGAGGAAGATATCCATTTTGTGGTGGAAGATATCCATTTTGTGGAGGAAGATATCCATTTTGTGGTGGAAGACATCCATTTTGTGGAGGAAGATATCCATTTTGTGGAGGAAGATATCCATTTTGTGGAGGAAGATATCCATTAAGATATCCATTTTGTGGAGGAAGATATCCATTTTGTTGAGGAAGATATCCATTTTGTGGAGGAAGATATCCATTTTTTTGTGGAGGACGATATCCATTTTGTGGATGAAGATATCCATTTTGTGGAGGAAGATATCCATTTTGCCAGGAGAGGATGGTGACCCGATAACGTATCTCTGCCATGGCCATGCGAGGTGTTTGTGGAATGCATGTCAGTGGAGCTTGCAACCAATATTCACCTGCGGCAGGAATTCAACCAATATTCACCTGCTACAGGAATTTAATCAATATTCATGTGCTGCAGGAATTCAACCAATATTCACCTGCTGCAGGAATTGAACCAATATTCACCTGCTGCAGATGAATATATTACACACGCCATTTCAACTCATAATTATCTAAATCTGCATCGGGTTTGTTGGTTTTGATTTGGTTTTCAGGGGAGGGGGGGGGGGGAAGGGTTTTTTGTGTCATAATTTATTTAAACGTTCAAGAACTCATAGAATGAGACTGCGTCGACGAAACTCTCCCCGGAGCAACAAGACTGACTCAGCCAAGGATTGAACCGGAGACCTGCGTTTAGGCCAGTCAAGCGCTCTACCCATGAGTTATCTGGTGCTTTTTGCCATGCTTTAAATTTGTTGAGGTTGTTGTTGTTGCTGCTGCTGTTGCTGTTGTTGTTGTTGTTGTTGTTGCTGCTGTTGCTTTTGCTGCTGCTGTTGTTGTTGTTGTTGTTGTTGTTGTTGTTGTTGCTGTTGCTATTGCTGCTGCTGTTCCTGTTGTTGTTGTTGCTGTTGCTGCTGCTGTTGTTGTTGTTGTTGTTGTTGTTGTTGATGATGATGTTAATGATGATGATGATGTTTTTGTTGTTGTTGGATTTTTTATGCGTCATACAGAAATTATTTTTTTTTAAGTAATAAGCTTAGGATTAACTAACTGAAAACAACTTAGAGCGCCAAATGGTTTAGTTAGCCCAGCTGGCGCGCTCGTCTCTCTTGCAGAGGTTCCGCACTTTGAAAACTATTGGGCTTTCTGGTCAATGGGGCGGGTCTCTGGCTTGAGAGGATTCCTGATTTTCTGACTTCCGGCAACATCCACACAATAAAATAAGAACAACAACAGATGTTTCCCTGGCTTAAATGCGATTGCCATGAAGATGCATCTGGGAAAAAGCTGATGATTTCTTTCTTAAAGGCATGTAATGTATTTCTTTAAAAAATACTTTCATCGTTAGATCGCTATCTCTCTATCTATCTATCTATCTATCTATCTTTCTTTCTCTCTCTCACTCTCTTTCTCTCTCTCACTCTCTTTCTCTCTCTTTCTCTCTTTCTCTCTCTCTCTCTCTCTCTCTCTCTCTCTCTCTCTCTCTCTCTCTCTCTCAGTTGGATAGGTTGACATTTGTCTAGGTAAATATGAGTACCAAAAAGCTATGTTTAGAATCTATCAAAACCTTCCATACATCCTTGCAAAACTAAGCCTCTAGTCCTTTCGCATGCAAACAAGCGCAAATACACAGACACCGAGTGTAACCATTATCTTATTGGCCGATGTGAAAGTTGATTTCTAAATGTAATTTTAATGGAAGTGTAATGGCAAGCCCTCTTGATTCTAATTCACGCGATAAAGAGATCAGGTTACGTATTGCGGGGCGCACCAAACAGCACCATCTGTGACACAAATGAAGTGCTGCGCCAAACTTTGGTGCGACTAGATCATTCTATACCGTTGCCATGTCCCGTACCTGGAAAGAACTGCGCATGACACATCTATGACGTCATGACTGAAGGCCGCACAATAGGCGTAATTTTACTTGCTTCTCGTTTTACAATTACTATTATTATTATTGAAGTGTCATGTTTTCCTAAACACATCCCGTTTTTTTAGATCCAGTTCGACACATTAGGATCTACAACTATCCCTCCTCCACCAACTGTTGCCGAGTTGGGTGAAATAGTGAAAAGATTCGGGTTTCAGAGAGTATATTGCGCTAGATCTGGGATATTCACCAGTTTTACACAGATAGGCTGTGTTAGCTGATGATGTTCAACTGATGTGTATCTTGCAAGGGGAGAAAGACGATAACTTTGTGTAGTTGTCGGCATAAAGGTTTGTTTGTTGCGGATGTTGTAGTAGTGGTGGTAGTGGTGCCCATAGGCATAAGATGTTAAAGGCAAGCAAACTTACATTTTGCCGTGGATTTCTTGTCTTAGTGTCGGTTTAATCTTGCATAAATAAATTTTTAAAAAGTTGAGAATTAGAAGCCTAGGGTAAATTTGTTTGTGCCTTTTAATTTTTTAAATAGTCATTCTATAGTAAGGAGATCTCAGGCATGTTGTGAATATCAATAAAACCCTCGTCTAACAGGTGAGAGGTGGAGATAGAGCCTCAAATTCACCCTCTCAAGGTGCGTGGGGCGAACCCGAGAGGCTCGTTTTTGCGGATATCACCCAGACTCAAGGAAGTGTCCGTTATATTGTAGGTTGAGCTAAAACTGAGCAACCTTTTCCTTGTATGTTTGATTAATTCCCTGAAACTACCAAGCTAATGTCTTTTTTTTTATTTTTACTCATTATTTTCAAAAACTCAGGAATATGGTTTATCATGTACAATGAACCGATTTCTGGTAATTATTTCCAATTTATGAGAAGAAAAAAAAATTCCTCCTAGCGCAATTTCTAGTGTCCATTCGTTATTATATTATATATTTTCCAGGACTATATATCCTTTTTATAAATTATAAGCATTATTTGACCTAAAAGTGTCAAGATTTTATTTCTAGACTGGCCGTTTGAGCTTCTTTTCCTCTAGTCTCGCCAAGCAAGTCATGAGGTCGAACTTTGACATGACTGGTGGATTCAGTTTCGCTCTTGGCGTTACCCTCAGCGCCCCTTTTCCTCTAGTCTCGCCAAGCAAGCCAAGAGGTCGAACTTTGACATGACTGGTGGATTCAGTTTCGCTCTTGGCGTTACCCTCAGCGCCCCTTTTCCTCTTTTCAGTTTTTTTTTTTAATTGTTTTAAATATTGAGCATTCTTCAATGATTTTTCTTTGTTTTTAAAACTTCAAACAACCTGCACCAAATATTGTTAACCAGGGCTGGTGACTGGAAATCAGAGTTCAGTCCTTTTCTTTTTCAACTATTTTTTTGTTGTTATTGTTGTTTTTTGTTGGGGTTTTTTTTTTTGTTTTTTTGTACTAAAAAATAAATTCTTTGACCTCTCAAAGTTACATTTTTCAAGATTTCTATACTACTTGTCCTTAACCGGCACAGAACACTTGCAGGATATTTTCTAGGGCTTTCTTGTTTTATTGTCTTTTCGCCCAAATAAAACCTCAAAAAGGTTTGATTTATTCTTCTTATGGTTTTTATGTGATTTTATTACTCCGCATTGTGTATATACTGAGACAAGAGTCCTTCATGGAGAAACCCGATCACAGCTCCTATCTCTGACTTTGACCATTTTTCAATGATAGTAACCATAATTCATGGGCCACAATTTGTTGATGCATTCACCAGTGGTGCTGCACCGTCGAAATTCATAAGCACATTGTCGAAACTAAATAATAATGTTCACCGTTTACAGAAAAAAAATCGGTACAACATGTTTTGAGTAATGGCAAATTTCGGCTTTTTTCGGGGAAAGCCCGCGTATTTTTTCGATCACTTCGAGTGAAGGAACTGTTTGAAACCATGATAATCTTCAGAAGCTGGATCTCATTCCGTTTCTGACTTTGTTAAGTGAATTCTTGCTTTCCCCTCGCTCTTTCTCTCTTCAAAGCCTCGCCTATCGTCTTCCCACAGATCCTTACCCGACTTTCCTCACAGTGATACCAAAAAGGTTTAAAATGACTTGAGGTTTTTCGAGGAGCATTTCTCGGGTCAAAATTTTTCCCCTAGCAATAGAGGCGGCAGCTTCCCTCGTTTAGTCTTTAGTTTAAAAAAAAGCAAAAAACCTCTGCTGATTCTTCTGTACCAATTATCTCAAATGAGACTCCCTGAGCACCCGTCACTCAAGCTCCCCGTAGCATTAAAACTGAGGGTTCAACTCATGAAACGTTCTCACTAGATCTAGTGTCTCTGGAGTCACTCAACTCACGCCATCTCCAGCTCTCAATGCTCAAAAAGGGAGATAATTGATTTGAAAAGATAAGAATTTCAAGCCAGACAGAGGAAAGTATACGTCTATGAGAACAAGAATTAAAAGAACCCTCAGTCAAACAACGCATGCAATTTCATTGTTTTAATTTATTGCACATGACTAGATCAAATATCTGGAGTTTATTAGTTAGTGATACACATGTACTTCTTATTCTTTCATATAATGATATCAGCGTGAGTACTTTTGTTTCGTACATATAGCAACAAAAATACGACTTTATTGGTAAATATTTCAAGGCCGTATTTTAGATGTAGAGTGTAATCCTTAAAGGTTAAATCTAAGTTAATTAAAAATATAACCATTTGTGACACAAGTTTGAGGAAGAACGTGTATAAACTGTCCTCCACCTCCTCTCTTTATCTACCTCTCTCTCTCTCTCTCTCTCTCTCTCTCTCTCTCTCTCTCTCTCTCTCTCTCTCTCTTTCTCTCTCTCTCTCTTTCACTCTCTTCCTCTCCTTACTCTCTTTCGTTCTCTCTCTCTCTCTCTCTCTCTCTCTCTCTCTCTCTCTCTCTCTCTCTCTCTCTCTCTCTCTCTGTCCCCCCCTCTTTCGTTCTTCCTCCTCCTACTATCTCTCTTTCTCTCGCTCCCCCCCCCCTCCCCCTCTCTCCCGCACATTATACCATTACAACTGCTGTTATACCCCTTGGTTCACCGCATGGTGTGTTTGAAAACTCTGGCTGTATCAAATAGGTACGAGTAAGTCGTTTTCTAACATCGCACTGTGTTCATTGTGTCATCTGGTAGGTGATATAGCTAGGCTACCCATGTTGGTTTTCCCAGCCACTACCGACAGAGACAATATTCAACTCCACATTTTTAGCTTGGTCACAGGTGTCACCGACCTCAGTTTCCACCAGGTCTGCTGATGGCAGGATACTGTGGCGATGCTGTTAGGTCCGTCTGGCGTTTGTCACAGCTTCCGTATACATGTAGCTATGATTCTGTCAGCAACTGGTTAATGTAATTCCAATCAATGAGCTCATTGTTACAAGCCTACATATTTCATTTGTTTCCAAACTATGTGAAATTGATAACATCATCATTTTATGATTGCAATTCACAGTCACGCAAGTTATATTCTTTGTTAGTTTGTTTTTTGTTGGTTTTTTTTTTTTTTGGTTTTGTTTGTGTGGTTTTTTTTTTTTTTTTTTTTTTGATTGTTTGTTTGTTTTTTTTTTTTTTTTTTTTTGTTTTTTTTGTTTTTGTTTTTTTTTTTTGGGTTTTTTTTTTTTTTTTTTTTTTGGGGGGGGGGGGGTATTTTGTTGTTGTTTTTTTTTTTTTTTTTAGTCTACTTTATTATCATTTTTTTTTAACTCCAGATATTGACAGCCCGGTACTCTATACAGATTTTGCACGACGGTAAAGATCTTGACTCAGATCAGCGGCCACTGATATCAACAGGGTATTCGGTCTCAGTAAAGAACTGCGTGAAATACTAATTACCGACAGGGATCTAGGACATGAACTGTTATGTTTAACTAGAATCGGATGTGAAACAAGGCTTAGTAAAGGTGTAACACTTGTGAGGAAATAAGTGGGCATTCTACATCGACACAATTCGTCGTAGACATATATGCTGTGACTGAACTGTGAGCTTAGACTTATCTTCGACACCAACTCACAGTTTCCTGGAGGAAAAAAGATAGCTTTTAATCTTGTCAACTCTACTAAAGACAATTTTCTTAAGAAAGTTCATCAAAACACGTTCGTCAAAGCTAACCATTGAGAAGAAGATCAGAGGTCAGGGTGCAAAGGTCGTGAATGAACTAAACCACATTCCTGGTGTGGTGAGCCGCTAAAGCGTCGCGGTGCGGAGATAAT
>JAWDGP010007738.1:5000-7500 GCA_033675545.1 Elysia crispata | reverse complement strand
TCACTCTCTCTTTCGATCTCTCTCTCCTTTTTTCTCTACTTTTCGCCTCTTCTCTCATTTTGTTTTTTTATACCTTTTTGTTCGTTTCTAAATCAGTACATTACTGCGTCTTTGATTGTAATTGTGTTTCGCTTTTTCTGCAATCTCTTTCTAGTTCTTCCTCTTTGATTTTGTCTTTCTGTCTCTCTCTCTGTCTCTCTCTCTCTTTCTCTCTCTCTCTCTCTCTCTCTCTCTCTCTCTCTCTCTCTCTCTCTCTTTTTCTTTGCCTCCCTCATGCCATTTTCGAAACCTTTTTTTTATTTGTATTCCAAAAGATGTGTCCATGTTACTTTCTTACTCCCTCTGTCTTTCGTAACGGTGTGTCTCTATTTCGTTCTCGTCTTCCTGATTCTTCCTCTTCCATCTTATCTCTCCTTCTGTTTCCCTCTTTTTCTCTCTTATTCTCTTAATCCTCTCTATAACTCTCTCTCTCTCTCTCTCTCTCTCTCTCTCTCTCTCTCTCTCTCTCTCTCTCTCTCTCTCTCTCTCTCTCTCTCTCCCTCTCTTTGTAGCTCTCTCTCTCTCTCTGTCTCTTTCTCTGTCTGTCTGACTGTCTGTCTGTCTCTCTCTCTTTCTCTCTCTCTCTCTCTCTCTCTCTCTCTCTCTCTCTCTCTCTCTCTCTCTCTTTCTCTCTCTCCCTCTTTCGGTCTATTTGGAAGAGGTTTTCTCGCACAAACTTACATGTTACGCATCTCTTACATTGTTGCCAATTATACTGTGTTGTATGTCTTTCGAACACCGGCTTTAGATTAGTGTTATCATCGCTTGTGCTTTATTTTCTGATTTTTCGGCCTACATATTCTATTTTAGTCTCAATGACTGTGTCTCTAATTTTTCTCTTTGAAACATGTGGGTGCTTCCGAAGAAATGACGGAATTGGGGGGTCCAAGATATGACTGTAGGTGAGCCCAAAATAAAGATTTTAACACCTTTGTTCCCCTCCACCGCCCAAATGGCTACATCTGTGATACAGAATACGAATGACTTTAAACGAACAGTTTATTGTCTTTGTATAAAATCATGATTGAGATCGTTATATTTAATTTGTTTCTTAGTTTCTCTACTTGATTTCAAAGATTTATGTGCTTTTATTAACTCAGTTATTTAGTTTAAAACAATTTGCAAAACAAGCATTCAAAAACCTTGAAAAAAGACGCATTTTGTATATTTTTCTTTTCATAATTTTTATACATGGGTTGTCGTTAATTTTGCATTCCAGCAGTTACTTTCCTCTATACATAAGGCCGATCTAGATTGCTTCACGTATTTAAAAGAGTTCATGCCCTTACTGAGTGATTAAATCGTGAGATTATTTCTTTCAATTCTTCTTGGTTCTCTTCTTTCAATCTAGCTCTCTTTCTGTATCTCTATCTATCTTCCTCTCTCTCGCTCTAATTCTTTCTCTCTAACTCTTTCTCTCTCTCGCTCTCTATCTATCTATCTCTTATTGTTTCGCTATTTCTTCCCATGTCTCTCCTTCTTAGTCTTTCACTCTCTCACTCTCAGTCTTTCGCTCTTTTGTTTTTCTTTTCGTCTCTCCCTCCATATTTTCCTTTGTTTATGTCTATGTCATTACATTACCTTTATATCTATTTGTACGTTTGATATCCTTTGTTGTCTATCATTTTTTAACCTATTCAAAACTTACTCTCTCTCTCTCTCTCTCTCTCTCTCTCTCTCTCTCTCTCTCTCTCTCTCTCTCTCTCTCTCTCTCTCTCTTCTTTGCCTATCTTCCTATACTTTTGATAAATTAATTTTACCTTTATTTCTCTATATGTACCTGTTTATTACTAAGTATTTATCTCTATGTGTCGCTATTTACTTACAGTCTCATCGAGGCAGAGTCTATCACGATTTTAGTATTGTTAAGCAGATAATATGACGTGCCAGTCACAAGTGGACAGTGCGTTAGTGGAATAATTGAAAAGTGAATAGTGAAATACATCTCCCGTGGAAGATAATAAATAATAAGGAGTCTGTTGCATATTTCATGGATAATGTCCCTTTCAAAGGAAGAAAAAGGATAGCGCCCCTTTGAAAGGAAATAAAAATCTTCCAGTAAAGGAAGATATTCCAATTCCCTATAAAGGGAGATATGCCAAAGATTGCAGGGGGTGAAGGGTTTCAGCTCTGAACCTCCGCCATATAGACACTCTCAGAATAGCCGGCCCACCGACACCACATCGACGAAGTACCCAAGTCGCCGGTACCTCTGAGCAGCTTGTGCTTCTCACACAACCCACGACAAAACTTCCCTGCCAGCTTCGAAGCACCAAAGTAATGCACACAAGTGTGCATCCCGGTGTTTTATGGGAGGAGCCACATCAGACCCAAAGCATAAATGACAACAGGCGCGGGCCGTCATAGTATGTGGACCTTGACCGTTTTACGGGTCTTAACACCGTTAGGGCTTGGGGCCAGTTCCTGGCGAAGTTGCCTTGCCAGGCAAAGTTCCAGCTCT
>JAWDGP010007737.1:0-14520 GCA_033675545.1 Elysia crispata | reverse complement strand
TAACGAAAGGCACCACAATTTTTGTGTGATTGAAATGTCGGTGTACTGTGATAATTAGAGAGTAAAAACTTAAAAGTCAACATTGCAGCATGCATTTATGACAGTGTGGAAGAATCGATAAGAACATGAGTTGGAGTCAAACAAGAATACCTGTTTCACCTACTCTTTTATGAGATTTGCTGTGGGTGAACCATGACTGACTTTTGAAAGACTTCGTACGAACAATACATGAAAAGAGAGATGGATGGATATAATTGTAAAATTAGGCTTCGCCCTTTTTTCTGGTGTAACCTCGAGGAGAAGTTGGGCACCTCAATCCACTAGTATAGGAATACAGTAATATGGTGAGATTCGTGTGAATTTGATAAACGTCAAAATCAACTACACTCATAGATTTACCAAATGAAATTGCCAAAACCTGCTGGAAAAAAGCTTATCAAAAAGATAGCTAAAGAATGAATACATCATGCTTTAACATACCATGTGTCGAATCGTTTTTTTTTTTTTTTTTTTGTTGCAAGATAAGTAGAACGAGGTAAGGGGGGGAGGGGAAGGGTAGTACTGGTAGACGATTCTTTTTGCCGTCTTGTCTTACAGGTGTTGAACAAAGCTTTAGCTATAGAACCTGCACCACTGATGGGCTATTCCAGAGCTATTGTCAATTTGCATTTTATGCAAGAGAGATTTGAGATTATATGTGACTCCGACATTTGTTTATAGCAAGCCGAAAATGTAATAGACGGAAATGTTATGAAAAAATAAAGGTGAAAAAAGAGGGTTAAACTAACATCATGTCACCATGCTACAAATGCTATACACTTGGCCTCAGTTCCGTGCCGAACACATTTAATGAAAAAAAAAAAAAGATACGTTATAGTTCGGTTTAATATATCGTCGGCGTCCGACTCTAACCGTGTAGGTGCGAGCCAGGTACTTTCAAGATAAACGAAAAAAACTGAATAACCTCTAAGCATTACGCCAATTTATCTCAAGATTGTGTAAGACTGATTATTTTCTCAGTACCAATATTTGGGTGCTTTTATTTTGGGTTTTGAAAAACTGTTAATTAATTATGGCGCATGCACGTCTAGCGTCGCTAGTTGTGTCGGCGTATGCACGCTTAACGTAATGCACGATTATCACCTGACAGACAAGTGGGAGTGACTGGTAACAAACACACGCTTAGAGCGATGCACGGTTATTGTCTGCCATGTGTCTGGTGGTTGGTAGTTTATCGCTTTAGTTTTTCTTTCTTTATCGCTTATTTGATGTAGCTTTATTACTGTAGTTTTTAATAAATCAGAGATTTTAGGTTTCAATAGACAAAAACACTACAAGTTATCATTACGTTTGACATTGATTTCTTTACACTTTACGCAAAAGCAGCGCACAGCAATAATAGTATTAAAAACATGTTTTTATCCACGAAGTTTATTTTTCCTTCAATATGTAGGTCTAAGACAAGAAACTAAGAATCACACATTATTTTTTTAAAGAAAAATATAGGCATCATATTTAATCCCTGTGCATATACAGCCATACACAGGCGGTTACGACAACATCAGTTAGCATTAGTAAGAAAGTAAAGAAAATTTTAAAGATATGATATGAACTCTTTTCATAAAGTACATTTGAAAAGACATTTTTGGCAGATTTATCAGTCATTACTCAGTGTCAAAAAAATCATTGAGAAATTGAACATTCCAATTATTATCATCTAATACATTCATGTAAGTGTTACTATAAGGCATTCTTGGAGCTGATATTATACTACGATAGGTGCAAATCAAGCTCTGTAGAAAGTCGATTTTCCCGAAAATTATCATTGGAATTATGCAAAATACATCTGCATACTTTTGTACTCTGCAAGATACTCAGTAACAGATATTGCAATCAATAAGCGCGTGAAGACGTTAATAAACCATTATCTTATGAAAATTTTGAAACGGTAAATTTGAGCAAGCATTGAAATTTTTGTGATTAGAAAAAAGCAATGCAACGTATAGTTATAGAAAAGCAATGTGGAAATATGTTTCCAGTAATTGGTATTGACCTTGATAAAGCCAGAGACGTGGTCATAATAATGGGGATTTTGTTTATTCATGGGGAAGGGAATCGTAAAAGCCGTGGATATCTTTGGGAATGACTAGTTTCAATTCTTGCAGATGCTTAAATTTTGCGGCTGCGATTTGCCTCTGACTGGAAAACAATGGTTTTGGCTGATGTTTAATACTTGTGGAATTTCCTCGCACAATCAGTTCCTTCCAGTCCTCATCATGGACAAGTTTGAAAAGGATGCAACCATCTGGCGTATATTGTAGACATCTGATGTCGGCAACCTGTGCATCACCAGGCTTTCTTCCTGGCCTGATACTCTTCAGTCCGCAGACCTCTGTGTAGTCTTGAAAAAAGCTGTAGTCCAGATACTCAACACTGTATGGACAAGGATTTTGTCTGGCCTCCTTGATAAATCTGACGTAATCGGAAGGGCAGTACACGTATTTGTTTTTTATTTTTCTTCAATCATATGGTGGACACTGTCAACTTCCATTTGGGTGTGTCCTTTTTCCAAGAACTTGTGCGTTATTGTAATATTCTTGGTTTGAGCCAAATGAGTGAGGGCCTTTGAGATCGTCGAATTGCGATTTTGGTAAGGGCAACCGTCAGAAAAATGATGAACTCTTTGGGTGTTAGGTCACTTTCAATGTAGTGACACACGCAGGATGCAAACTCATTTGCAGTTAAAACCGCCTTCGGCTTCATGCCACACGTAGCAAGCAACATCTCGGGTTGTGCAGTCATAGATAGTAAAGTTATGAACGCACAACTTGGTCCTGTAATACAGCGCCGATGCCTTCAAAGCAGGAGCCAGCAACACCGCTTGCAGATCCATTGTGATCATTTTTACTGTACCTCCACTCTCAGATGCTCTCTTTTTGTCATCTTCTTTGGCTTTCTGTGCCATATCTTTCCGCAGTCTGTGCAGTGTGTAGGTTGCCTCACTAACGTTTTCTTTAGCATAGGATACGCACAAATCGCACTGGTCTTTTCTTGGACGAAATATCGCAAAATTACCAGCATCAAATTCATCCACAAACACTTGTCTGGATGCGATAGGCAACTGTCTGCCCTTACTCCAGTTTTTGTACTCCTGGTACACCTCCATTTTGCTGTTAAATGACCTCTCAATGTATTTCTTGGAGGAACTTTTCCTGCAGTAATGAGCAGGCATGGTCGCCAGGGATGCCAAAAACTCTTTTATTGCAGTCCGATTTGAAGAAGATGCTGATGGTTTGGGCTGATGTTCTTCTGGGCCGCTCTCTTTAGTATCACAGACATTAGTCCGGATAAAGTGCTGAGTAATTCCTGTTGTGCTCAAAAACATTTTTTTGCAAACAGGAACCAGGCCGCTGCCAATGTTAAGATTATACTTTAACGTGTTTTGCCTGCCTGACTCTGACTGCTGGACCCGATGCCTACCAACATTGCACTTGTGAACCAATGATTTCACTAAGATTTCCCTTTGCGGCCACGACATGCACCAAACCTCCTTGTGAATCTTAGCTCTGGTTTCGTCTGTAACTTCTGAGCACTTCACTCCAGAAGTCTTACAATGACACCTTTCTCCTAAAACTTTACCGGGCTTCTCAACAATAACGAATTTGGCAGAATCTGTTTCATATTTTCTACCCATATAGGCCTGACCTCTCGATCTTTTCTGGGCATTGATGTTTTTTTTCCATGTCTTAGGATCTGCCTTGCGCTTTTTTGAGCTTCCTTTTTGTGTTTGTTCAGCCTCATTAGAAGTTGAAGTTGTTGGCACACTATCATCTTCATCGTTATCATGGTCCTGTTCTTCAGAATGCCCTTGATGTTTATCTTTTTCAATGACTCCTGGAGCAGTGTTATCTTTGTCTTGGTCTTTTGAATGTCCTGGATGTTGATCGTCATCAATGACTATTGGAGCAGTATTATGATGGTCTTTATCTTCAGAACATCCTACATCGTCTGCAATGGCTTGTTGGTCTGGCTGTGATGGCTGCAGTATATTAGCAGTGTTATCTTTGTCTTTGGAATGACTTGGATGTTGATCGTCATCAATGGCTATTGGAGCAGTGTTGTGGTGGTCTTGGCCTTCAGAACAACTTACATCGTCTGCAATGGCTTTTTGGTCAGGCCGTGATGGCTGCAATATATTAGCTTCCGCAGACTGTGGTACATTATTATCAGAATCGGAAAGCAGGGGTGTGTTAGTAACAAGATTACCATTGGTAAAAATGTTGCCTTTAGCATGGACATTTGGAAGATAACAATTGAAGCTATCAACATCATCTTCTAAATCTGGTTCATTGATTAAAATGGCATTATCAAGACCAGTAACAGGTACAAGTTCAGTAAAGGAAATATCATTTAAACTTGTCTCAGCTTCTTTTTCCAGTTGTCCCTGTGATGAACATCCGGCTGCATCATACGACTCCTCCAACATGTCAGCAGCTGTTTCTATTGCCACTTGTTGCTGGGCAAGTCGAACAATTCTCATGCTTCTGCTCAGAGGATTCATAGTCTGTATAGTAAACAAAATCAAAGGAACTGTTTCATAATGTTGTGACATACACACATTGTGATTGCATCACAGTGTCACATTTATCCTTATCAAACCACCACAGATAATATCATTTTATTCACAAGAGCAAAATGGATGCTCAGGTGGCGACACGTAGCGGTAGGCATGACTTATGTTCAGAGAAGCTTTCTTCACCAGGGAAAACAAATTTAATTCTTTAACGGCCCAGACAATATTACGGTTACAAGTAATAACAAAACATGAAGAGACTTTGTGTGATCAAAATGGAGAGAGTGCCCAGTAGAGTATATTTTGCTAAGTGAATAAAAATGACAAAATGACAATGATGTTATAGCTTTTGTGACAATATCTTACCAATAGATATCCGTAAGATGTTAACTTTGACAGCTGGTTTCAATGATTCACCGAGAGAATATTACATTTTTTTTAGATTAAGAAATCAATTTTAGTTCGCGTGTTACGCAATAACAAAGTCAAAGAAGAAATCAATTGACGTTTTCTTGTTGTCTTTTTTTTTGACCAACAAACCAGAACAACAATAACTAGAAATATAGAAGGTAGACATTGAATTAAATAAGGGCGCTACTCGTGCAACCGCCGCATACCAGTCAGTGGTTGACCGCACCTTGCTACGCTATGCGGGTTAGCACCACGTGCACGGTGCCGGCAAACCCATCTGAACTGTTTTTGACGGCGATAAACGTGCTTGCGCCTTGTTGTCACAAACAAATTAATATAACACAGCGATTAATGACATTTAAAACTCACAATTATAATAAAAGTTTTTATGAACTCAGTTTAGGTCTGTCGTGTGCGGTTAGATTACATGACTTTTTCGCGCCAAAAATGTTGAAGAATTGCTTTGGACATTTTTGTGGTGATGGAAGAGATGGAAGAGATGGTCAGGTTTATTTTTAGACCATAAAGGTGTCTGATAGAAACTGGCGGTTACACGGTTAGAGTCGGACACCGACGATATTAAGTTTCATATTATTCTTTATCAATGCAATCAATTAGCTTCAGCTGGGCGAAATGTACTTCAATTATTGATATTAAATATGAAATGCATAAACACTATAACGTTTTGGGCTACACCTACTTTGCTTCGCTTAAGGTTTTAGACCTATAAAGGCTGCAGTTGAATTTCTATTTAATTTTGAAATGATAAAATGCAGTGGGCGTAAAAATTTCTGTACTTCCCATAATGGAAACTAATCGCTCGTTTAGTTCAACCTTGAACAAACAGGATATTTGTTTGCCGTTGGACCCAATAGATTATTTTTTGAATAAAGGAGACGGTTAGATCTCCTTGGCGGATTGTTAACAATGGAGAACCACTTAGCTTGAAACACACTGACGTAAAAAAATAAAATGAACTAAATGCGCAGTATTTATTTTACAGATGTGACAAGCAAATGCATGATTAGAATGCAAAAAATGTTATACTCTACATATTATTTCCAAAAACATGTTAACCTACTACTACTACTACTACTACTACTACTACTACTACTACTACTACTACTACTACTACTACTACTACTACTACTACTACTACTACTACTACTACTACTACTGCTGCTGCTGCTGCTGCTGCTGCTGCTGCTGCTACTACTACTACTACTACAAAGAAAAAGAAGATGAAAATAAAGAAGAAAAAGAAGATGAAGAAGAAGATAACTTATAAAAATCGTCATCATAATGATTATTAATGATTAACCTGTGTTTTTTTTATACTAATTTCACCCGGATACTCTAAATTAAACCGACACTAGGAAGTAAAAGATACATGTCTCACCGAGTGTTAAATAAGTTAATTTGTTACCCTTTGTTTTAGCGATAAGGTGGACAATATTTTGAAATAACTGTTGCGAAATCGGTTTTACTGACAACAGGGACCGAAAGATACCTACAAGACTTGACATGATGTATCGACTTTTGTTTTCTTTAGTCTTGAATCACAATTAAGAAAGAAAGCTGTCGTTTCAATATTCTTACTGTCACTTACTGCCAATTTTTCAGACTTTAAACACTAGTAAACAGTAGGTTTATCAAGTTTTGCTGTAGGCATACATCATAGACACGATTAGAACCGCATCCACCCGTTCTTATCAGCAGGATAGGTAAGCAAGTATTAATTTTATGAACAATGCAGCATGCAAACTATCATCATAAAGAACTTGAGCAAAAACAATAATTTCTTTAAAAAATTTAAAGATAGCCAAAGTATTACTGGAGGAACATGGTATTTAAACTATTAACTAAAATTACATTTCGATTAGTTTTGTGACGTGTTTTACTTAACAAAAAGCAATTAAGATTTTTTTTTAAATTTATCACTATCTGTTTGGAATCTAGGAATAAGGAATTTTCTCTCTCGTTTTGATAATTGTCTGATATTCTACAGAAAACGCGTTTATTATAGTTTCAACACATCGAGGAATGCTTGTAAAGGAGAACAATAATATCAACAAAGAGACCCTGTGTAGTTTTCTTCATATGCTACATTTTATAAAATTATTTCGTTGCTTATATACTTTTCGAGAGGTATGCATATTTGCATATAAAGTATTTTGAAAGTTTAACACGACCATACATGCTTTGATAATATTACAATCATTACATTTTACTACAACACATTAAGAAAATTTTTTCCGACAAATGAAAATGAATGAACAGATCTTTAGACATACAAAATTATATTGGGTAAAACACCTTGATTGATAATCTTCAATAAAAAAAAGTTTGTACAAATCATAACAACGAGAAAAAGGAAAGAAATTCGCAAAACTCGTAATCTTTTTGGAATAAAATCAAAGTGGAGCTTAATATTACTAATCGTACGATGCGAACATATATCATAATTATATACCTTCTATCTGGTAGTCGTTTTTTAAATACCAGATGTAGAATCTAGTTTGGTGTAAAATAATGACATTATGTTATGATAACAGATCACTTTTTTTATTTCAAATTTGACCACTTTCAGGAAAGCAATAAAAGAAGCTGCAAAGGAAATGAAGCCATTTATTTTGTGAGTGTTATCGTCCTTTTATCATTATCTTCATTACCATCCGCTTCCCTTTACTCTCACATATCATCATGACTAAAGGTTTAAACAGTTCATTCGAATTTTATGTTTTTGCAAAACAAAAGATGAATTATAAAAAAATCAACAGAAAACCGTACAACTCATTCAAGTTATCATTACGATATAAACTTGAGTTGTGCATTTTGTCTTTAGGTTTGATCTCTTCCATCCCAGCGCCACCTCTGACAATGCCACTGAGAGCCGCTACAATGCTCGTGATATCCACCAGGACTATCATGCCGAGAGACACAAAGATGAGGCTGCAGCTGAAGACACCCACAGAGACAGAAGACATCCGATTGTCTGGCGCGCTCTCTTTCTTGCGTCTGGACTGGGACGTGTTTTGTTGATCCACTTTGATATACTTCGAGATACTCTCAAGCATTTCTTGGAATTCTTCTGAAGAGGGAGTTATGTTAAGTCTCGTGAAACCACAGAGAGGGAGTTCTTCAGTGGCTTCGACAGTGGTTGCTGCAAACTCGTAAAAATAATCACCAGGGAAGCCTGACTCTCGCTTGCGGCGACTGGGACTTAATGGCACAGTGGATTGTTCGGGACATCGCTCTGTCTCATCTTCTTGTATTGACACCAAGAGCGCTTCTACATCAAGTGGCTGAAATGCAATGTGAGATTATATTGACTTGCTTGTCAATTTAAATATTACCACAATGTAGTTAAGCACCAATGGTTGAACTTATCAAGAGAAAAGTGGCCCTCGAGGCGTTGAGAACTGCAAGATAAAACTGAATCAACAAACGTAAATACTAAATGTCTCAACAGTTTTTTTTTAAAGACTTATAATTATTAAACACAGGCAATAATTGAAAGAAAATCCCGCATGAAATGGTTGAAGCCTGTCATCTTTAAAACTTATAAGACTGTAAAAATGAACTGAACCTATGATTACTTCTATTTAACCACTGATAATATTTAAATAATGAAAACCAACTATAATCACCAGAGTTACCAGAGCAGAATATCCTCCAGAGCTGCCTGTGTCCACACCAAGCTGGTGACAAGCTGCTGCCTGACCCTGGGATCCATACATGTAAGTTGTAAAGTTAGCCTCTGAGGTCGTGCTGAGTCTGTAGGATGCTGGCATGAGTTTTAATTTAAAGTTACATACCATGTAACTGGTACCTGGGGAAAGAAAAAAAATGTTTCAAAGACTTTCATAAATATGCATTTATGGTGTTGAAATTTTGTTTGCAGTCCTAAAAAGAGTGCAAACACGTTCTAAAAAAACCTGTGTAAAATGCGAGAGGAAATGTAGCCTATCTGAAAGGGCAGGACAAGCAGGGAAAGAAAACGGAAAGACAAAGAAAAGTCCCTAGCATATAGATTGAAAAAGACAGATAGTCTAAAATGCATGTTGATAAATCTTTCAGGGAAAGAGAAAAAAAGAGGAAGACATTTTAAAAAAAAAAGATTGGAAAGAAAAGAGACGAAGACAGAGAGAGAGAGAGAGAGAGAGAGAGAGAGAGAGAGAGAGAGAGAGAGAGAGAGAGAGAGAGAGAGAGAGAGAGAGAGAGAGAGAGAGAGAACGAGAGGGGGGGAGAAAGGAGGGCTGTTAGAACCAATTAGCTGAGGAAACAGAGGACAAGCTATTGCTCCTAAGACAAATAATTATGATTATAAAGATATGGGACTACCTGCTGCTTTCTGACAGTTTGGAATTGTCGTAACTGTCGTAGTTGTAAAGTTTATCATTGCTTCCAAGCTGATCATCTCCATGTCCGTGCTATTCCCGACAGCTATCACATACACGTTTTGGAGGGAGGTCCATGGTTCTGACATATGGACTGTGTATTGATCTATCCAGAGATGGTCAGCTAGCAGTGTCACTGTGCATGGGTTACCTCCTCCTGAATGACCAAATAAATGTCAGAGGAAGAGTTGATAGTGAAAAACACGGTATTTAAGATATCTTTTGGTGCTTGCTAAATTAGTGGATGGCATGAGAAGTTATATGGCTTCGAAGCAGCCAAAACGCACAAAGTGGCAACAGAGGTGCTCTTCTAAAGGAAAATCAGTCGTTTTATTGAAACATTGCTACTTCTGTAAATGGCACAAAGGGAACTGAATCTTCGCTACTCAAAAGCTTTGTCTACACCAATCAAGTGAAAGTGGCACTAAAGCAAGTGAGAACGAGATAGAGACACATAGCCAGATACAGCAACATCAATTTCGATCATATCCAAAAAAATTTCCCCAGACAGGCTTGGATTGCAAGTCTTAGCAGGAAGATACTACCACAGTCATCAAAAAGGGAAGGCGATATGCCCTATTTATAGCGCAAACACATCGATTACCAAGCCGCTTGATAAGCATGCTGTCCACAAACCTGTACCACGTAGCCTGGCGTACGTGTAGAACGGTTTGGAGCCTGTTACGTGACGGAAGTCTCCTGTGAGAAGCTGCATGTCAAACGTGTCTCCAGCCTTGTGTGGAATGACGTCATATGAGCCCAAGTTAACATCTAAATGAGGAACCTGGAGAATTTGAGAAAGGTAACTAGGGTGGCTGTTTGTGGGTTTAATATCTTACGTATTTCGTGAAGTTACTTCATGAAACACTTAACAGATTTTCAACTACTACATAATTTTTTGTCTTAATAACTTTGTTAAGTTGTAGCCAATAGACTTTTAGTCTTGGTAAAAATAATCTTTCGTAATAACTTCAGTAAAATTCTAGATGGATTGTAGTCTTTCAAGTTTCGAGCACCAAAAGGAAAATAAGCTGGTACATCGTGGCATTGCTAAAAACTGCCTTGGGTGACTGCAATGAACTTTTAAATCTGTTGTCATCTTTGAACCTGAGAGCTGATTTTGTCACTACCTTTATACATAAAACATATTTTGTGTATATCTGAATACTTCACAGAACTCTAGAATCGTGAAGGCTGCAATTGATACAGCCCGCGTATCACTCAGGGAAACTCCAGTCTTGCTATAAATAAAGAATCCAAAAAGTACTTATAATGTGTATCAATCACTCTATTTCATGGCAGCTCGATCAAGATTTTTCTTCTTCTCGAGAATAACCCAAGCTCAATACTTTTTTAAATCTCCGTTGCCTTAAGATCTAAGGCATTTTGTGGCAGTAACCATGTTCCCAACCAAAAACTCCTTGCAGTGGCAGATACAGTAAGAATATTTACTATCCTGAAGTTTACGCCAAACTGGTCATGTCAGGCGCATGAGGACAGAAGAATCCTTCCTCCCCCCCCCCCCCCCTACACACACACACACCTCCCGAAGGAAAATTTTGTGCAGAAACCTCGCTAATGACTGCTGGTCGTAAGACAAAAGCATATGACATTTCCATCTGCAGACATTAAGTTGATGGTAGCAGACCCAAATGTTCGATCGTTGTCAAGACGAAAAAGAGAAGAGCGCTGTGACGAAATTAGAACACATTGATGTAAGAGAGCAGAATCAACAACTGCTGACGGCACGCGTTTTGTTTTATTTTTATGAAACTGGGTCTGTCACCTCAGGGACAGAATAAACAGACACAGCCGGCAATGCAGTTCCGCAAAACAAAAAAACAAAAAAACCCAGCAAAGGCTTAAAATGCCTTTTCGTCTTATGACAGATGGTTCATATCCACTCACATTGTAATGGTAACCTTTATTGCCTACAAGTACACCTAGCTATGTTGCCTTAGCACATCACTAGCTAAAACAGAAGCTATATTACCTTAACCAAGGTATTGCTGTGCGCGGCCACTACAGTGAAGGTATCCTTGACTTTCGGGTCAAATGGCATCGACGGGAAGGTCACGTAGTTCTTCCCTAACTGATATGTGGACAGGATGTGTTCAAATGTCACATCGTCTGTGCCAGCTCCTTACAGTAAGAGAGAGAGAGAGAGAGAGAGAGAGAGAGAGAGAGAGAGACAGAGAGAGAGCGAGAGAGAGAGAGAGAGAGAGAGAGAGAGAGAGAGAGAGAGAGAGAGAGAGAGAGAGAGAGAGAGAGAATTTTATTACCAAGACTTTTATTGTGTAAGCGTAAAAGATTAATGTCTGGGTCACATGTTTTACGAAAACTTCATGCGTGGAAAGTGCAGTCTGCTCCCCTTACGTTTAAGTCACTATGAGATGCAATCTTTTGACAAAATTACGTGTTTTACAGAAGTGTAATTCCTGAAATACTAACACCCATGTTTATACAAAAAATTCACAGGGTCAAGCAAAGTATTTAAAAAAAACCCAGAAATTATCTCAAAAGAGAGGAATCCAAATGCTTCCAAAATTTTATTTCGTGTTATGTTGAAAATCAGAGGCAAAACTATAATTTACCTTTCCTTCAGAGGTCATAAAAGTGACTGAATAGTTCGCGTGAAGAAAGGGTGCTCTGCTATAACTGGTTATTGAGTCAACATAGCAGGATCGCTGCTGGGCATCAAGATTGACAACAAAAGTCAACCATGGACTGGACAGATCAGATGGCAGAGGTATAGAGACACAAAACTATTGTCTATTTTTGAGTATTCTTCCTTCAAGCACTATACTGACGTTTTATCTTTTCATTGCGTGTGATCAAATGTTGACTGGCATTTACTGATTATCACATTGCATCCTAAATCAATGGTTGAAACTATCAATGTGATAATCATTTAAAATGGGCATGTATAACAATTTTAGTATCGTTCATTTTATTTCTCTTTCAGTATATATATATATATATATATATATATATATATATATATATATATATATAAAGAATTCTGATAGAGAAAATTTGTCTATATATAAACAGGTAGATAGACGAACTGAGAAAAATGAAATGAATGACACTTAATAAATATGCAGATTTATAAAATGATTTATTATGAACTGTGAACTAATTCGCTCTTTCTAATCAAAAAGAGTTTGTTAATGAACAAAAAAAGAATGAATAAATAAATAAATAAATAAATTAATAAACACAAACGCGCCTAAACTAAATATTTGATGATTCACTTCAAAATGATTTGGAAACGGTTTCGTGATTGTTTCTTATGTCCTAAAAGTCAATGTGTAATCACGCATTGCTTCTATAAAAAACGAAATTAAAAACTAGATACAAACCTCCATTTTAAAGACCTAGAGGATTAAGCTCTAAATAAAGAAAACTCTATGGACATTAGAAACAAACAAAATCGCGTAGCAACGAAAAAGTGCAATACCTGTATAGACCATACATTTTTTATTGTGACGAAACATCAAATTTATTCTAAAGAATTGTGAGTATAGCGGAAAAAAATGAAAACGTAGACTATAAAAAAGCAACAAATTCATTAGCTGAAGTTAGAAAAATAAAACTATTCGAAAATTTGTGTGTACATAAAGTTAATTTTTACACAATTCTCTACTATCCTTTATTTATAGATTACCATGTACGGTAGTGGAACTCTCCAATACTGAAGGCAGCATTTGAGTCTCCACCAGAAAAAGCCAGATCGAGCTGTATCCTTTTGACACTATCCCTAGATTGGAGATTAAGTTGTATGAGGGATATAACAATGTTCAGTGCTTTCACGAAGGGACTTGAAGGTCTTATATGCCCGTTTTGTCTTAACTATTCACATATCATCTCTATTTGACCAGAAAATATCAAAAGTTAAATCTCTTTTAATTGGTTGATGACTACGTCAGGAAGAATGTCTATTTTTAAAACTGTTCAATAGTTAAACATTTTTTATTAATTTTGGGGTAGCGTGGAGTCAGAGGCAGAAAAAAAGATGTTTGTTTTTAGAACGGCGCTGTTCCGTAACATCATTTTCCTAAAATTCCATTAACGTAATCTTCAACGTTATGCAATGCGTCCGGGAAAAACCAAGACAGTATCTGTTGTCCATACCGAGGCTAACCTGTCCAGGAGACGGGTAAGCCAGTCTGGACACAGGGACACCGGAAGTATCCACAGGAAAAAGCAGCTGATGGCCGTGAGATCATGACTCCACAAGGTCATGGTCACGTGAAGAGGTTCTGTAGATCTCATCAGGATGCTCCTACTCTCCGTATCTGTAACGAAAGAACAAATGAATGTTGTATTTTAAGGAACGCAACTTACTTAAAATTGTCTCTGTTGTCAAAGAACATTATAATGTGAATGCTTTTTCGGGCTGCTAATAATACCAAATACAAATACAATACATGACTATTCAAAGTGGAATAGGGATGCACCAAAATATTTAAGCGTTGCACATTATTGATTATTGATTCCTTATATTGTTTGATGAGGTCCTTAGCTCACTGAACTAGTACACGCTTTGTGAGCAACGAGTGAAACCTTTAAAACTTTTTCTCAAATAGAAAAAAAAATATTCCGGAGACGAAAATTACCTGAAGTTGATGTAACAAACCTATAGATTGAAATTCGCTAGGACTGGTCAGAGGTTAATACGAACACGCAAATATCCCGGCTGAGCAAAGACGTCACCTTTTCTGTCCTTTCGTTTTTGTGGTCTTTAAGATAATCCGCCATACTAGTTTTGGTTATAGCAAACATCATTTCCGTGGTAACAAGCTTTCAACGAGTAACCTAACGGTATTTTTCCTCGTCCATATATAAATATGTACAACTTACGTGGCTAATTTTCTACCGCGATTTAAGTTAACAATTTTCAGGCTTCATAATACACAAAAATGGAGAAACTATGGCACTTTTACCTTAATTACGACCTGAAATCGACGCCGTTTCCTCTATAGACTAAGACATTAGGATATCACTTTCAAACTACAGTTTTTTTTTTCAAATATAATAATTTTAAAAAATCACATATAATATATTTTTAATATGAGACACCCGCAAATTTTTTGTGGATTTGCAAAAAATATCCTTAATACCGTGAAACAA
>JAWDGP010007736.1:222500-230361 GCA_033675545.1 Elysia crispata | reverse complement strand
AGAGCCCAACAGATCACCCCTCATCACCCAAATCTGTTACACACTGGTTGTAGGATTTTTTTAGTAAGAAAATAATTTGTAAACATTAAAATTATTTTTGTACGCATGGAGCTAGTCTCAAATAGGAAACACTTAAATTCATTAAAACAACATACCCAGTCATATGTTCTGAGGAATTTCAGCGTAAAAATCTAAATAGGTTCAGGGATGATACGTCGGGTCATTTGTTCAGAGAAGATAAAGTGATTTTATTAGTCGGTCAACAGGTATGGGCAAAGTAAAAAAGGAAAAGAGAAGGGTCATCATGACTAAAATGCCAATCTAATTTTGCGAATACGAGTCGTTGCTTTGCAGCCAACATTGAAAGGAGAAGATTTAGTTGATAGGAATCACTTTGATTCTCTCACTCAAGCAATCCAGAGTCTAAACAAGAATGAGGATTACAGAGAAGAAAAGTCATCATTGAAATTGACGCTTAGATACACTTTAAAAAAGGTGATTGAGGTAATGAAGGGATATTATACGCTAAAGAACAACATGGAAAGAGCAAGTGAAGTTGGGCTCTTCCAGTCAGTCTTAGATTTCAACTGGGACTTTTTATATATTATAGCGCGCAGCTGGCAGTTGAGCAAAGAAGAAATTCATTTCTGAAACCAAAGGATATGCCAATAGAAAATAATCTCAAATTAAATTAGGAATTATTTTTTGTCTCAAATGCACTCAGAAATGGAAGAAGTTTACAAATTATGAGACAAACATGACTTTGTGAAATTAAAAAAAACCTGATTGTGAGTAGATTAATACCTTGAGATGCATGAAGGGGTGGAAAAACCTGCCAGGCTAACACTGTCGGAATAGAAAGAGGCAGAGGACGGTGTTTGGGTCGACTCAGAATTGACGGAAAAGATTACTAATCCTTTTGAGAAAAATCTTCTAAGAGGCGCCATGTTAGCTAACATGGCGGGGAAAGGTAAGAAAAAATGATGACATTACTGATGTCAAATGATACAGTAGAAACTGTTAGGAAATTAGTCTTTGAAAGAGCTAATGTACTAACTACTACTACTTCTTCTACTACGACTACTACTTCTACTACTACTACTACTACTACTACTACTACTACTACTACTACTACTACTACTACTACTACTACTACTGCTGCTACTGCTACTACTATCACTACTGCAACTACTACTACCATCACTACTACTACTACTACCATCACTACTACTACTACTACTACTACTACTACTACTACTACTACTACTATTACTATTATCATCACTACTACTACTACTACTACTACTACTACTACTACTACTACTACTACTACTACTACTACTACTACTACTACTACTACTACTACTACTACTACTACATTTTACAATGTCTGCCTAGAATGAATCTTTACATAAAACACGCTGGCACAATTGACCTCCATGGGTTGGAACAGTCGCATCTTTTTTTTTTTTTTAATGGAAGTATTACAAAGTGAAGCAAGGAGTTTTACACCTGACAACAGCAGCGAATACAGTCATAGACCAGTACAAGTATCGTGACTGGTCAGCCTGACACAGTAACATGATCAGCTGTGAGTGTGATCGAATGAAACATCCTAGACCAGCTCACTGCCTCAACAAATGTTACGGACCGAGGTTGAGGATTCAAAATAATGCAGTACTTCTAAACGTTTTTTTTTTACAGGGGTTTTCACAAGTTTGAAATGAGTTTAAAAAATTAACCAGAAGACGCGGGATATTAGAGGTTTACTGAGTATGAAGTAACTCTTGGAATTAAACTAAGGGTCAAGAAAATGATAAAAGGTTTTGAAGTCTTCATCTAACTTGTGTGACTTGATTCTTCATACCTCAGTGATTTCCCCCCCCCCTTTCCTCCCCTTTTTCAATCCAATCATTTCTCTTTAACGAGTAACGGTGTCACATAAGTACAAAAAAGTTCCCTCAAAGTAAAGTTCATATGACAATAATGTTATTATGTGCCGTAGGAGAAGTCCATCTGTGGTATCAGAAATAATTTGAATACTCGGGAAAGATCTTGTAAAGAAATTGTACGAAACATAGAGAGAGAGAGAGAGAAAGAAAAAAATTACAGATAAAGCCAATTCAAATAATGAGAGGAATACAAGTGAAAAACTGTACGAAAGTCAAATCAGAGCAAATTGTAAACGGAAAATGTGTTTTGTATCTCATACTACTGAATCAATGTCTTGTTTGTTTGTTTATAAATATATATATATATATATATATACTTGCCAAAAATAAACGTTGGGTTTGAGGTGTGAACCATTAAATTTCAGATTTGTATTTGAGATTCAAAGAAAGTTTAAATAATATCAAACACTTATATTGCACAGAGTCAAATATTCCTAACTGGGAGTTAAATACATTTGTCACAGATTTTGGTCCATTTTGTAACATCCTCAGTGTATAAACACGCACCTGGTGTCCAGCATGAGATCAGCAGCAGCAGAACTACCAGCGACATATGGATGGTCTGTTCCTCAGTACGTGGAAGAGAGTGTAAAGATACACACGCGTCAACACGGTGGTTAAACTCGCAGGTGATGATTAATTTTAAAGTCTGAATTTGATGTGAGCACACTGGGAGTAAAACAAGTTCATTCTTTTTTTACAGTGAAAGATTTAATACCTATGTATTTAAATCTATCTATCTATCTGTCTATCTATCTATCTATCTATCTTTATATGAAATTGAATATTGCTTCGCCTGATGGATTCAAAGAATCATTTTGCTTCAATTCTTCGTTGGTCCTAATTGATAGTTCAGTTTCGATACAATTCAACATTCACACTTTCTTCCTATCTTTCTAGAATCATAATTATGTTATTTTAGTTGACTCATCTAAAAGCTTGATTCACCCAGAGATAATTTTGAAATCAACAAGGGATAAAGAAAGGATAAATCATAAAGTCTGAACAAAAATAATTATAACGAAAGGATAAATCGAGGACACCTTAGAGCTAATTTCTCTTTCGAGATATTCTAGTGATAATGTAACTAGATCTAATCTTGTTTATTAGACGCGTGAATAAAAAGTTACATCTTCTGACGATCATAATTCAAATCATTTATAAAAACACAATCACGAAGTCTAGTTGTTTCTATAAAGTAGTTCATCTGTACAAATAAATCCTACCATATTTTAATTAAGCCCTATACTACAGTGTTCTAACTTCCAGAACCCACTGGCTGTGATGATTCTAGCGCGAGAATGTGTAAATATTTTTTTTACAATCTTGTGCAAAAGATTTGAATGGTTAACTAACCACAACACATTGCAATGGAATGAAAGAGTCAAAAAGGAACAAAAATCTCTTGGGAAGTTCAAAGATGTATTTTTTTATTTCCTTGATGCGTGTTAGTGACGTATGCCAAATTCCTACTGGCTGGTCATGAATGGTCAGTTTATTTATGTGCACATAATTATTTTTGTTCTACAACTGCTCTGTTAAGGCCGAAGCTATTCACTCGTATTGAATGGCCGTTTTATCTACATGTATGTGCGTCTTAATTTGTTGATAATGTGGAAGCTATGAACTAGAGATCCACAGTCCCCACAAATCGCCCGTTTGTCTATAACTCATCCTCAACGTATGTTAGAGGAGCATTTTCACTTTTCAAATATGGACGGGAAGAAACCTTTAGAGGGATCTATCATTTTTTAAGAGGAATATATTAAATTTCCCACATTCTCTTTCTTAGGAAAGGAAATCATTTTAGCCTTATGGTCATTCGTGAGGTTTGGGTCAGTAAACAATCAATTGATCCAAATAACCTTGTGACAATCCGGTCGTAGCAGAAAAGTCTTCAAACTTTAACCCAAGAATGTTAGCCCAGAAAGTTGACTAAATCCCAACTTAACCCAGATTACTAATAAATAATCTAGGACAAAGTTCTTGGGGTGGGATCAGATTAATATGCATGACGAATACACACAACAGTGGAGGTTCAGTTCCCTGTCGTTTCTCTGACTGAAGCGTTAAGTTGATAGCGCGAATTGCGTGATGGTCAAATAAAAAAAAACAAAAAACTTTGGCCTACATTCTCTTCGCCCCCTGAGACCGTCCAAAAACTAAATTGGACATAAATCTGGAAACCCAAATTGTTAACCTTTATCTCCACTGCTAACATCAGCATTTTCAAGCGTTGGTGTATTGGTTTTTTTTTTTTTTTTTTGTTTGTTTGTTGGTTGGTTTGTTTCTGTTTTTGTTTTTGTTTTGGGTTTTTTTTTGGTTTTTTTTTTTTTGGTTATTGATATCTTCTTGCAATAGAAGCTAAGATCAATAAGTTCACCAGAAGGAGATTAGGGGTACCTCCGGGTCTTACAGATGTGGCAATGTACTGCCGTAAAGCAAAGCTGAGACTCCCACTAAAATCTTGGAAGAGTATAAATGTTGCACAGCCAGGCTACTCTCGATGTTAGAAGACTCCGAGGACCCAATTGTGAAGACAGTGCAACCGACCATAAAGACGGGTAGGAAATGGAAAGTTGTCCAAGCCGTTAGCCATGCCAAAGAGTGCCTTAAGATTAAAGAAGTGAGTGGACAAACTCAAACTGATCGTAAAAGGCTGCGGTCATCAACAGCAAAATGGTGGTCAAATGCAGAGGGTAAAGAGTAAAAAGACATGGTCGTCAATGAGATACGGCTGAATGAAGATTCCAGAAGGGTCCAGAAAGCAGTCCAGCAACCGCAATAGGGACAATGGAATGTCATCTAACATATGGCGCCACTTTGGATGAGCTTTTTCATCAGATCAGTGTACGATCCCCTGCCCTCCAACGCAAATCTGGTACGGTGGAAAAAGAAAGAGGACCCCATTGGTGCGCTATGCCAAGACCACAAAGCATATCTTGAGCTAATGCAAAATCGCGCTCTCACAGGGGGCGATACACATGGAGGCATAATAGAGTCCTTCAGGAACTTGCCGCAGTTATAAACACGGCTAAAGGAGAGACTACTCTCCCTAAAACCAACGCGTTGATATTCACAAAAAAGGGAGGCGCAAAGTCATAGCACAGAAGGCCAGTGAAGATAACAAACCAGAGAAAATGCCTACTAAACGCTTGTGACGACTGGGATGTTTCAGCAGACCTTCCAGATATCAAAGAAACAAGA
Source organism: Elysia crispata (assembly GCA_033675545.1). Classification (NCBI taxonomy): domain Eukaryota; kingdom Metazoa; phylum Mollusca; class Gastropoda; family Plakobranchidae; genus Elysia; species Elysia crispata. The sequence continues at coordinate 225,202 of JAWDGP010007736.1, read as the reverse complement.
TTAAGGCCTGATATCGTGATCCATTCAACTTGCATACAAGAACTGATCATCGTGGAGTTAACAATTCCATACGAAAACAGAATGGAAGAGGCCCATATCTACAAAGAGAGAGAAATACTTGAACCTGATCAAAGAGCTAGAAGATGCTGGCTACAAAGCTGTGGTGATACCCGTTGAGGTTGATGCCAGAGGATTCATAGAATCATCAGTCTAACTAAGACCTTTTGACTAGTCTCAATATGTGGCAATAAAAGAACGAAAGTTCTAAAGTTACTGGCGGAAATGGCAGAAAACAGTTCCCGCTGGGTCTAGAGTAAGAGATATGAGAGGGCCCTTCATAAGGATTAAAATTGCTCTAACTATCGTGAGATGAGTTGACGAAATGGTATAGTGCCTGGATCAGCAATCCAGACAACATGCTGGCGTGGGTTTGAAACCGGCGCGATGAAAAAAAAAAGTAAGATAGCGGGGAGACACCTGAGAATCATAACCTGAGTGTGACATGTCTATTGTGGACGGTCGGGGGAGACCGAAGAACTCATGGAAAGACTAGATTCAATTTCTCGTGGAATAGCAAGCCCTTGGCTTCTAAACCACCCACTACATGAAAGAACAAAGAAATATCCTCTCATGATTCACCAAAAGGGGGAGAGAATGATGGATCAATCGGTGACAATTCGATCATGGCTTTAAACGTCAATGGACTACGAGATCAGTCCAGCGGAATAACTTTGAGATGGACTACCCATGTGTATGTGGCGGAAGATTTACCACCGAAAGAGGTATGAAGATCCACAGCACCTAAATGGGCTGCTTGAATGCTTCGAGGAATCAACAGCAGCGCACTGTCCAGGCAAGTAAGATGTCGGGAAACCAAAGCCAGGCTCAAAACCACGGTGCTCAGGAAATCCAAACTGAAGAGTCAGTTGAATGAAAAATTCCGACAGCTCTTCAACGCTAAACGCCAGAAGATCAATTTCCTACAAGCAAGCGCAAAAAACACTGGGAAGCTCTAGATAGCATAAATAGTTCTACAACTGAACAAGCTCATCGGGAGAGCACTTTGGAGCACAAACAACATTGTCTACCAAACATGGCTAAATATCTTCAGAGCTATACATCAAGTCAAAACAATCTACAAAAGATGAAAACTGCGCAAGCAGAAGAAAAACCTAAGAAAACAGATAAATCAGCGACTGAAGGAGAATAAAATGGGCTGCAGGAACTTTGGTGAGATTTGAAGGCGAGACATTCAGCACTGAGCAGAGTAGAATCCGCAGGGAAGAGCCTAACCCTAACCCTAGCCCTAACCAGGAGCGTTTCTTCAAAGACCCTTTTCAATTCGCAAGACCACTCCTCCAGGAACCATATCTCAGAGGATATACAAGTGATGTTAGATGACCATTTCAGCGGTTTGCAGGTAACGGTCTCCACTAAAAGCTACACCACAGACTCGATCAACTTGGAAATTGGAATCGCCATGGGCTGTACCATATCCCAAATCTTGCTCGTCATGGCTATGGAAGTCATCTTGAAAGCAGCAGAAAATAGCGCTGGCCCGGCAAATCTAGGTGGTGGTTGCTACATTCCCCCTTGAAAGACTTCATGGATGATGTCACCAGAATCTGCTCAAAATGACGAGAGGATCAGGTGTGGTTGATGCGGCGTCACGTGATTTGGCAATGATCAGGTGTGGTTGATGTGGTGTCACGTGATTAGGCAAGGATCGGGTGCGGTTGACGTGGTCTCACGTGATTAAGCAAGAATCAGGTGCGGTTGATATAGCGTCAAGTGATCATAGAAGGATCAGGCGTTTTTGATGCGGTGTCACGTTATTAGGCAAGGATAAAATTTGGCTGATGTGGCGTCACCTGAACAGGAAAGAATATGGTGAGGTTGATTTAACGCCAAGTTATCATGGAAGGATCAGGTGAGGATTACGTGGACTTGAATACACAAAATTACCTCGCTATTACCACCCCAGCTCAGATTGGCAGCTGCAGAATAATAAAGGTTACGATGATAATTGCGTCCATGAAAAGATGAACCAGTTGAAAATGTGGACATTGTGGAATTCAATATCATCAGTTTTAGCAAAAAAAAGTAATTTATCTATGGTTTTTAAGCTCTAATGAACAAGAGAAGAATAAGAGCTCAGAACTTGTATAAGAAAGAGTAGCAGTTTTGATGTAAAGATTTTTTCTCCCATGAACAAGTGCACTTTTCAAAAGTTACTCATGTGAAGGGAGGCAAACCACTGGGTAAATATAAGTAAGAATTATAAGAGCTAGACTTTTAGGTAGTGCTCCATAGTGGTTAGGGTAAGGCTTTTAAGTGAAAATGACCGAAAATGCTTGAATTGGTGGGAGCAGAACCTTACCCTAACCACTGCTGAGCACTACCTACAATTCTAGCTCTTATAATTCTTACTTATAGTAGTAATAGTAGTAGTAGTAGTAGTAGTAGTAGTAGTAGTAGTAGTAGTAGTAGTAGTAGTAGTAGTAGTAGTAGTAGTAGTTGTAGTAAAAGTTGTAGTCGTCGTCGTCGTCGTCGTCGTCGTCGTCGTCGTCGTCGTAGTAGTAGTAGTAGTAGTAGTAGTAGTAGTAGTAGTAGTAGTAGTAGTAGTAGTAGCAGTAGTAGTAATAGTAGTAGTAGTAGGACGGCGGCGGTAGTGGCAGTAGTAGTAGCAGTAGTAGTGGTAG
>JAWDGP010007736.1:212500-217500 GCA_033675545.1 Elysia crispata | reverse complement strand
ACAGTCTGTACAGACCTCATGATGACTCAGCATGCTGTGTCAGGAGGTCACTAATTATATGCTGCTATATCCTACCAACTACAAGATGAATTCTGGTCTCTCAGAGATCATGCAGTGAGTGAGCGAAAACGTTCAGTTACGAGGGTTTATTAGATGACAGAGTATCCGTGATGAAATCAATGCATGTCCTTTTTCTAGGATGCCACCCAACACTCCTTCCATTTAGAGTGAATTGTGTTCTCAATAATAAAGCTCCAAAACCTTTCTGAGCCTTATTTCTCCTGACCTTAGATATAAACATTATAATAAACCTCCAAAATCTTTCTGAGCCTTATTTCTCTAGCCCCTAAATATAAACATTATAATAAACCTCCAAAATCTTTCTGAGCCTTATTTCTCCATACCCTAGATATAAACATTATAATAAACCTCCAAAATCTTTCTGAGCCTTATTTCTCCAGCCCCTAAATATAAACATTAAAATAAACCTCCAAAATCTTTCTAAGCCTTATTTCTCCAGGCCCTAGATATAAACATTATAATAAACCTCCAAAATCTTTCTGAGCCTTATTTCTCCAGGCCCTAGATATAAACATTATGGCTACTAAGATCAGTTAGTGTTCATTGGGTTCGTCTCTTTAAAATAAAAGTGAACTAACACGGCTAAGATCCTCTGTACGACCATCTTTACAGTGAGAAACCCCAACCCTTTATCAGAGAATGGAGAAAATCTACAGAAAGTCTGGTGCTGGACATTAAGGCGGGGTTAGAAGAGACAAAAAAGCTATTGAATGCGTAGGACAATACAAACTGTATATAAAAAAGTCAATGGTAAAAAAAAAGCTTGAGGTTAAGAAAAAAATCAGTGTATTAAAATTTAAGAAAAACTCAAAATCTTAAGTTATTAATTCTGCAAAAATTACAAGTACAAAATAGAAAGAAATTCATAGCCGGACAAATATCACATGACACTGAGTAACAGACATTTAAAGCTTGTGATCAGACTGATTATGCACGTTTTTATGTGTTTTGTTTTTCTGTCGGATGGAGAGAGAGAGAGAGAGAGAGAGAGAGAGAGAGAGAGAGAGAGAGAGAGAGAGAGAGAGAGAGAGAGAGAGAGAGAGAGAGAGAGAGAGAGAGAGAGAGAGAGAGAGAGAGTGTGTATATTATCATTTGGATTTAAGTGACATGCGGTATTGCAAATTTTCTAAATATTCAGAAAACCAAGCACTGATTTGATGGAATGGGTTGTACAATCTACAACCAAGCGCTCATCCTAACGGAAAGCAGAAAAAAAAAAATCTTCAACTGTCATATCTAGCTCTAGCTTCATAACAACCACCTCTGCCCTCATCATTATCAGCAACCACCTTTGTCCTTATCGTCATCAACAACCACGACTGTCCTCATCATTATAAACAACCACCTCTGCCCTCATCATAATCAACACATCAACAACCAACTCTGTCCTCATCATTATCAACAACCAACTTTGTTTTCATTATTATCAACAACCAACTTTTTCCTCATCATTATAAACAACCACCTCTGCCCTCATCATTATCAACAACCAGCACCACAACATATCTAGGAATAAAATTTGATGTATAGATTAGTTTTGAGGACTTGTGTGCCCTTTCCTGCTTTCTTGATCAAAGATGGACGGATTCCTCTTCCCCCCCCCCTCCCCCCTTCCCTCCCCCCAAACCACTTGTGACCTCCCCCATCCTAGAGTTTCCCCCGACTGGTCGTGTCCACTGACGGTGTCCTTGACAGCCCGCTAGACGCCTGGCTCCCAAGGCTAGAAAACTGCACATTCAGGGGCGGACCACTCGTGTGGCTGTCTTCACCTGATGAGGGCTAGCGATGTGGAGAGGGCAGCGGTCTTACTTCACCGCCCCGACCTTCATGTGTGGCATTGTCTCCATTCTCTCTCGGTCTCTTTGGTTTCCTTCTCATTCCCCTCACATCTGTGTGGTCTGGTTGGTCCGGAGAGGTCCGAGTGCTGGGACTGTCCCTCTGTCTATCAGAACTGTGTGGCGGTATTGGAGGAGGATTCCGTACTGGTGCCAGTGGTTCCCCGTGATTTCTCGGGCTAGCCTCTAACTTGAGGTGCTGTGTCTCATCAACTCCATTCTCTCGTGGTTTCCTTGTTTTTTTTTTCTTTTTCTTTGTTTCAGTATTATCAGATAGGTCAGCTGCTGTGGTCGTTCCCCTCACCCATTCCTTTGTTTGTCTGGGGAAAAAAACAGAGAGATAAAAATTAAATGTCCGTTGTTCAACTTAGACGACAAGTCTACAGAGACTTGCAGCGCCCTGGATCTAATGAAGCTCGTGGAAAACGACTTAAATAACAGAATCAACAGCCATGTAGCACTTACAGCCATGAGGAGAACCGCGATATTTCAGCTCACTGAACGATAACGAGAGAGAAGAATAATGGAAAACATCAGGCAGATTTAAAGACAACACATCACATATTATAAGCTTACTTATAAAACTCCCGTATCCGATAGTTATGTGTCAGACAACACAACACAACACATTGATAGCTAACTCATAAACATTTCCCTTTTCGATAATTATATGTCAGACAACACAACATCGCACATTGATAGCTAACTGATAAACATTTCCCTTTTTGATAATTATATGTTAGATAACACAACACCAAACATTGATAGCTAACTCATAAACACTTCCCTTTTCGATAATTATATGTCAGACAACACAACACCACACATTGATAGCTAACTCATAAACATTTCCCTTTTCGATAATTATATGTCGGACAACACAACACCACATATTGATAGCTAACTGATAAACACTTCCCTTTTCGATAATTATTTTCGACAACACAACACCACACACTGACAGCTAACTCATAAACACCCCACTATCCCATGGTGATATGAGAGTCATACAACACAACACATTGATAGCTAACTTATAAACAGGCCCCTCTCTGATGATATATCAGATAACACAACACCACACATTGATACCTTACTCATAAACACCCCCTCCTTTTCCTCCCCCCCCCCCCAAAAAAAAAAAGAAGAAAAAATCTCATGATGATATGAGAGCCATACAACACAGCATATTGTTAGTTAACTTATTAACAGCCCCCTCTCTGATGATATGTCAGACAAAACTTCACTACACAATGATAGCTAACTTATTAAACTTTTCTACCCGATTATTTTATGACAGACAACACAATATTACACATAGCTAACTTATAAACACTTTTCTACTCGATAAATTTATGACAGACAACACAACACTAAACATAGCTAACTTACCACTTTTCTACCCGATAATTTTATGACAGACAACACAACACTACACATAGCTAACTTATACACACTGATCCAAAGAGAAAAGGTGGTGTGCTGCTTGTTTGTTGTTTTAGGTAAAAATTTACAAAACATGAAAAATCCTAAAACAAAGCTTAAAATAAAAAATCCTAAAACAAAGCTTAAAATAAAGCACCAATACAAATAAGAGATTGGAGAACGATAAAAGCGAGCACTAGAGGTTGGAGTCAGAGCGACCAGTAATCTGTCTGAGAGTAACTGTCACTAGAGGTTGGAGTCAGAGCGACCAGTGATCTGTCTGAGGGTAACTGTCACTAGAGGTTGGAGTCAGAGCGACCAGTGATCTGTCTGAGTGTAACTGTCACTAGAGGTTGGAGTCAGAGCGACCAGTAATCTGTCTGAGAGTAACTGTCACTAGAGGTTGGAGTCAGAGCGACCAGTAATCTGTCTGAGAGTAACTGTCACTAGAGGTTGGAGTCAGAGCGACCAGTGATCTGTCTGAGAGTAACTGTCACTAGAGGTTGGAGTCAGAGCGACCAGTGATCTGTCTGAGAGTAACTGTCACTAGAGGCTGGAGTCAGAGCGACCAGTGATCTGTGTGAGAGTAACTGTCACTAAAGGTTGGTGTCAGAGCGACCAGTGATCTGTCTGAGAGTAACTGTCACTAAAGGTTGGAGTCAGAGCGACCAGTGATCTGTCTGAGAGTAACTGGTCACTAGAGGTTGGAGTCAGAGCGACCAGTAATGAGGTTGGTGTGAGAGCGACCTGTGCTGTGTCTGAGAGTAACTGTCACTAGAGGTTAGAGTCAGAGCGACCAGTGATCTGTCTGAGAGTAACTGTCACTAGAGGCTGGAGTCAGAGCGCCACCTGATCTGTGTGAGAGTAACTGTCACTATAGGTTGGAGTCAGAGCGACCAGTGATCTGTCTGAGAGTAACTGTCACTAAAGGTTGGAGTCAGAGCGACCAGTGATCTGTCTGAGAGTAACTGTCACTAAAGGTTGGAGTCAGAGCGACCAGTGATCTGTCTGAGAGTAACTGTCACTAGAGGCTGGAGTCAGAGCGACCAGTGATCTGTCTGAGAGTAACTGTCACTAGAGGCTGGAGTCAGAGCGACCAGTGATCTGTCTGAGAGGAACTGTCACTAGAGGTTAGAGTCAGAGCGACCAGTGATCTGTCTGAGAGTAACTGTCACTAGAGGTTGGAGTCAGAGCGACCAGTAATCTGTCTGAGAGTAACTGTCACTAGAGGTTGGAGTCAGAGCGACCAGTGATCTGTCTGAGAGTAACTGTCACTAGAGGTTGGTGTCAGAGCGACCAGTGATCTGGCTGGGAGTAACTGTCACTAGAGGTTGGAGTCAGAGCGACCAGTAATCTGTCTGAGAGTAACTGTCACTAGAGGTTGGTGTCAGAGCGACCAGTGATCTGTCTGAGGGTAACTGTCACTAGAGGTTGGAGTCAGAGCGACCAGTGATCTGTCTGGAGAGTAACTGTCACTAGAGGTTGGAGTCAGAGCGACCAGTGATCTGTCTGAGAGTAACTGTCACTAGAGGTTAGAGTCAGAGCGACCAGTGATCTGTCTGAGAGTAACTGTCACTAGAGGCTGGAGTCAGAGCGACCAGTGATCTGTCTGAGAGTAACTGTCACTAGAGGTTGAGTCAGAGCGACCAGTGATCTGTC
>JAWDGP010007736.1:202500-210000 GCA_033675545.1 Elysia crispata | reverse complement strand
GCGTGGTAAACATGTAAAGCCAGCCTTCACCAAACTAGTGGTAAGAGAGGAAGACGGATAAAAGCAAAATGTCCAAACAACAAGCAAACATTGAGCATACCTCACTAAACTACATACATATAAACTGACACAAGAGAAGCGGGAAACTGACATACAAGCTGATAAAACAAACATGCTGATCTGACACGGCAGACAAGTTGGGTTAGTTTTCACTGCCTTTCCTGCCACAGACTGCAATGTCACTGTTCATACGTCCGCAGCTCCAATCAGTTTCAAACATACACACACACAAACATAATCGTGCTCAAACTGTCCCAAACTGCTTTCTTAGGTCGCTTTTGAATCACAAAAAAAATTAGCTTGATATCTCTAACGCACTAATCTATAGTTGTGGTTAGATTCAGCAGGAAAACAGCCCAATATTCACCTGGTTCCTCCTGTAGCTCTGGTCTTAGCTGTCAAAGAGCCCAATATTCACCTGGTTCCTACAGTACTGTTGCTCTGGTCTCAGCGATCAAATAGCCCAATATTCACCTGGTTCCTACAGTACTGTTGCTCTGGTCTCAGCGATCAAATAGCCCAATATTCACCTGGTTCCTACAGTGCTGTTGCTCTGGTCTCAGCGATCAAATAGCCCAATATTAACCTGGTTTCTACAGTACTGTTGCTCTGGTCTCAGCGATCATATAGCCCAATATTCACCTGGTTCCTCCTGCAGCTCTGGTCTCAGCGATCAAATAGCCATATATTCACCTGGTTCCTACAGTACTATTGCTCTGGTCACAGCAATCAAATAGCCTAATATTCACCTGGTTCCTACAGTACTGTTGCTCTGGTCTCAGCGATCATATAGCCCAATATTCACCTGGTTCCTACAGTACTGTTGCTCTGGTCTCAGCGATCAAATAGCCCAATATTCACCTGGTTCCTACAGTACTGTTGCTCTGGTCTTAGCTGTCAAAGAGCCTAATATTCACCTGGTTCCTACAGTACTGTTGCTCTGGTCTCAGCGATCAAATAGCCCAATATTCACCTGGTTCCTACAGTACTGTTGCTCTGGTCTCAGCGATCAAATAGCCCAATATTCACCTGGTTCCTACAGTACTGTTGCTCTGGTCTCAGCGATCAAATAGCCCAATATTCACCTGGTTCCTACAGTACTGTTGCTCTGGTCTCAGCGATCAAATAGCCCAATATTCACCTGGTTTCTACAGTACTGTTGCTCTGGTCTCAGCGATCATATAGCCCAATATTCACCTGGTTCCTCCTGCAGCTCTGGTCTCAGCGATCAAATAGCCATATATTCACCTGGTTCCTCCTGTAGCTCTGGTCTCAGCGATCAAATAGCCCAATATTCACCTGGTTCCTACAGTGCTGTTGCTCTGGTCTCAGCGATCATATAGCCCAATATTCACCTGGTTCCTACAGTACTGTTGCTCTGGTCCCAGCGATCAAATAGCCCAATATTCACCTGGTTCCTACAGTATTGTTGGACTGGTCCCAGCGAGCAAATAGCCTTATATTCACCTGGTTCCTCCATTTGCTCTGGTCTTAGCTGACAAATAGCCCTATATTCACCTGGTTCCTTCAGTTGCTCTGATTTGAGCTGTCAAATAGCCCTATATTCACCTGGTTCCTCCATTTGCTCTGGTCTTAGCTGTCAAATACCCCAACATTTACCTGGTTCTTCCAGTTGCTCTGGTCTTAGAGATCAAATGGCCCAATATTCACCTGGTTCCTGCAGTTGCTCTGGTCTAAGCTATCAAATAGCCCAGTATTCACCTGGTTCCTCCAGTTACTCTGGTCTTAGCTGTCAAATAGCCCAATATTCACCTGGTTTCTAGAGTTGCTCTGCTGGTCTTAGCTATCAAAAAGCCTGATAACCACCTGGTTCCTCCAGTTGCACTGGTCTTAGCTGTCAAATAACCCACCATTCACATGGTTCCTCCAGTTGCTCTGGTCTTGGCCAAGTTATCCACAGCCATACACCATCAGTCATGACCACAAATCACAGGACATCAGATATTTTATATTGCATAATTAAAGCATACAAGCAATCAAAAGCTGGACGAAATGCGTAAGGGAAACTAAAGCCCCGGAATAAAAGAAATCAAAAGAGATGTTGGAAGAAAAGGCTTTCAAGGCATGCTGCTGTGTGAGAAGAAAGAAAAAAAAAACTTACTGTCCTCCCTAGTCCCTTTTCTGACCTGGGGACCCGTCCGCGTCCTTACTTGCCTGGCCTCTATAGGGGACACAACAGGGAGAGAAACAGTGGTCATTACAGGGCGAACAATGTAACTGAGTTCACAGACAAAATACCAGTTCTATGGACACAACAGAGAGAGAAACAGTGGTCATTACAGGGCGAACTATGTAACTGTCCTGTGATACAGTTCACAGACAAAATACCAGTTCTATGGAGATAGCAGAGAGAGAGAAACAGTGGTCATTACAGGGCGAACTATGTAACTGTCCTGTGGTAAGGTTTACAAGCAAAATACCAGTTCTATGGACACAACAGAGAGAGAGAAACAGTGGTCATTACGGGGCGAACTATTTAATTGTTCTATGGTAGAGTTCACAAGCAAAATATCAGTTCTATGGACACAACACAGAGAGAAACAGTGGTCATTACAGGGCGAACCATGTAACTGTCCTGTGATACAGTTCACAAGCAAAATACCAGTTCTATGGACACAACAGAGAGAGAAACAGTGGTCAGTATGGGTTGACCTATGTAACAGTCCTATGGTAGAGTTCACAAGCAAAATACCAGTTCTATGGACACAACAGAGAGAGAAACAGTGGTCAGTACAGGGCACAACAACAGATAGAGAAACAGTGGTCAGTACAGGGCGAAGAATTCACAAACAAAACACCAGTTCTATGGACACAACAGAGAGAGAAACAGTGGTCAGTACAGGGCGAAGAATTCACAAACAAAACACCAGTTCTATGGACACAACAGAGAGAGAAGCAGTGGTCATTACAAGGCGAACCATGTAACTGTCCTGTGGTAGAGTTCACAAACAAAACACCAGTTCTATGGACAAAACAGAGAGAGAAACAGTGGTCATTACAAGGCGAACCATGTAACTGTCCTGTGGTAGAGTTCACAAACAAAACACCAGTTCTATGGACATAGCAAAGAGAGAAACAGTGGTCAGTACGGGGAGAGCTATGTAACTGTCCTGTGGTAGTGTTCACAAACAAAACACCAGTTCTATGGACATAGCAGATAGAGAAACAGTGGTCAGTACAGGGCGAAGAATTCACAAACAAAACACCAGTTCTATGGACATAGCAGATAGAGAAACAGTGGTCAGTACAGGGCGAAGAATTCACAAACAAAACACCAGTTCTATGGACATAGCAGATAGAGAAACAGTGGTCAATACAGGGCGAGCTATGCAACTGTCCTGTGGAATCATTCACAAACAAAACACCAGTTCTATGGACATAGCAGATAGAGAAACAGTGGTCAGTACAGGGCGAAGAATTCACAAACAAAACACCAGTTCTATGGACATAGCAAAGAGAGAAACAGTGGTCAATACAGGGCGAGCTATGCAACTGTCCTGTGGAATCATTCACAAACAAAATGCCAGTTCTGCTTGTAATCTTTTTTTTTTCCTTCTTTTATAATGTGAACGATTGTAAATTGCTTTGGGCTTATTCCCTCAGTTAGGTCCTTTGATTCCTTTCAGAGTTTTGCATTGCTAATAATTATGAGAGAGAGAGAGAGAGAGAGAGAGAGAGAGAGAGAGAGAGAGAGAGAGAGAGAGAGAGAGAGAGAGAGAGAGAGAGAGAGAGAGAGAGAGAGAGAGAGAGAGAGAGAGAGAGAGAGAGAGAGAGAGAGAGAGATGGGGGTATAGATGATACCGTGGCCATAGTGATCGGTAAAAGGATGATTAATTCTAAATTCCTTGAAAGTTTCGCATAACCGAGGGTAAAATGGTACATGACTCGTGCTGAGGTTTTTTTTTTAGGTTGTTCCCCTTTACATGATTACAAACAGATTTATGCATATCACTGTTGCTAGGAAACGGGTGACGTCAAAAGAGGGCGTACATTTCGCGGAAGTGGAATCTAAATTTAGCCGCGCCGTGTTTTCCGGTATCGAGCTGAGCTGAGTGTGTGACTCAGCTAAAGTATTCAGACGTTAGTCCTCTTGTCATGCTGTTGACAAGTGGCTGCATGCCAGGAAGGGAAATACTGGTCTGAATTCTGCATGATAGGATAGCTTTAACCTTCCTCTTCCTAGTAGGCCTTGAGAGTCAAGCGGCCAAGCCTCTGATTGGTCAGGACGCGAGCCGACATGTCGGGCTGTGCAATGGTAAACAGAGACAAGCCTAGACTGTGGCCTTGACCTGAATCAGGAAGCAGAAAATTAATAATCTCTCTCTCTCTCTCTCTCTCTCTCTCTCTCTCTCTCTCTCTCTCTCTCTCTCTCTCTCTCTCTCTCTCTCTCTCTCTCTCTCTCTCTCTCTCTCTCTCTCTCTCTCTCTCTCTCTCTCTCTCTCTCTCTGAGTGATGGTGCTATAATTTGACCGAACACTACACCAGTCGGTGGTCTGCGTGTTGGTGAGGGGCGTGGCGAGTGCACTTCGCTGAGATCAATAGGGGGGAAATGTCAAGTCGATCTCTGTTTTAAACAAACCTATAATAATAATAATAATAATAATAATAATAATAATAATAATAATAATAATAATAATAATAATAATAATAATAATAATAATAATAATAGTAAAAACCTACAGCTACAACGTTTGTAAAGGATAATTCAGAACGTGTCTAGGTAGAAGCGCAAGTACACCCATCTCTCTCCCTCTTTCTCTTTTTGAATAGAACGGAAAAATCACCACACTTGAAGAACAGCTCGGTAAAGGCGAAACATTTATAATTTACTTTAAATTATGAGTTGTATGGTTTCTTTTCTTTATTTTTAGACTGGTCCCTTTGCGATAAAGTTGTGTGTTCCTTTTAAGCATCTCTCTCTCTCTCTCTCTCTCTCTCTCTCTCTCTCTCTCTCTCTCTCTCTCTCTCTCTCTCTCTCTCTCTCTCTCTCTCTCTCTCTCTCTCTTTCTTAGTTTATTCAAGCCAGCATGAAAATCACTGTTCCTAAAGCATCTATTATTTTGTAGATGTGGATGGCTCAGTGGTTAAATGCCTGGTCTTGTCTCGGCAAGGCGATGAGTGCCGCATCGAGGTGCAGGTTTGATCCCTGTTCATTCCATTTGTTGTGTTTTCACGTCTTTCGTCCTCTTTGTAGGTCTTGAGCTAGATCTAGGTTTGTGGTTGGTTTTTCTATACTACATGTCTCGTGAGAGAGGTGGATAGAACCCGTAATCATCCTATGCCCTACATTGTTACCAGAGATCCCTTGTCAATCTACCAGTGTAACTAACTCGTTCTATCATCTCTCTCTCTCTCTCTCTCTCTCTCTCTCTCTCTCTCTCTCTATCTATCTATATATCTCTCTCTTACTCGTGAGAGTGGTGGATAGAGCCCGCGATCTCAATGTTTTCAGTCCTATGCCCTACATTGTTACCAGAGATCCCTTGTCAATCTACCAGTGTAACTAACTCGTTCTATCATGTATCTCTCTCTCTCTCTCTCTCTCTCTCTCTTACTCGTGAGAGTGGTGGATAGAGCCCGCGATCTCAATGTTTTCAGTCCTATGCCCTACATTGTTACCAGAGATCCCTTGTCAATCTACCAGTGTAACTAACTCGTTCTATCATGTATCTCTCTCTCTCTCTCTCTCTCTCTCTCTCTCTCTCTCTCTCTCTCTCTCTCTCTCTCTCTCTCTCTATCTATCTATCTATATATCTCTCTCTGACTCGTGACAGTGGTGGATAGAACCCGCGATCTCAATGTTTTCAGTCCTATGCCCTACTTAGTCACCAGAGATCCCTTGTCAATCTACCAGTGTAACTAACTCGTTCTATCATGTATCTCTCTCTCTATCTATCTATCTATCTATCTATCTATCTCTCTCTCTCTCTCTGACTCGTGAGAGAGGTGGATAGAACCCGCGATCTCTAAGTTTTCAGTACTATGCCCTACATTGTTACCAGAGATCCCTTGTCAATCTACCCGTGTAACTTACTCGTTCTATCATGTATCTCTCTCTCTCTCTCTCTGAGTGTTATCTCCCCACACCTCCGGGCTCGGTCAAACAAACACACAGCTCAAACCAGGAGAAATAGCTAGACCTTGTAGCTGCAGGTCTCCAGATTGTCTACCCCCCCCCCCCCCCCCCCCCCCCCCCCAAAAAAAAAAAAAAAAAAAAAAATTTAACATCACCATTATCGTCAACTTATGTCCGTATCAACACTAGCAGCAACATGATCATCATCAGCAGCATCATTTCTGTGCCATTATCAAAGTCGTCATCATCATCAACATCATAGAAAACATCCCTATCACACTTAGCATCATGGTAGTTTTCCTCTCTGCCATCATCAAAGTTACCATCATCATCATCACTAACATTGCCATCGCAACTACAGCATCTTTATTATCACCAAGACGACTATTCTTCCCGTCATCACAGAAGACATCCTGCCCCTCTGGATCATCTAACGTCACCTTCATCATCTTTACCAGCATCACCACCACCACCACCATTTCAGTTGCCTTCAAGTCCATGCCTGCAGGACTGCACCCGCCTCGTCAGCAGCTACCGATGTGCATGTCGGTAATTTATCATCAACTCATGGGTATGACAGTATCGGCAGCAACAACAAGGTCACACGATGTCAAGCTAGGCCGTTTAGACCCTTGACAGGTCACTGCATCACATGGTCACATGACAGCGGGTGTACACACTGGGTGAGTTTTTATACAGCGGTTTTAATGCAACACAAATTCAGTCTTTAATGGTGCGGACCGAGAACAAAATTCCAAGCATTGTTAACCATCTAAGCGGACACAATACAGCAAAACATCCTAAAGTGTGCTGGGGTTTCCAGGTTATTATAAAGTATACATGTAGTTGTATAGTTGTATTGACATGTACAGTCGTCAGTTGATTAGCATCAGGAAACAAGACAAACAGAATACACGTATAACATATGTAGTCTTGTCTCAAGCTAGATGTGTGCATGCTCTAGCTTGTGTTAAGTCGACTCATTTAACCTATCAAGTAGCATGTGGCCCATCATAAAACACATCCTCACTCAGGTAACGTCACAAATAGAAAACAGACTCTCTCTCTCTCTCTCTCTCTCTCTCTCTCTCTCTCTCTCTCTTTCACTCTCCTCACTCTCTCTCTCTCTCTTTCACTCTCCTCACTCTCTCTCTCTTTCACTCTCCTCACTCTCTCTCTCTTTCACTCTCTTCACTCTCCTCACTCTCTCTCTCTCTTTCACTCTCCTCACTCTCTCTCTCTCTTTACTCTCCTCACTCTCTCTCTCTCTCTTTCACTCTCATCACTCTCCTCACTCTCTCTCTCTTTCCACTCTCCTCACTCACTCTCTCTCTCTCTTTCAC
>JAWDGP010007736.1:0-197500 GCA_033675545.1 Elysia crispata | reverse complement strand
CCAACCCTCTCTACAATACAGCAAGCTCTAAATCTAGACCAGAACAGATTGGAGCACATAGTGGCGGTAAGACCCAACCCTCATCATCAATACAGCAAGCTCTAAATCTAGACAAGAACAGATTAGAGCACCTAGTGGCATCAAGACCCAACCCTCACTATAAACACAGCAAGCTCTAAATCTAGACAAGAACAGAGTAGAGCACCTAGTGGCATCAAGACCCAACCCTCTCTACAATACAGCATGTCTAAATCTAGACCAGATCAGGGTAGAGCACCTAGTGGCATCAAGACCCAACCCTCTCTACAATACAGCAAGCTCTAAATCTAGACCAGATCAGGGTAGAGCACCTAGTGGCATCAAGACCCAACCCTCTCTACAATACAGCAAGCTCTAAATCTAGACCAGAACAGATTGGAGCACATAGTGGCGGTAAGACCCAACCCTCTCTACAATACAGCAAGCTCTAAATCTAGACCAGAACAGAGTAGAGCACCTAGTGGCGACAAGACCCAACCCTCACTATCAATACACCGAGCTCTAAATCTAGACCAGATCAGAGTATAGCACCTTGTGAAGTCAAGACCTAACCCTCACTATCAATACAGCAAGCTTTAAATCTAGACCAGATCAGAGTATAGCACCTAGTGGCGACAAGACCCAACCCTCACTATCAATACACCAAGCTCTAAATCTAGGCCAGAACAGAGTATAGCACCTAGTGCCGGCAAGACCCAACCCTCAATATCAATACACCAAGCTCTAAATCTAGGCCAGATAAGAGTAAAGCACCTAGTGGCGGTAAGACCCAACCCTCAATATCAATACACCAAGCTCTAAATCTAGACCAGAACAGGGTAGAGCACCTAGTGCCGGCAAGACCCAACCCTCAATATCAATACACCAAGCTCTAAATCTAAGCCAGATCAGAGTATAGCCCCTAGTGTCGACAAGACCCAACCCTCACTATAAGTATACCAAGCTTTAAATCTGGACTAGATCAGGGTAGAGCACCTAGTGGCGACAAGACCCAACCATCACTATCAATACACCAAGCTTTAAATCTAGGCCAGAACAGAGTATAGCACCTAGTGGCGGCAAGACCCAACCCTCACTATCAATACACCAAGCTCTAAATCTAGACCAGAACAGAGTATAGCACCTAGTGGCGGCAAGACCCAACCCTCACTATCAATACACCAAGCTCTAAATCTAGACCAGAACAGAGTAACGCACCTAGTGGCGGCAAGACCCAACCCTCACTATCAATACACCAAGCTCTAAATCTAGACCAGAACAGAGTAACGCACCTAGTGGCGGCAAGACCCAACCCTCACTATCAATACACCAAGCTCTAAATCTAGACCAGAACAGAGTAAAGCACCTAGTGGCGGTAAGACCCAACCCTCAATATCAATACACCAAGCTCTAAATCTAGGCCAGATAAGAGTATAGCACCTTGTGGTGACAAGACCCAACCCTCAATATCAATACACCAAGCTCTAAATCTAAGCCAGATCAGAGTATAGCCCCTAGTGTCGACAAGACCCAACCCTCAATATCAATACACCAAGCTCTAAATCTAGACCAGAACAGAGTAGAGCACCTAGTGGCGGCAAGACCCAACCCTCACTATCAATACACCAAGCTCTAAATCTAGACCAGAACAGAGTAGAGCACCTAGTGGCGGCAAGACCCAACCCTCACTATCAATACACCAAGCTCTAAATCTATATCAGACCAAAGTAGAGCACCTAGTGGGGGCAAGACCCAACCCTAAATATCAATACAGCAAGCTCTAAATCTAGACCAGAACAGAGTAGAGCACCTAGTGGCATCAAGACCCAACCCTCACTATCAATACACCAAGCTCTAAATCTATATCAGACCAAAGTAGAGCACCTTGTGGCGGCAAGACCCAACCCTCACTATCAATACACCAAGCTTTAAATCTAGACCAGATCAGAGTATAGCACCTAGTGGCGACAAGACCCAACCCTCACTATCAATACACCAAGCTCTAAATCTAGACCAGATCAGAGTATAGCACCTTGTGGCGACAAGACCCAACCCTCAATATCAATACACCAAGCTCTAAATCTAGACCAGAACAGAGTAGAGCACCTAGTGGCGGCAAGACCCAACCCTCACTATCAATACAGCAAGCTCTAAATCTAGGCCAGCACAGAGTAGAGCACCTAGTGGCGGCAAGACCCAACCCTCACTATCAATACAGCAAGCTCTAAATCTAGACAAGAACAGAGTAGAGCACCTAGTGGCGGCAAGACCCAACCCTCACTATCAATACAGCAAGCTCTAAATCTAGGCCAGCACAGAGTAGAGCACCTAGTGGCGGCAAGACCCAACCCTCACTATCAATACAGGAAGCTCTGAATAAAGACCCAACAGAGTAGAGCACCTAGTGGCGGCAAGACCCAACCCTCACTATCAATACAGCAAGCTCTAAATCTAGGCCAGCACAGAGTAGAGCACCTAGTGGCGGCAAGACCCAACCCTCACTATCAATACAGCAAGCTCTAAATCTAGGCCAGCACAGAGTAGAGCACCTAGTGGCGGCAAGACCCAACCCTCACTATCAATACAGCAAGCTCTAAATCTGTCGTTATTGTGGGTCAATGACGTCTTCCTAACCCACACACAGCCAGAACAGGTGATAGAACATACCAAGCTCTTTATCTATAATTGTGGATCGATGGTTTCCTGTAAAGCTCACACACACATACACACAGTCAGACCGGCGGCACAGAATGTGAGTGTAGACACACTCTGACACAGGATGTCGTGTTCATCATGTCGCCATCTTTATCTTGTAGAATTATCTCGAACTTTGACCTAGATAACCTCACAGAAAGACGATCTTCAAGGGTCACGTTAGTGGTACATGTTCAACGAATATACAGCTCGGCACAGCCCAGGAAAACAGTGCCAGTGTTACCATAATTATGATATAAGACTCAGGGAGTCTCCAACCGTGAAAAGGCCTTGTGAGAACCATTCGGAAATCCACAGAAAGAGAGAGAGAGAGAGAGAGAGAGAGAGAGGGGGGGGGGGGGGGAGACTGATTGAAAGAAAATAGCACTTTGTCTTCCCAGCGACCAGCCTTGTAACACATTCATCATTGAACATTCTAGTCTTTACTTCTCATACAGTAACTTGATCATTGATGCTCTATGTCTGTGTAAACATTTCCCAATGAGTCAACCGAAAGCTCCCCACACACTCTTCTAGTTTCCGACCATTGATGCTCTATGTCTGTGTTAACATATCCCAAAGAGTCAACCAAAAGCTCCCAACACACTCTCCTAGTTTCCAACCATTGATGCTCTATGTCTGTGTAAACATTTCCCAATGAGTCAACCGAAAGCTCCCCACACACTCTTCTAGTTTCCGACCATTGATACTCTATGTCTGTGTTAACATTTCCCAACGAGTCAAGCGAAAGCTCCCCACACACTCTTCTAGTTTCCAACCATTGATACTCTATGTCTGTGTTAACATATCCCAAAGAGTCAAGAGAAAGCTATCTAATCGGATGCTACCCATACCGTCGTAACTCTTCTAGTTTCCAACCTTATCGGTTCATACTTCACCTACCACATTTCCAGCATCGACCGATCTCTTCCAGGTAAGATCGATGGAGCGGCAGTTCCAGGAAATCAATAACCCCAGGACTGGCCTTGCGAGTAGTCCTCAGCCAATCAACGGCCTTGATTCCCGATGGGGGATTCCCCGCCACTGGCGGAAGAAACCTAGAGTAATTGAAAAAACTCTGCCTTGAGCCCCCGTCAGGCTGGGAACATTGCAGAGCAAGAAATCTCTAAATCTACACACAAGTATTTAAAACTTACTGCTGGATACATATACATTGAGATATTTGTTTTGCGGCTAACATCTTGAATGAAACATACGCATCAGGATGAAGAGGGTACATGTACCAGTTCGAGTTGAAGAATTGATCAAAATGATGTAACTAATAACGTTAAGTTCTTGGGGTAAAGAGGACAAAGTGAAAGAGAAAGTCAGGCAGACACACGGTGACAAAGACAGAGCGAGAGAGAGAGAGAGAGAGAGAGAGAGAGAGAGAGAGAGAAACAGACTGAGAGACAGAGTCAGACATACGGGCAGACAGACAGACAGAGGCACAGATCAATGGTAGATATTCAGCACAGTGCCCATTTGTTCAAAACGAGTTTTAAAAAAAAAAAAATGTACATATGGAGGACAATCAGAGGCAAAGATCATAATTTCAAAAAAAAACAAATTGACAGACGGACAGACAGAGGCACAGATCAATGGTAGATATTCAGCACAGTGCCCATTTGTTCAAAACGAGTTTTTTTTTTTAAATGTACATATGGAGGACAATCAGAGGCAAAGATCATAATTTCAAAAAAACCAAATTGACAGACGGACAGACAGAGGCACAGATCAGTGGTAGATATTCAGCACAGTGCCCATTTTTTCAAAACGAGTTTTTTTTTTTTTTAAAAATGTACATATGGAGGACAATCAGAGGCAAAGATCATAATTTCAAAAAAAAAAAAATTGACAGACAGACAGACAGAGGCACAGATCAATGGTAGATATTCAGCACAGTGCCCATTTGTTCAAAACGAGTTTTAAAAAAAACATGTACATAAGGAGGACAATCAGAGGCAAAGATCATAATTTAAAAAAAAAACAAATTGACAGACGGACAGACAGAGGCACAGATCAATGGTAGATATTCAGCACAGTGTGATGGCTAATGCCCATTTGTTCATAACGAGTTTAAAAAAAAAAGTATGTAGATAGAGAGGACAATCATCAAAGTTTGTTCAATACGAATTTTAAAAAAAGTATGTAGATAGAGAGGACAATCATCAAAGTTTGTTCAAAACGAGTTTTAAAAAAAGTATGTAGATAGAGAGAACAATAATCAAAGTTTCATAAAATCGATCTGACAGGCAAACAGAGGCACAGATCAATGGTAGATATTCAGCACGGTATGATCGCTAATGCCCATTTCTTCAAAACGAGTTTTAAAAAACCATGTATATATAGATATAAAGAGGACAGTCAGAGGCAAAGGTCAAAGTTTCATAAAATCAAACTGATAGACAGACGGGCAGAAAGACAGACAGGCAAACAGAGGCACAGATCAACGGTATGATGGCTAATGCCCATTTCTTCAAAACGAGTTTTAAAAAACCATGTAGATTTAGATATAAAGAGGACAAAAAGAAGCAAAGAGAGCCCGACACACGACACACGACATAGATAAAGACACCTACAGCCTTATTATTTTAATGTTCTTTTCCCCTTATGTCCTAATTTTGCTGCGTATTGAGTACTGGTTAAATATTGAAATTTTATGTGACATATTTTCAATGGAAAAGGCACTTAAAAAAATTTCTCCTTATTGAGGCCATGTGTGGAATGGCTTCCAGCAGCCTCTCTAGCATGTATATGACCAGTGAAATATCTCCTTTTCTCTGACTTTGTTATTTTCCTCACATTATGGGATCAGCTCTGTGTATCCTGTCACCTGTATATTAATCACCATCTTTGAGTAGTTGGACTAGGCCAGGTTTGTGTCAACTTAAAATACATGCATTCACTTCCACCATAACAACCAGGAGACTGCGTTAGTTATTCCGACTGTTTCAGGATGATCTCAGAAATAAGTTCTTCTTTACACAAAGGGAGATAGGAATATTCTTCTAGTAAATTTTCTAATTTAGATGGATCTTAAAGTTCTGTAACAAACAAGTTTATACTTACTGCTGGCTGTTTTGTTGGTTGTCTTTTTGGTTGTCTGGCAGATTATTGTAATTGCCTTCGATTCCAGTCTTGCCTTTATTTGCTGTGAAGAAGAAAGAAAATAAAAGAAAGTGTTCTGGAAAAAAAATCATGAAATTTTTAGAATATTTAAGTGGAACAGATATAAAAAGGTTCTCATTTTCTTGTCATTCTGATGAGTTTCCTGCCGACCACAAGATGATGTGATTTCTACACTTAGTCTCTGACATCTCAATCAATCTGAAAGTTTGAAAACATTGGAGATGAACCTTCTATAGAGTAACATTAGTTTTACAATGTGAGGAGATCCATCATTTAACATTACAGCTATAGGAGCAGATCTGCTTCATGTCAGAGTCTCAAACTGTTTCTGATCTGATGTGAAAGTACCCGGTACTCACTTCATTTCCATTCAGTTTAATCAATGGATTAAAATAGAAAAATTACTCTGTTGCTCCGGGTTTGATTGTCTGGTTTTGTCCCTTTTTTTTCCCTTTAGCTGGTTTTACATATGTATAAAAAAAACATAATTGCTAACCTTTTTTTTCCAAAACAGTAAAAAAAAAGAAGTCCAAATTAAAATGACTGAAATTGACTTAAGTAGTTTGTCCACAACGTCCTGTCCTGTCTCCTTCACTAAAGCAGAAAACATTCCAGCATTACTCACCACTGACATCCTCTGTCAACGGAACCTCTTTCAGTTTTGGGTCTGGCTTCTTCCAACACGGGCAAATTCTGTAGCCTTTTCATACAGTGAAAGAACAAAAAGATAAGGTGAACAAAATAGCTGGTTGTTCAAAATATCTCTTAACTTGTTTCACATGCAATACATCTCTCTCAGTCCTACACAGATAAAACTTAATATTACACTACAATATGTGGAAGAGAGCAAATACACATGGAAAAAAAAAAGCCTGTAACCAATGGGTGTGGCAGACTCAAGGTAGTAAGTAAGGACCACTTACCTTTTTTGAGGATGAAAATGAAAATGTAAATCAGTTGCACACCATCCTTAATAATTCCAAAAATATTGAGCCCCTTCTCCCAGTTCTCGACGCAGTCAACTGTTGGAGAAGCAACAAGAAAAAGTTCAAAGGTCAAAGACAAATTCAGTAAGTAGTACATGATGTCATCTGTCAGAGCAAGAGATTTCACCACCAACATTAGCAGCTGCTCTAAAAAGTTCATTTTCTGTACAAATCACAGGGAAGAATATATTTCCTTTACCCAGTTAGTTCTCTATCAAATATAGTAGTGATGGTCATAGTTTTCAGCAAAAATAAAAACTATCGTGACATGCAATCTTCTTGAACAATATCTGACATGGTACTCATCAAATTTATAAAGTTCCATTAATAAAATTATGATCTGTTATGAAATATTTTATCCATACTTTATTAAAGGTGCTCCAAAAATGTTGCGAATAAGTATAATTCCATATAACTTCTCTCTAACACTTTAATCAAAAGACAAATTATTAAAGATATTTATTTCTTAAAGTATTATCTACTATTAGGAGGTATTTCCTCAAAATCCATATGCTACCTGGATAAGATTTCCATCATTATTGTTATCTTTAATATGCGTGAATGTATATATATATATATATATATATATATATATATATATATATATATATATATATATATATATATATAGAGACAGAGAGAGAGAGAGAGAGAGAGAGAGAGAGAGAGAGAGAGAGAGAGAGAGAGAGAGAGAGAGAGAGAGAGAGAGAGAGAGAGAGAGACAGAGAGAGAGAGAGAGACAGAGAGAGAGAGAGAGAGAGAGAGAGAGAGAGAGAGAGAGAGAGAGAGAGAGAGAGAGAGAGAGAGAGAGAGAGAGAGAGAGAGAGAGAGAGAGAGAGAGAGAGAGAGAGAGAGAGAACAAAAGAACTTAGAAAGCAAATCAGTTAGTAAAAGGAAAAGAAGAGGGAGGAGGAGGAAGAGGAAAGGAGAGAAAGAGGAATATTAATAAGCAAAGGAAGATTAAGAGGATGACAAAAAGGTAGAAAGAAGCACAAGTATAACTAACAGAGAGGATATGCTTAAGGGAGTCCTGTAGAAAATAAATGAAAATAAAAAATACTTACAGTACTCAGCAATAATCACAGCAAAGGCTGTCAAAAAACCAATAGCTACCGCAGCAAGTACAATGCATAGAGCCTTGGTGCCGCAGGTCCACTCAGAGTCACACTTGTTCACAGCTGGTGGAGAAAACAGACAAGAAAAATTCAGCACAAACTTTTATCATCAGCGCTAAAAACCACATAGCAGGTTCCATCAGCACCATATTGAGCTGTGACAAAATATTTTCACTCACTTCACAAACATGGTGAAATATCTCTATGATTACATGTCTTAACACCAGTCCTAATGAGACAGATGCTTGAAATTTGAATTTGGAAAAAAAAAGTTGAAAGTAGATAAAAACCTTTATGTTACTGCATTAAAAGAGCTAGAAATGTCACATCTTCACAAGTTTTTTTTCCAGGGCTGATAAGCTGAGAAAAATGTGCATAAAACTCATTTGGACTACTGAGTGGGAGGCAAATCTGTTCAGCTACAGTGATTATTAAATTTAAGTTAAAAATAACCTAGATATCTTCATAAACAATGTGAACAGTGGTGAAATGTTGAATCCAATATCATTAAACTAAGGCTGACATCATCAACTCATGATTTAAATATTTTCCCTACATTATTTTAAACATTTGATACAGATGTCCATCATCATGGCTGTAGGAAAAACAAACAACAGGTAAGACAAGATTTTCTCTCTCTAACAATGTGCGATATCATAACATAAAAGTTTGGGTCAGAGTAAACCCGGACTGTGTATATAAAGAAAGCAATAATGACCTGAAGGACACAGCTGGGGTCAGTTTTAAAGTGGGCAAGGTGTAGAATATTAAAATGTCTCATGTGTGAGTTTCTGGATAAGGTGTCTCGTGTGAATATGGTTATAAATTATATCAGCCTAAACCTCATCTTTCTAACAACACAGCAGTTCAAAATTTATGATTAAGCAGTTCTGATTCCACCTGGGCTGCAACAGGCGAAAACAGGGAAGAGCAAGAGTGCCGGCCAAACCCAACCCTCTTTAGCAATACACCATAATTTAAATCTACATTAGATCAGGGTAGAGCACCTAGTGGCGTCAAAACCCCACCCTCTCTACTAATGCACCAAGCTTTAAATCTAGACTAGATCAGGGTAGAACACCTAGTGGGGTCAAAATCCAACCCTCTCTACACAAAGCTTTAAATCTAGACTAAATCAGGGTAGAACACCTGTTGGGGTCAAAATCCAACCCTGTCTACAAAAAGCTTTAAATCTAGATTTAATCAGGGTAGAACACCTAGTAGGGTCAAAATCCAACCCTCTCTACACAAAGCTTTAAATCTAGATTTAATCAGGGTAGAACACCTAGTGGCGCCCAAACCAAACCTTACATACCAATACACCAAGCTTTAAATCTGTACTAAATCAGAGTAGAGCACCTAGTGGCGGCAAGGCCCAACCCTCACTATCAATACACCAAGCTTTAAATCTATACTAAATCAGAGTAGAGCACCTTGTGGCGGCAAGACCCAACTCTCACTATCAATACACCAAGCTTTAAATCTATACTAGATCAGGGTAAAGAACCTTGTGGCGGTGAGACCCAACCCTCACTATCAATACACCAAGCTTTAAATCTAGACCAGATCAGAGTAGAGCACCTAGTGGCGTCAAGGCCCAATCTTCACTATCATTACACCAAGCTTTAAATCTAGACCAGATCAGGGTAGAGCCCCTAGAGGCGTGAAGACCCAACCCTCACTATCAATACACCAAGCTTTAAATACAGACCAGATCAGGGTAGAGCACCTAGTGGCGGCAAGACCCAACCCTCACTATCAACACAGCAAGCTTTATATCTAGACTAAACAGAGAAGAGTACCTAGTGAAGGCAAGACCCAACCCTAACTATCAATACACCAAGCTTTTAATCTAGACTAGATCAGAATAGGGCACCTAGTGGCGGCAAGACCCAACCCTCACTTTCAATACACCAAGCTTTTAATCTAGACCAGATCAGGGTAGAGCCCCTAGAGGCGTGAAGACCCAACCCTCACTATCAATACACCAAGCTCTAAATCTAGGCCAGATCAGGGTAGAGCACCTAGTGACGGCAAAAACCAACCCTCAATATCAATACACCAAGCTTTAAATCTAGACTAGATCAAGGAAGAGCACCTAGTGACGGCAAAAACCAACCCTCACTATCAATACACCAAGCTTTAAATCTAGACCAGATCAAGGAAGAGCACCTAGTGACGGCAAAAACCAACCCTCACTGTCAATACACCAAGCTTTAAATCTAGACCAGATCAGGGTATAGCACCTTGTGGCGACAAGACCCAACCCTCACTATCAATACACCAAGCTTTAAATCTAGACCAGATCAGGGTAGAGCACCCAGGGGCGAAGAGACCCAATCCTCACTATCAATACACCAAGCTTTAAATCTAGACCAGATCAGGGTAGAGCACCTAGTGGCGAAGAGACCCAACCCTCACTATCAATACACCAAGCTATAAATATAGATGAGATCAGGGTAGAGCACCTAGTGAAGGCAAGACCCAACCCTCACTATCAATACACCAAGCTTTAAATCTAGGCCAGATCAGGGTAGAGCACCTAGTGGCGTCAAGACCCAACCCTCACTATCAATACACCAAGCTCTAAATCTAGGCCAGATCAGAGTATAGCACCTAGTGGCGTCAAGACCCAACCCTCAATATCAATACACCAAGCTCTAAATCTAGGCCAGATCAGAGTATAGCACCTAGTGGCGTCAAGACCCAACCCTCACTATCAATACATCAAGCTTTAAATCTAGATAAGATGAGGGTAGAGCACCTAGTGTTGAAGAGACCCAACCCTCACTACCAATACACCAAGCTTTAAATCTAGGCCAGATCAGGGTAGAGCACCTAGTGGCGAAGAGATCTAACCCTCACTATCAATACACCAAGCTTTAAATCTAGATTAGATCAGGGTATAGCACCTAGTGGCGAAGAGACCCAACCCTCACTATCAATACACCAAGCTTTAAATCTAGGCCAGATCAGGGTAGAGCACCTAGTGGTGAAGAGACCCAACCCTCACTACCAATAAACCAAGCTTTAAATCTAGGCCAGATCAGGGTAGAGCACCTAGTGGTGAAGAGACCCAACCCTCACTACCAATAAACCAAGCTTTAAATCTAGACCAGATCAGGGTAGAGCATCTAGTGGTGAAGAGACCCAACCTTCACTACCAATACATCAAGCTTTAAATCTGTTTTCACTGTGGTTCGATGAATGTCTACCTAGATCCCACACGGACAGCCAGACACTCAGCCAGAATAGGTACTACTATCAAGTTGACTATTCTAGTTGAAGTATTCGATTACAAAATAAAAATTCGATTCACTTATCAGCTCCATGATGGCTGTTTTCCCCTGCTGCTATTCCTTGCGTCTGCCTGTCTGCTGAATGAATGATTAAATAAAGGTTTGATACAGATCTTGCAAAGACCATTACATGGTGTCAGAATGGTTTTGAGCTGCCTGGAACTTCATCTGACATGCATCAAAAGTTCTGGAATCTAGATTTAGAGTTTAATCAATAAGATATAGATCGAGACCAGTGTGGCTCAAGTCAGACAAGTCAACTCAGTCAGTTGATCAGGACAGTATTGTCTGTGGGATACTGTCTCATTCTCCAAAACAACGCATGTTGAGGGGGAATTATCTGACAATGGAGAAAGCCATCAGTCGAGCCCAAGCAGAAGAGCAGACGCCACAGCTTCATGACATGGTGAAGTCTCCAAGATCTAAGGCAGTGGAAGTAGTGGGTAGGCCTAGCACAAAACCAAAATACAAGAAATCTCCCCAAAAGAGAATGAGCAAAGGACAACCACTCAGGAAGAGTTGCCAGAGATTTGAGACCAATCATGCTCCCAAAGCGTGCCCTGCCCTCAGAAAAAAATATATGTCACAAATGTGCGAAAAAGAATCATTTCGCTTCACGATGTGAGTCAAACAGAGCCAGTGCTGGAAGTGAAAAAAAGAAACAAAGTATTGCACATCACACAAAATGATGACGACTCAGGTGATGAAGAAACTCAGAAGTTTTGGGTTGGAGCACTCGAAAAAAGTGAAGGTGCCAACTGTTGGTTCGCCCATGTACAGGTACAAGGGGAAAGTCTTAAAATGAAGATAGAAACTGGAGCAGAAACAAAATATGCTACCCGTGAAAATATGGACGACAATGAGAAACCAACCAACTTTGCAGAAGTCCAAGGTGGAATTGAAAGCTTTTAAGGGACACTTGGGTGCTGCAGAAGTCGAATTCTCTGTGGGAAAAAGGTCAGTACACCACCCTGTATTCATAACAAATGAAAAGACGTCCATTATTAGGTCTCAAGTCATCATTGACACTGGACTGGGTCTTGACAGGAAAGAACAAGCGCCCCATATATGTGAAACTCGTGACTAAAGAGACACTGAAAGCAGACCATGCAGATGTTTTCCAAGGATTTGGATACTACATAGAGTTGAAAGAAGACAACGAGCCTGTCAGCCAGCCACCAAGGCACGTGACTCAAACATTGTGTAAGTCATTGCGGGAGAAGTTGCAGGAGACGGAACAAAGGCAAGTCAATACACCAGTAAACGAGCCTAGTGATCGAGTACAAAACATTGTTATTGCCCAGAAAGCACACAAATCACTGAGATTATGTCTTAACCCAAAAGAGCTGAACAAGAACATCAAAAGGGAACAGTTTGAGATTCCAGCTTTTGAACAGATCTCAGCCCAACTTGGAAGCAAGACGTTTTTCAGCATCCTGGACCAAAAGGACTCGTACTGGCAAGTAAAGTTGAACAGATCAAGTTCCTACCTGACAAAATTCAATACACCCTTTGGGAGGTACCATTTCCTGATGATGCCTTTCGGAATAAACAGTGTGTCAGAAATTCTGCAGAAGAAGGCTTTCCAAACATTTGGAGACATTGGAGGAGTGCATTGCTTGCCAGACGACACTCTCATTGCAGCCAGAAATGATGAAGAGCATGGCAGGATACTGCAAAAAGTACTAACAAGAGCAAGAGAGTACAATGTGCGTTTCGATCCAAAGAAATTGCAGTTCAAACGGCACGAAGTCAAATAAATGGGAAGAATAAATGACCCTGCAAAAGTCAAGGCAATTGGAGAAATCCCAGAGCCAGCAGACCATGCAGGAGTCAAGAGGCTGTTGGGAATGGTGAAATTCCTAAGCGTGAAAATGTCCACTCTAACTAGTTCTCTAAGATCCTTGTTGAAGAAAGATGTGCCCTGGAATTGGACATATGAGCACACTGAGGCTGTGAACAAAAAATCAAAGATATTCTGAGTGAAGCCCCAGTTTTCAAATCGTATGACTCAAAGAAGCCAGTCATGATCCAGTGTGACTCATCCACGAGAGGTCTCGGCGCATGCTTGTTACTAGACAGTCAGCCAGTGGTCACTTATCAAGATCTTTGGCTGAAACAGAGTCAAATTATGGAAACACTGAGTGTGAACTTTTGGTCATAGTGTTTGCTGCTGAACAGTTCCACCAATACATCTTCGGAAGACAAGTTCTGGTCATCAGTGATCACAAGCCACTAGAGACAATCCTGAAAAAGCCTCTCCAATAGGCTTCCCCTCGTATCCAGCTGATGATGTTACGGCTATTACACTACAAGCTGAGGGTGCAATACAGGCCAGGTTCACAGCTGTACATCGTTGATACCCTGAGTAGAGCATTAGTAAGAGAAAAGGTTTCTCTCACAGAATAGAATTCAGCGAGGACATTGAGTGGGTGCACTGTACGACAGCAACAATGCCCATAACTACTGAGAAATTGCGCCAAATCAAGAAAGGCACCAAGGAAGATAAAGTTCTAGAGGACATACTACGTTTTCTGCAGAACAAGTCATGGCCAAGCTCGCAAAGGTCTTCGTCGATGGCACAAAGGGACTATTATGTGATCGAACATAACATGCATGAGGAAAACGGCATTATTTTCTTTAACAACAGAATGGTGATACCAGAATCCATGAGAGAAGAAATGTTGACAAAACTGCTCGCAAGCCATTTGGGAAAAGAAAAGCCCAAAGCAAGAGCCAGTGAAAGTATCTATAGGCCAAAATTGAATATGGATATTGAAAAATCAGTGAAGAACTGTGACACTTGTGCAGCCAACAGGCCTCAGAAGGCAAGAGAACCAATGAAGCCACATGAACCACCATCGCTTCCATTGGTCAAGGTGGGTGTGGACATCTTCGACTTTGGAGGAAGAGCATACCTCCTGGCAGTGGGCTACCACTCAAAATTCCCTGAAGTGTCATTGCTGGACGACAAAACTGCCTCTTCAGTCATCAAGGTCTTGAAGCCTACTTTTGGTTGCAACATCAAGCCCTAGGATACCCCCCAGTCAAAGCAAGCGTTTCGTCTAGATTGTACAAACAATGTTTCAGAAGTGCCTGGAGAATGGATCTGACCCAAATCTAGCACTACTGGGTTACCACAATCACAGGTATACTCTACTCACCGGCACAACTGCTAATGGGAAGGAAATTAAATGACCTGATTTCCACTCATCCAGAAAACAGAAATCCCATCTGCCTGAAGCCGTCCCTGAGCTACTGCAGAAGAAAGGCAGAACAGAAGAGATACTATGATCGCAGCACCAGAGAACAACCCACACCAGGTAGGAAACAGCATGCTTGCACGAATGGCAAAATCCTGGGACAAAGCAGTGACAGTGATCATCACCAAAACTGCAGCACCTCACTCTTACTATGTCCCCACAGAAGATGGTACGACATTACGCAAAAACTCTAGGTTCATCAACAAAAGCGCTCCTCATCCCATCATTGCTGAACCAGCGCTGGGCGAGTATGCTGGAGACCATCACGATGAAAAACGTGGCACAGAAACCAAGAGCGATCCCCAACCTTTGACGCCACAGGTTGAGTTCTCAAACTCAGAAATCAACAGCGATCCCCAACCTCTGTCGTCACAGGTTGAGTTCTCAAACTCAGAAATCAACAGCGATCCCCAACCTCTGTCGTCACAGGTTGAGTTCTCAAACTCAGAAATCAACAGCGATCCCCAATCTCTGTCGTCACAGGTTGAGTTCTCAAACTCAGAAATCAACAGCGATCCCCAATCTCTGTCGTCACAGGTTGAGTTCTCAAACTCAGAAATCAACAGCGATCCCCAACCTCTGTCGTCACAGATTGAGTTCTCAAACTCACAAAACAACAGCGCTCCCCAACCTCTGTCGCCACAGGTTGAGTTCTCAAACTCATAAAAGGTAGAGCCCTCAAGCTTACCTCACCACAAGAAAACCCCATCACTAGTCGTAGTGGTTGTGCTATTAAAGTCCCAAAAAGCTACCCTGAGAAGGTATGACCTTTTTACCCATGAATGCATGATACACGGTCACAAACACTGCGTACAATAGGTTGAACACTGCTAGACACTAAAGCTGGTAGAGATATACCTATGTCCGGTATCATTTTGTGAAGGATTTAGACAGCAAACAACTATACGTTATTTCTCACTCGTCATGCAGAGCTCAAGGGATATCAAATAGATCGGTCTCTCTCTTCACAAGACAAGGCAAAGATAAGCTGAAACGGGGAACGTCAAGATGACTATTACAGTTGAAGTATTTGACTACTTCATAGATTTTTGATTGCAAAATAAAGATTTGATTCACTTGTCGATTCTATGACGGTCGCCCCCTGTTGTTCTTCCTTGTGTCTGCCTCTCTGCTGAATAATGAATTATTAAATTAAAGGTTTGATACAGATCTTGCAAAGATCATTACAATACACAAAGCTCTTTATCTCTAATTACTGTGGGTAAATGGTTTCCTTCTAAACAAGATCATAACAACTACAATACACCAAGCTCTTTATCTCTAATTACTGTGGGTCAATGGTTTCCTTCTAAACCTCACATACACAGACAGAACAAAGGTGGGTGTGGACACTGTATGTTGTGTTCATGTGTCGCCGTCTTAAACTTGTAGAGGGAACTCGAACTTTGACCTAGATAACCTCACAGACGACCTTCAAGGGTCACGTTTGTAGCAGCTCGGCACACCACAGGGAAGCAGTGACTGTGTTACCGTATAAGACTCAGAGAGTTTCAAATATCTGTGTAAAGGCCTTCTAAGAACCATTCAGAGAGAGATAGAGAGAAAGATAGAGACAGAGACAGAAATAGAAACAGAGAAAATGGGTGAGAGAGAGAGAGAGAGAGAGAGAGAGAGAGAGAGAGAGAGAGAGAGAGAGAGAGAGAGAGAGAGAGAGAGAGAGAGAGAGAGAGAGAGAGAGAGAGACAGAGAGACAGAGAGAGACAGACAGACAGACAGACAGACAGAGACAGAAATAGAAACAGAGAAAATGGGAGAGAGAGAGAGAGAGAGAGAGAGAGAGAGAGAGACAGACAGACAGACAGACAGACAGACAGACAGACAGACAGAGTGGAAGAGAGACAAAGAAATAGATTGCGAAAGCAAGATGACAGCGAGAGAGAGAGAGAGAGAGAGAGAGAGAGAGAGAGAGAGATTGCGAAAGCAAGAAGACAGCGAGAGAGGTAGAGAGGAAGAATGAGAGGAAGAGAGACAGACGCAGAGAGAGAGAGAGAGAGAGAGAGAGATAGATTGCGAAAGCAAGAAGACAGCGAGAGAGGAAGAGAGGAAGAATGAGAGGAAGAGACTTAGAGAGACAGACGCAGAGAGAGAGAGAGAGGCAGACAGAGTGAGAGACAGATAGACAGGCAGACAGAAACAAAGAGTGACAGAAAGCAAGAAAGGAGAGAGAAGACAGAAAAAGAAGAATTTGAGTGAAATATCTTATATTTTAAGAAAGTGATTTATCTCTGGAATGAGAATTTCTCTTTTGTGCAAAGCAGCATGATCAAAAAGCCATACTGTGCTTTTATCTATTCCCAATATACAATCCTAAAAATAGAAATCTTGGAACTACAAGTTTTCCTTGGATTTTGAACAAGCAGATAGCACTTACCAAATTCTACGTTAGTGTTGCTTGGCTCTTCGATAATTACAAGCAAATAATCCAGAACAAACATGTTATACAAGTAAGAGGCGAGCTCCACAATTTCTTTTTTTAATCTTGCTTTCTTGAAATCAAAGAAAATACAAGAAAGAATCTTGGCATGACACACTAGCAACTCGAAGCAAGCATCCTTAGCACCATCCGACTTGAGCAAACCTCTCAATCAGCTGTCACAGGCAGTTACAGCTTCTCTGAGTCCAGGAATTTTAGAAGGACACCCATAACTGCCCTTTGTTTGGTGGGGGGAAGATGAAAGTGGCATAAATACCCAGATCAAGGGATGGCACTTATCCAAGTAAGGGGAATAACAGGAATGCACTTAGGATTATTGCTTGCTAAAGGCAACCAGAAAATCAGTCACCACTCTCACACCATGGACAGATGCCTTGGGTCAGCAATTCCCAAAATTTCCTTTTTTTTTTCTGATGGCCATGTTGAATTTTTCTTCCAAGACACTTCTATAGCGGCCGACATCAATCACAATTCTAACAAGAGTAGAAACCTAACAAAGTAGCTGTAGCCACCATAATCTTTAGGGGTTGTAAATTTCAAATTTGGAAAACATCAGGATTTATCAGGACTGTGGCTGTGTTTCTGGAAACTGAAGATTCCTTGAGTGAGTGGACAAGATTGTGCACATCAGATTGCACACCCACCATCCACTGACTAAAGCTGATAGACGGGTTCTCCTCTCTTTATACAGTGTCAGTTTTGGGAAGGGTCGAGAGAGAGAGAGGAAAGAGAAGAGAAGAGAGAGACAGAGAGAGAGAGGAAAGAGAAGAGAAGAGAGAGACAGAGAGAGAGAGGAAAGAGAAGAGAGAGACAGAGAGAGAGAAAGAGGGAGGAGAGGAGAGGAGAAAAGAGAACAGAAGAGAGAGAGAGAGATAGAGCTCTTTCCCATTTTCCATTTAGCCAGTAAATTAAGGCTATCAAACTGTTAGGGACTTTCTGATCACTTTGATATTTGATAAAGCAGAGAAAAATAACTCTGAATGCACCAGTATCAGCAATGCAGATTACTTACGACATATTACACAGAGAACTACCACCATCACAACCAGCAGGATAATGTTCACAGCCAAGATCACCGGAATCACCCACTTGTCCAAGCGGCGTGTACTGTCAGATGTATCTGTAGTTGCTGTTTTGAGGGAAAATAAAGAAAGGTAGCGAAATCAGCAGGACAGATTTTGTTTTTTATACACATTGCTTTCACTGGTGATGATGGTAAATTACAGCAAGTTATGATTCTTACAATTACAGGATTTCAAGGCCTATACCGTATTGCTATTATAATTTTTTAACAATCTATTAAAATATCGAGGGAAAGTTTCAATAATAGACAGTTTTTAAAGAGCTTCAGAGGCCTTTCTCAAATTCTAAGTATTTTGAAAGTACCCAACAAAAACCTATTATTGTAAAAGTATGAATTTTCCTAAGGCTTACGATTACACAGTGCTAAATTCTAAGAACGATATAGGGTGCCTAGCAACTGATTCTTAAATGTTTCAATTGATTCAGTGACCTGAAATTCTGTTTGATTTTGCTTTTCCGTTTTCTTTTCTTTGAAAATATTTTTTGGCCCATGTACGAAGATTTGAGGAGAAACCTTACAGCACCGATGATAAATTAAAGCCACAAGAGTATGAAATGTGCACAGAAAGAGGGAGAATATCATTACAATCTTGAACAAAAACTCTCCTCTTAGAACACCTTGACTGCCTAGTAGAGCAGTTAAGAGTTGGCCTGGGAAATATATAAGCATAGCACAAGCAGATTCCATCATATCAGACAAATCATAACTGGCTTCACTGACCGGTTAAAAAGTTTCAGAATCGTTTTGCTGATTAAAGACGGTTAAAGACAGATTCTGCTGATCAAGGACAGTTAAAGACAGATTCTGCTGATTAGCTTCAACACAGGCTTGAGAGAGAGAAACAAAGACCAGTCCTCAAAGCGTGGACAGAGTCAAGCAAGAGAAATAGTGAAAAAATGGGATGGAAAAAACAGGATGAGACCATAGAGAAAAGAAGAGTCGGAAGGAGAGAGAAAGGGCAACAGGAGGAGACAGGTTTTACATGAAACAGCTAAGTCCACCAATGCTAAGAGTTGATGGTAAGTTTGTCAAATATAACGGGAAATCTGTGTCAAGGACCATCATACGGCGAACGCTACCACACCGTCTGGTCACTTTTTTTTTGGCTAATAAAAATAACACATTATTGTGGTTATGGCTAGTTGTGGGTTACTATGTGTGTACCCACATCTATCGTACTGCATTTCTTGTTCGTTTATTAATAAAACAACAAATTTACAGAACAATACACACAGAGAGGACAATTGAAGCATGAAAGCCGTTAACAAGGATATACATGTATATGGATAATTTGAAACTGGTGAGGAGTGGCGGGATAAGTGGATTAAATTAAGGATGAGGAAAAACCGGGCGAGAAAGGTGTGAGCCCAGATTTTCCCGCTTATAGAAAGCATAAAGAAAGGCTTAGAATTGAATAGCAAAAAGGCAGAAGTAATGGTACTCAGTCGAAAAAAGTGTGTCTACAGATCAACATCTTTATCGATAGGAATAAACTCAAGCAAAGGGATCAATTCAAATACTTGGGTGCTTCAATATAAGTGATGGACGCAACAACACTGAAATAGCTCTTTAGCCTAGGCCCCGGATTTTGAAAAATGTATTTGGTTATACTGGATTGCTAAAGTTTAAGATTATTCTAAATGTAGTCGAAATGAAATCTGTATGACTCATGCTAGACACATAAAGAGTGCAAGTTAATAAAATGATTAAACTTCAATGTTTCTACGGTTCCTTATCGACAATTAGTGGACCTCGTCGATATCTTAGATAAAGCAGAATAGAAGTTCGAAACGCGTGCAAGAGGAGCAGAAGTGGTGTTTACATTCGCAACTGACGCCGCGGAAGAAAAGGCGACGATGACATTTGTTCTTAAAATACTGACGAATGCCTATACCGTTAACTTTCCTTTAATATAGGGGGAAAGGTTACAGCACAGGGAAAGCTTGGATAACAACGTAGGTCGTTCATATTACATCAACACAAGGTTGATACGGAGGGGAGGAGAGGTAAAACGATGTTGTATAAACCTTCGGTGGTATCATCTTTTGTAGTTGGAGATGTAGTTGTAGTTGTAGTTCTAGTGTCTGTAAGTGGTGTAAGTATAAGAAAGGAAAACATTAATCTGAGTAAATAAAAAGAACATAACTTAAGTCTAAAAGTCTAAAAACGTATCTTATCTAAGTCTACACATGCTTGGATTTTAAAAGCACAAAGTTCTTCTTCTCGTGTCACATTATTATTGTTAATATGACGTGGGACGTTTAGTGTGAAAATATAGCCGGTCTACCGAAACTGGTCTCAAGCTAATGGTATAGATCCACGGTGGCTTTTGGTTTTGTTTTTGTTTAGCTTAACATCACGGAATTCTTAGTTACGGACTTATTCCCTCCTAACAGCTGGGAATTTAATAGTGATTGAAAAAAATAAATAAATAAAAAAGACGCACCCGTGCACATTATTCTATCGAGGTCACGATGATATGAAGAAACAAGTGGAAAAAAAAACAAGTTTAATAAGATTATAACGATGGTTTATGATGTCTTGCCTGCATTAATAAGACTCAGAATTGCTCAAATTTCTTTGAAACAATTATTCTATGCTCACTAAAAGACACTTACAATTGTAGAAAAAAACAACTAAACGTTCATTTATGATATTGGAACCTAATCGGCGGCTAAATCATTAAAACGGAATCCAACAGTCCCGATATCTCAAAATTTGGAAAACAAAACAAAGCAAGAAAAGGTAACACATTCAACAGGGAATACACTATTTAAATATATATTATAACAAAAAAAAAAAAAAAGCAAGATCCCTCACTCCTTAAAAAAAAAACCTCTAAAAAACAGGCAACTGCAAGCTTAAGTCGGTAGAAAGAGAGAGATGAGGGAGACTGAGAGGATAGGAAGAAAAAAAAATGAGAGATAAATAAAAATGCAAACGAGGATGAGACTGAGAGAGAGAGAGAGAGAGAGAGAGGGGGGGGGGGAAGAGTAAGTGTGTAGAAAGGAATGAGAAAATAAAGAAGAATTGAGAAAAAGAACATGGCATGGTGGAGAGATGACAAAAAAAAAAAAAAAAAGAAAAACAAAAAATTTCCTATTTCGTCGAAACTGAATTATATTGTTTTTCTTTGAATTAAAGTAAAACAAAAGCAACACAGCAAATTTTACGGGGAAAAAAAATCAAACATGTGTACAGGTATTGTATTTGTAAATGATTTAAGAAAATAGGTGCAAGGACAAATAAGAAAAACAAACAAACAAACAAACAAACAAACAAACAAAAAGCCTAAGAGTTCCATCAGAGAGGAGAGAGCACCAGTGCATGGTAGTTTGGTACAGGTTTATATAATTTATTTATATATATATATATATATATAGAAAAGCGGGGAAACTTGTTGAACCTGGGATAACCAGACTATCTTTCCAGTTGTTCAGGCCATGAGAAGTATTTTATAGAATGTATGATACGTAACTCAATAAACAAGGCTTTAAGTGTCTCCGGACCAGATATAGAGGTACGATACTTATAGTACTTGCAGTACTAGTAATACTCATCCAATAATTTCGATGATATGTCACGGCATTTTCTGTTAAAGAGATGGCCAAGCAGTTCTCCGTGTAAATGTTTGTCGAGAAACAGAAGCTCTATGTGGAAACTCCAGTAACATTCTTCTAATAGTTCTATCAAACCCTCATGAGGCCGTCTGTCATAGGCGATGACAATCATGCTATCCACACCTGTCATCGAAAAAATCCCAGGAATTCTCCACTAGGTCCGAAGTAATAATTTCCAGGACCTTCCATATCCAGTTTTCTTCTACTTCAATGTTGATTTAAAAAAAAAATTCTGTCCAAATTCTTTTAAATTCTTAAAGGTCCATTGCAGAGCGTCCTTGGTGGGAAGCCAATTACATCATGTACTTCCCGACCAGCCCTTTTTTTTTTGCTGTAGGATACAGGCGTGGTTTGCCTGGGCTGTGTTGCAGAGGGATGCGTCGTTAAGAAAGATAAGTTCATCCCGGATTTGAGGACGCGCGTGTGTGTGTCTCTCTCTCTCTCTCTCTCTCTCTCTCTCTCTCTCTCTCTCTCTCTCTCTCTCTCTCTCTCTCTCTCTCTCTCACCGTGGAGTCCGGCTGGATTTTTTTAATCTAACCTTAGTTCAAGGCAGAGAAAAGCAGCAAATCACTATTTTCATTTGACTATAAGAAATTGGCGATGGTTTTGCTGTGACAGTAGGCACAGTTGAGTACAGATAATTGATGATTGTGTTGGGACATTGGGTATAGTTGACTTTAGAAAACTGGTGATGATGATGTTGTGACATTAGGCACAGTTCAGTACAGAAAATTGATGATTGTGTTGGGACACTGGGTATAGTTGACTTTAGAAAACTGGTGATGGTGTTGTTGTGACATTAGGCATATTTGACTATAAGAAATTGGCGATGGTTTTGATGTGACATTAGGCACAGTTGAGTACCCAAAACTGATGATGCTAATGGTGTTGTTGTGACATTCGGCACTGTTGACTACAGGAAACTGCTGATGGTGTTGTTGTGACATTCGGCACTGTTGACTACAGGAAACTGGTGATGGTGTTGCTGTGACATTAAGCATCGTTGACTATACGAAACTGGAGATGTTGATATCAGTGAGAGTAGGCATAGTTGATTGCAATATAATCATGGGGGTATCGCTAAATGCTAGTGAGAGCAGTAAAGTGCTACCGGCAAGAGTAAAGACAACTGTTAACAGGCAACGGGTGACAGTCCTGTTAACAACAGCAGGAGATTAGAAAAGGCGATAGCATGCTCAGATAGAATCAGAAAGGTGATGGTACTGCTGGAGATAGCAGGAAAAATCTAGACTGTATTCTTAGGGTAAATATATAAGTGATGCAGAGAGAGAGAGAGAGAGAGAGAGAGAGAGAGAGAGAGAGAGAGAGAGAGAGAGAGAGAGAGAGAGAGAGAGAGAGAGAGAGAGAGAGAGAGAGAGAACTAGGGTTTGAGTGTAGAAAACTAAAGGCTACAGCAGGAAAATCTTGACAATGACATCAGCCACACATGGATTTGATGGAAGGTGAGTCTAGATATGTAACGCTAAGTTTTCTCCATAGTGTAAAGAAAAATAATCAGCAACACTGCGTTTGGAAACATGACTTTAAAGATGCAGCTATTCCATGTAAACTTTTGTAAGGCCACACGTACAATATCCTGCAGACAACATCAGTTGCCATGTGGAGGCAAGACCTAAATTCCTCTTCGGTCTATGTCCTCTTTTCCTTGTAACAAATGTAAGAATCTTTAGGTGGGGTAAGAGCCATAGTTTTGACCTTCCTCGTACTTGATGAGAGTTTTCGCACTGGCAGCTTTTTACATCGCTTAGGTAACCTGTGACTGTGTCTGTGAGATCTGGATGCAGCAAGCGCTATGTTGGTTACACAGATCTATGGATGTCTCGCAGGTTTGCTACAAGCACTGAGTACCGGTATGTTGTGAATATCACAGGTGATGTGCAGTCATTAAAATCTTCCATTTCAAGCCACTTACAGTTAAATTTTGTTGTTTGCTTTTTCGAGAATTTCCAACTTCAAAGAGTGCGTACAAGTTAACATTTTACCGACAAAATAATTTTTACTATACAAATTTTCTCAAAAAAATTTTTTTTTTGAAGTTAACTGCAGTGGAACTGATCTGAGAGTGAGAGAGACCATGTAAATTGTTCAAGGAAAAAATTTGGTCTCATAGAGAAGGTATTTATTGAGAAGCAGTTTGATGTTCAGAGCAAAAAGCAGTCACTTGCTATTGGTGTCATAGTCCGAGCAGAGGATGAATATCTTTTAAAGTATTAAGGTCCAATTTCTGGGATTCCACTGTACACAGATTAGACAGTTCTACATTTTAAGATCACAATATTGGAAACCCAGTGGAATAGTGTGGATAGTATGATTGCATGATGTTCTAACCAGTGCAATTATTCAAAAGCAGTTGAGCATCAGACTGACTGACAAGCACTTCTATACATTTACTATTAACTTTGTTCAGATATATATTCTATTGAATTTGGGGTTGGGGGGAGGTTAGTTTTGGAAGCTACGGGTCTTATTGTCTGACATCTTACCAAAAGTTTTATTTTTTTCCACCAGTTATTCATGTGAACCTCTAGGAACTGCAATTGCTGTCAGTGTCAACAACCAACACCTGCTAATACCTATGCGAGAAATGAATTATAATAATTTATGTAAGTTTAGATATTTTGAGGCAATCTGCAAGAATCCTCACCCTTCTTTGAAATATCGGGAGAACTGGATCTCTTCAGGAACAAAACACTTCCTGAACCACAGGTTCTAGTATAAAAGTGTAGCGGTAGCTCCTGTATGTTAGGAGACATAGACTGCTTTCTGCTGGGTAAAGTTGAAAGAGAATTCCGAAAAAAATTTGTTTCGTTTAGAGGGAGAACAATACTGATCTTTCCGAATTGTCCTAATCAGAAATAAGAAATCCCATCATCAGGAAAACAAAAAACTTGTCTCACTCTCTCTCTTCCCTTTACATTTCTCTGTTAGATTATTTATTCTACTTGGAGCTGGGGTGGGCTGGGCTTGACAACTCCACATAAATGATGTTGGTATTATGTTGAGTTTTCGTAAAATTTCTTATGACTTTAAATCATGTTACTGTGGTCTAGCTTAATGTCACTGGTGTTTCCATGGTTTCTGAACTCATACATGGTTAATCTTCGAGAAAAGCGACCTATAGAAAGATGGAGCTCATGGCCTAAATTACAGGAATGACGTGCAACTGAGAAAGGTCAAAGGTGAAAGCAAAGTTTATAACCTTCATGGCCGTCAGTTGAAGTGATGTTTGGTGCGCCTGTCGTCGTGGCTGTAAGGTCAAGTGAACAAAAAAAAAAAGGAAAAAGAACATGTAGAAAGTGGCGTAAAGAAAAAGCAGACAAATCCTTCCATGTGTATCTCGATCTAGGAAACTCTTCCACGGCCACATGACCGGCCATCTTATTCCTGGAACAGCTCAAGCTCCAGCAGATTCTATTTCAGGCTACCCTGGAGACTGAAAATCTCCAGGTTTAAAATAAACTATATCAGACAACTTCGGTCCGATCTACAGTGAATTAATCCTTCATAATAAACTTATTAACCCTTGCAGCTTTTTCTTGCTTGAGGCCTGCTGGAATTAGTTTCCATTCCATTTCCACTAAACCACTGACATTTGACATTCAATAGTATTTCGCCACCTTTTTTTTATCAAAATCGTTCGTACAAAATTTGCATGTTTGGTCTACATAAAGTTAACTTGTAGCCATGATGGAAATTTTTTTTTTTAAATCTGAGGTTAAGCTGAAGATAATTTTTTTTTAAATTGTATTTTCTCTTGAGATAAACAGAAACAAAACCAGTGAATAGATTAATATATTTACAGTTTCATGGCTCGACGTTCATGGCTAAATCGTCGTGACTTAATAAATACATGTAATTGCAACTCTTGTCTGTGAAAAAAAATAAAAAAAAGTTTTGAGTGTAGATACTGATCTTGTGTGTAGTAAGTGAAAAAAATCAAGGCTCAGGAAACCGGGCGGGTTTCTACAACAAAGCATTTGCTTCATGTAAGGTAGAGGGGGAATGATGAGGGGGAAGCGGGCGAGGATACAGATTTCATGAGGAAATGTTCTTTCAGTGCTTCCTATTATGTGAGAGGGTGAAATGAATGCAGGAAAATATGTGTACAGAAATAATTACGTGGATAATGTCCAATAATACATGCGCGTTAAAATCACAAGGTTTAATTTTTGAATTATTTCATCTAGACAAACAAAAATCCTTTATTATTTAGTATCATTTTTTTTTTTTGAGTGGCGATCAAGTAGTATAACAGAATAATTCAAGCTGCATGTTTAAAGCAGCACGCCATATATTACACTTCAAGGTGACGGGGTTGGATGCTCTAACCATTCACCAGACAATAAAAAAAAGTCCCAACAACAGCAACAAAAACTTCAACAAGAGGAAGGGAAAAACAAAAATTAATAATAGAGCAATTTTTTTCTCAGAAGAGTATGCAACTATTTGGATTCCCCCCAAAAAAATTGTTTTAAAACACATAGCAATACAGAACTGGCTCCTTTTTGTTTCATTTTGAGTGAAGGATGAAAAAAAAAAACCTTAAAATCCACTTCATCTGACCGCAAGTCAAAGAAAATTTAACTTTAACCAAATGAACCAAACATTAAATTTGGCAAAACAAAAACTGAGCAAAAAAAGAAGGCAGAGTGCGCGAGGGGGATAAAAGCTTTTACACCAATGCAAGGCTAAGAGTGAAGAATTTAATTACACAAACAACATACAAAGAACATTAATAACTTTGATAGCAACAAATCACTTACACAAGTGTAATTCAAAAGCAAGCTGATGTATAATTTTATAGATGAGACAGTTAAAACTGAAAATATCAAAAGCCAGCAAAAAGGTAAAATTTAGTTGATAGTATCACTTGAAACTGAAGTATTTATCGATTAATTTCTCCCTTTATTTCCCTTATGGCAAACATTCAATCAACAAACCTCTGCAATATAGACAAGGGTGAAAGAAGTTGAACACAATGGTACTCGAGAGTATGATGATCTCTTCCTCAATGACAGCTTAACTAAAAGCCTTGCTAGATCTTTTTAAACATGTTAACATGAGTCATATTTTTTGCCCAGAATCAATAAGTAGATTGAAGAGTACGCTACAAAAAAGGAAAATAAATACGTGACTATACACTGAGCAAGTTATACACCTTGAAAAATTTACTTAGTTTAATGAATTTCATTTTACACAGTATTTCATTTTACTCTTAAATTTTGGTTTAGGGTTAAAGTACATTTACAACCATCATACCCTCTTATTAGATTTTGGCCAAGTTCCAGCAAAAGCTTAAGGTCGTGTCTTTCTATTGTTTGTGTTCAATGGTTCAATAAAAGCTTTAAGATCCAATAAAATATATGTGAGGAGTAAAAGTTCCTAGTTTCCTCAACAGACATAGTTTCCCTGTGAAGTTTGCGCATTACTGTTCAATGGTTCAGTAATAGCTTTGAGATCCAGTACTGAGCGAGCAGTTAACATTCCTATTTTCCTCAAAAGACATACGTTTTCTGTGGAGTCTGGGTAACACTGTGTAATCGTCCAATAATAGAATTGAGATCTAGTTAAAAATTTTGAGTGAGGAGTTAATGTTCCTATTTTCCTCAACAGACATATTTTCCCTGTGAAGTCTGGTCAAGATTTGAAACTCACGAGCAACATTGTTCAAAGGTCTCTAAGAAGTTGTGAGTAATTTTTTTTTTAATACATTACAAGAAAAAAAATATGTCGAATGACATTTCTGTCTCATAGGAACCTGCTCAATAAAACTAAAAGCATATGATTATGAAAAATCCCTTCAAGTTCAGCAGGGCTTAGTGCTATAAGTGACACTCACGATCTGGATTTTTAGTAGTAATTGGCTGTTCTGTGGAAGCAAAAGCATTTGCTTACACTGAAGTTATTCATGTGAGAACAGTATCAAAGACAGGGGGTAAAAGGGCACTTTTAGGGGTGAGCGTCAGAGTGGGAGAGACAGAGACAGATACGGGGAGGGTCAAGGAGAGGGAGAGAGAGAGAGAGACAGATATACAGACAGAGACAGAGACAGAGAAAGAGAGAGAGAGAGAGAGAGAGAGAGAGAGAGAGAGAGAGAGAGAGAGAGATACAGAAAGTTAATGAAAAATGATCATGATGATGATGATGATAATAATAATAATAATAATAATAATAATAATAATAATAATATTAATATTAATAATAACAACAGCAACAACTATGAGGAACAGAAGGATGAGCAAAATCTAGGACGAGGGCGTGGTCAAGATTTCTTGATCAAATGATTCCTAAACTTTCTTTTCTTCAGCCTATGTGAAAAGTAAAGCTTAACTTTAGTGCTGTTCACAGAACCCTA
Source organism: Elysia crispata (assembly GCA_033675545.1). NCBI lineage: Eukaryota > Metazoa > Mollusca > Gastropoda > Plakobranchidae > Elysia > Elysia crispata. Next base: position 169,458 of record JAWDGP010007736.1, on the reverse strand, counting down.
GTAATTGTAAGGAGCCACATTTATTGATTCTTGTAAAGAAATTGACAAAATGACTTTACATAGGCAGTCTAAAAGCCTAAGATTAGAATATGTTTGTAGGGAGCAGGTGACATTCAACAGTAGTGAAGGGCAGAGCGAGGGCAGAATGGATACATTAGGAAAGATAAACCATACAGGGGCCTATAAAAGTGAGAGTTTACAGTGCATTCAGCCTGAAGAGACAATGTTTATAACTTGTCTATGCAGGTTCCTGAGATGAAATAGCCTATTCTGGAAGGAGGTATGAAGACATACTGGCATTCACATATTGATAGCTAATGTATAATAATATATGTAGTTGACATAAATGTATCATAATAGGTAGCCTGTGATAAAAGAGTCTTCAAATCACAAGAGAGACTAAAAGGGCAGGGGTGCTCTTACTAATGGTTTGGTAAGCCAAATTTTCATACTCCAAATAGTAAGAACCCACTTGAGTATACATTTGAAGTAATTTGCATTGCCTAAATAAGATTTGATTAACTAATTTGTCAGCCTCTATCATCCACATCCTTTAGGATTACTATAACTAGTCTAACTATCTAAGGAAAAACTGTTAAAATACTAAACCATTTAAACAATATACTTATCCACAGTAAATATAAAACTAATATATTATTATTAATAGATAAATAATGGTCTGACAGAAAAAGTATTTCCATATGGTTTGGGGAAGATATTCTGAACTTAATTTGAATTCTAATATATTAGAGATTCTATTCATCATCAGAAATGAGTCACAAAATGAAGTGTTTATGGAATACAGTGCTTAGTATAATTGATGTAAGAGACAAGTAAAGGTATTGCAGTTAATGCAAGGATATTTGTGGTGGATTTATTATAAAACTAAAACTAAAAATACTTACGGCAGCTATCTGCAAAATGAAAAAAAAATATTAATAAATAAAAGCCCATGAGAAGAAAGATAATTTGGTAAAATTTAAAAGAAAAAAAAATCAAGGAATCAATTGTTACAGATTTCTTTATATGTCTTGGTTTTATGCATAATTCCATTTCAATTCGATTGTTTTATTCAACTGATATGGTTTGTTTTTTTTCCCTTATATGTCTTGGTACACACGCACAATCAATGTGTCAACCAATGGAGATTATAAAGACAAAAATGTATTAATCATGGTTCAAAATTGTTTTAGAGTCAAAACAAATGAGAATTTGTTCAGACAACCGAATTTTTCTTTAAGGTACAATTTGCCTAATACTGTATTTCTTTCCCCAAAGTGAAGAATCAGAAACAGAAGAATGGAGTGAAATCATTGCAATAATTTATTATAGCACAGTCAGTAGACAAGGGGTCATAAGCCTACCTCTCACTTCTGGTAATCTATAGGTTTCAGAAAATATGTCTGTTGTTGGACCAGGCCATCTCAAGTAAACTGTTCCATTGCTTACATCCAATTGTGCTGTTATGTTGAAACCAGTTCGAAGCGAACTAGATGTTTGACAGCAACAGGAACAAAACATGTCATCAGGCCCATTCTGAGCTATACAATCCCCGTCTTGATTTGTGAAGGTATTACAAGGCTGAAAAGAACAACAAATTCTTATTAACATATCTCAAGCACAGACTAGTCATAACCTAATCAACATCAATCAAACAATTAAGCATAACAATCTGCATGAGATGTAAAATTCAGAAAAGCTGAATATCGAACACACATAACTGGTATCAAGCATGAATTGTACATGTGTTTTTAAATTAAAATAAAAGATTTAGGTAAAAGTCATTAGAAAGAGACTTACTTGTTGCAGTGTGCCATCTGATTTTGTGAAATAAAACTTAGGTCCATCAAAAATATCAAAAAGATAATCAGAGTCATTTCCTGAGACATCAAATTCAATAAATGTGTAGTCCTTCCCTTGCACAAGATAATCATTGCTGCATCCATGGGATGAAGATATTGTGTACAAACTTATTGTTGGAGTACCTGCAAAAAATTTATATATGTATATATATATTATAGATACAGAAGATCTTACCTTAAATCCTCTTCATTCGATACTCGTGTTTCAAGCGGGGGACAAGGGTGTCACTTGTCCTTCGCTCTCTTTGGGTATGACTAAGGTGTGTTCAATTGCTGTTCTGACCTTACAGTATTGTTTTTCGTTTCCGAGCAACTGAAAGTTTTGTAGCAAATGCTTCTTTCTATGGGGGCTCGATGAAAAGATTTTAGAATATGTTTTAAAGAAATATTTCATTCTAAAAAAAAAAAACAAAAGAAGGGAAATCTTTAACTCAAAATTTAGATCAAAATTAATTGTTTACCTAATGTTCTTTCAAGTTACTTTAATGCTTATTATAAACCATTTCATCCCCCCTCCCTTCACAGAAACACCTTACATAAATATAATCTACTGGTCAATGTAGATAAGACAGAGTTTACAACGTTGTCAAGAGCTGGAACAGAGTATAAAAATACAAAAAAAGTTGGAACTCTCATAGGCGACGAAGAAGACGTCGAGAGGAGGAAACGACTATCCAATGCAGCACTGACAACGCTTCTAAATGTCTGGATCAAAGGAGTTAAGATTAAAAGAAAGACCAAGCTGAAATTATACAGGTCGCTCGTAAAATCAATACTTGTATACAACTGCGGCACCTGGGCACTGACAAAATCTGAAGAAGAAAAATTAAATGCATTTCATCGTAAACAGCTGAGGAAAGTTCTCAACATCAAATACCCCGTTAAAATCACAAATTCATCTCTTTACAACAAGTGCGAGGAACACCCTCTTTCTATTTATATACTTGAGAACAGGTGGCGCCTTTTCGGACACATACTTAGAAGAAATATTGAAATACCTGCTAATAAATCAATGAACAGCTATTTCGCCACACGCGGAAAAAAAGTTTCGGGGACGCTCTTTAACAAAACTACCAGTCGTCCTCAACAAAGACCTATCAAAAGAAAACACATTACAACTCACAACTAGGGAAGACCTCGAACACCTAAGATGCATCGCCCAGAACAGACAGCAATGGAGAGAACTGTCGACGAGAATCCGAAAAGCTGCCGAAGCGCCCCCGTCGGACGACTGAGACGCGGAAGGCCCTAAGTCAAGTCACGTAAGTCAAGTCCCTTCACAGAAAGTACCACCTCTCACTTGTTCAAATCTTAAATGTAGACAATAACCCTACTTCTCTGCCCCTCACCTCTAATCAACATGAGCTTCATCCTCGATTTAGCCTTCCTCTCAAAGATAGTTTTTCCAGAAGAAAGCTTGCCTCCTGTATAAACTCATCTGAAAACGTTTATTTTTTTTTAATTTAGTAGTTGAACCACTCCCTGCCATAATGCTGTGTACCTTGGGAATAACGACATCTCTTGATCCTTACATAAAATGTTGTTATACGAGGGCTCTTTCATAATTAACCGAAAAATGCCTGTAAAATCCGCGTTTTTTATGCTATCAACAAAATTCTTGCACCTGTTCATACCTTGACTCGTCATACATTTCTCGACGTAACAGCCAAGTCTGTCAACACACTTCTACCAACGCCGCACCATGGAATAGATACCCTCTCGGAAGAAACTTCCGTCAAGGTTTTGTAGCCATTTCCGCACATGGTCAACAAGCTCTTCATCGTCATCAAAGCGCTTTTCTGCCAGCTCACGTTTCAGTGGCCCAAAGAGGTGATAATCAGATGGTGCGAGGTCTGGACTGTGTGGTGGGTGTGGCAAAATGTCCCATCCATATTTCTCTAGCCAACCTTGCGTCACTCGTGCTGTGTGGGGTGTAGCGTTGTCGTGTTGCAAAATGACCCCGTTGGTCAACTGCCCTGGGCGCTTTCTGCGAATGGCCTCCCTAAGCTTGTCAAGAGTTTGGCAGTACCTTGCAGCATTGATTGTTTCTCCAGGTTGTAAGGTTTCGAACAGAAGAACACCACGACTGTCCCAGAAAACAGTTCCCATTATTTTCTTTGCTGACCGCATGACTTTGAATTTCTTCGCGACAGGTGAGGATGGATGTTTCCATGTCATCGAATCTTGCTTTGTTTCTGGGGTGCAATGGTGCAACCAAGTCTCATCACCGGTGACTAAGCTGTCAAGAAAAGTCACATCGTACCCTAGAAAGTCTCCGCCGGCGTTGGCAGTATTCACGTGAACCCTGCGTGAGTTCTTGCTTCTTCTCAAAAGTTCCCTGCAGATGTCCAATCTTTGTTCTTTATGATTGTCTGTCAATTGCTTAGGAACCCATCTTGCGCTGACTTTTCTGTAGCCAAGTTCATCAAATACAATTCTATGGGCAGAAGTTTCCGAAATTTCAAGACTGCTTGCGATTTCATGAAGTTTCAACCTCCTGTCTTGACGAATAAGCTCATCAACTCGCTTCACATTGTCTTCTGACGTCGCAGTTATCGAACGCCCTCTCCCTTCCCTGTCTGTCAAGTCGGAATGGCCGGCTTCAAACAAATTACACCAGTGATAGACTTGTGTACGGCTTATAACATGCTCACCATATACACTCTGAAGTTCTTTATGAATTTCGGTAGGATTCAGACTTTGGCGTTCAAAAAACGTATGACAGCTCTGATTTCCTCCTTTGACCAAGTTTCAAGGTGGGCCGCCATCTTTAAAATCGTCTAGACATTCATTGTGCAAAATGGTGCACTTCATAATTTCTGAGAATATCCGTAAGGAAATAAGGAATATTGTGTCGTTTACAGAATTAAAAAAGCTCCACTGGTTGCTGAGCAATGGGCATTTTTCGGTTATTTCTGAAAGAGCCCTCGTAGCAAGGGTTGCCGTTATTCTAGCAAAATGGAATAAAGAAGAATTTATTGCGATGAATGGGAGATAAGTGGTTTTCAAAAATCTTTGCCGTGAGTGAGATGCATAGGTCTCGGGTAACATGTGCAGCTTACTGAACCACATGCTGTATGATACCACTTTTTACCAGAGCTCTGGTGACACTCTGGTGATACCGATTCTAGGTCTAGAGGTAGGGAACTGTGTGGAAAAAAGGCATGAAAGCCTGCATCGCTTAACTATAGCAATGCCGGCAAGACCAAATGCTCAAGATTTTTTTTCCTATCAAAAATTTTAGTGCTTTCTTTCCTTTGTACCCTCAGATTAGTTGTTGTTATTACAGGGAGGAAGTGGCATAAATACTCATTATTGTAGAAATAAATTGAATGACTTAAATAAAGGAAAAATCGGGGATTTTCAGATCTGTCATTATGGCAAGATTCGAGGAGTTGTTAAATATGGGTTCCACTGTAAAGACTTATCCTTTTACTGTTTTACTTCTAATTTTATATTTTTATTCAGTATAAGTTAGAGGTCAGGAAAGAACCCTTCCATGTCTTGACTCTCTCTTTTTGTCTTCTAGCAACTCTCATTTGTCTCCATATCAGACTCTTTGAAAAAACTAAAGGATATAAAACTGAAAAAATATATTATGTAAGTCTGGAATTGAGTCCTTTTATGAGTTTTAATCTCCTTTGTTTGGTTTAAATTTCTGCTTGCTTCCTCTATTGCAGCTGATTTTTTTCCTGATTACTTCTGAGTAAACCATGATTGCGGATAAGTAGGTTGTGTGAAACTAAATTTTTTAACATGCAGTAATATTATTAAGTCACTATAGAGTGATCTTAGCTGTATTATATCAAGCAAGACTCATAAGGCAAGGCAGAACTGTAAAAATCAAAGGATTTGAGCAGTATCACTGCAAATCTCATTATTTAGATTCCGTCTTCCAACTAAAAGCATCCAAGATATTGTGTAAATGCGCTATACGTAGCGCCAATTTCTGATATAGCTTTCAAATGTCTGACCTGTGACCATTACTTGACCCTGGTGGACACATGAACAGCTGCACTAATGGCTTTTTGCCCGTTGCACAAAAAAATTTGGTAGTTAGTCACTGCATCATGTATTTTACCAGAGATCCCAGCTAATTCATGCTTAGTCACATTCAATCCCTGTTATGATTAGTTTTTTGTTTTTTTAATTTGCATTTCCCAATTAAAAATATCTGCACCAGTGTGTAACTGGAGTTCCACTTACCTAACACAATATTCAGCAAAAAACACTGTAGGATAAAAATCCTAAACATCTTGCAATTGAAAGCAGATGTCTGAAATAAGAAAGAATAAATGTGTTTTTTGTTTTTTTAATCTTGCATCTTCCAATTACAAATATCTGCACCATTGTGTACCCACAGTTCCACTTACCTAGCACAACATTCAGGAAAAGACACGGTAGGATAAAATTCCTACACATCTTGCAGTTGACAGCAAATCTCTGAAATAAGAAAGAATAAATAGATCATCAGTTTTAATGTTAAACAAACTAGTTTTTACTGAGTCCTTAAGTTCAAGTTTTATATTATTACAGAATTCCTGAAAAACTTTGGTTACCCCTTGATTGATCCTTGAACAAAAGCTGAATGTATTTATATTGATCTTGGCTGATGCACGGATGCTTTCCCTTCCTGATACTATCACAATGGCGTCTATGTTGAGAGGTGCAGTTGAGCGAGAATTGACATTTTTTTTTCAAGATAGAGATAGTGACGATAAGGATCTTCATTCGCATTTTAGTGAGGAGCTAAGACAACTGCTTTTTTTCTGTCCAAACATTTTTCTGTCTTGCACAATCAAAGCGTTATTTTCATGTCAGCTTTCACTCCCCAGACAACATCAATTTTTCCACGCCTAACAATAAAACATGTACAAAGTTTACAAAACGTAGTTGGGAAGGGATGCAATAGTTACAGTACGAATAAATAAAGCGTCAGAGACATATGGTGTAAGACCAAGTGTCCTAAAACGTTGTGCCGAGCAATAATCCGAAGTCCTTTGTACAATTTTTAATATTTTTCTTAAGTAAAGTACAGTGCCAGAAGTAAGGAAAACATCATGTATTGTTCCAGTGCCCAAAAAATACCCTGTAAACAACAAGAATGATTTACATTCTGTCGCTCTTACATCCTGTGTTATGAAAGTTTTCGAAAAATGTATTATGCCTCACATTAACAAAATTGTTAACAATTTCTTAGATCCCTACCAAAAGGCTTAACATTGGGTTCGCAAAAGAAACAGTCTTATCACCTTTCCTTTTCTTGATATACACATCAGACTGCAGATCTGAACATGATGACTATTATTGACAAAAATGCAGACAACATTGTACTATCAAGACATTATATTAAATGATTAAGATCTTAACAATAAAGAAGATATAAACTCTTTTGTTGGCTGAAGCGACATTAATCATCTAGTCCTTAATATAAGTAAAACTAACGAAATGTTTATTGATTTTTGTAGACAAGAGAATAATCTTGAAGCTCTAATAATTAAAGAAAAAGAAGTAGAGCTAGTACAAATATTTAAATACCTTACATGGAAAAATAACACACATGTAATTGCCAGTAAAATTAAAACAAGAATGTATTGTTTATGCAAACTCAGGTCTTAAAATTAAACATCAATCCAAATCTACTTCATATATTTTATTCTTCAATGGTCTGCAGTGTTTTAAGCTTTGCCCCCAACTGTTGGGGGGTACCATTCAAAAACAAGACAATGACAGACTGGACAAAATAATCAGAAAAGAAGGGGGGATAGTAGGTAAAAAACAGGAAGACCTAGATATACGAACGATGTACGACAAACAAAATGTTAGAAATCATACAAGATCTTACATATCCTCTGCATAAAGAATATGACTAGAGACAGATAGGGTGTAGTGGTAGGTACAGAACGCTAAAAACAAGAACAGCTAGACACCTTTCTGCCAAAATCAATTACACTATTCAACAATAAACAAAAAGTAAAGACTAGACAAGACGTGTGTAAATAGCCCTCTACTACTAGGCCTACAAAAAACTAAGTCCGATATCTCTTTCATAGTTTATGTATAATATTATATGTTTACTTCATTATGTTCTTTAAACTGTAAGATGTGGTTTTAAAACAATAACAACATTATAGCACACTCTATTTATTTATTCATTATAATCTTTACAAATAATTTTTTTAGATATATATGTTAACTTACCCTGTATAATATACTTGCTCTGTATAAAAACATGAATATCTAGCTTATATATATAAGAGGGGTGGGGGGCACAGCACGCAAAACTGGCATGTATTTATTTGTGTCTAACATTATGCTAGCCTCAGGTGAACAAAATATAAGACTAACTCTAAATCTAATGTTAAATAGATAGGAGTGACTGAATTGAGACAATATCATCCTCATTTACCACAATAGATAAGCGCCCTTAACATTAACAATCTTCATCCATCACGGACATGAATCCAAACTTGAATGTTCTTATCCAATATGACACAGTATTTTATCACGGGCATTTGATATCATAAGCGTGGACCATTTCTTGAAAAATACAGGGTGATTAATCCTTGCTTATGTAAAAACTTGAACAGAGCTATTCAACCGTCTCCATAACGGAGCTTTAGGAAAAAAAAAAACAACATAAAAAACGTTTTTTGTTACTTTGGTTTGATTAAATGAGCTTAGAAGGAATGTCTACTTAACTAAGAATCTTCTCGAAAACTGCATTTGAATTGCAAAGAACTGACCTAAAGGCTGTGAAAATGTCAATACTCAGACACAATTCCTAATTCTTGAATTCCCCTCCTTCATTGAAACGGAATTCTTTTAGCTTCACTTGGTAAAGTTGGTGATAGAGATCTAGAATCTAGATTAGAGCCTGTATCCAAAACATTTTGGAGTTAACACACACGTAAAATTAGCGACCTGTCTTTATATTGATATCGTTAACGACATACTCAAAAGATTTTCTAATGACCCAGTTGACAAAGTCGCATCCAAAACATTTTATAACGATAGCGTGAAAAATAATGTCCAAGATAATTATTTTATCTCTTACTTATGGCGTGCTTTGCAAAAAATTGTCTGTTTTTACCCGGAAATCAAGGCTGGTGCCTCAATTACCTTTCATGTTGGGCTTGACATCTCTATTCAATGTATAGAAAAAAGTTTTTGGAACATTATGTAGATTAATGGTTCTTATTCTAGCTGCAAACTGAGGATGAAACTCTTGTTTTAAAAAAGTTTGATCGCCTTTGCCTTAATATCCTAACATAGTGTCTCTCATGATCACTCATCTGATCTAACATAGAGCTAGATTTAGATCTAGGCTTATTTAGAGCTACAATCATAACAATGCTTACAGTTAATCTAGACTTTGGAAACTCAATCCAATGCATTGTAAGATGCTGTGGAACAATAATTGCTGGTCTGAATCGAGTTCAAGAGTAAAATTTCAGTCAACTTAACTCCTAGCATGTCATCCTGAGGTGCCTACCCCAACCTATGCCTTTCAGGGAAATCACTCACCAAAACCAGGGACAAAGCGCTATGATGCTAATTTTTAAAAGATAACATCTATTTGTGCTTATTCAATTAAAGCACTGATAAAATTAACCATACAGCTGTTGGAGACAAATAAGCTCGGACTAAAGCATAGAAGGAATAATAATACCAGAGATGAGAACTGGATACACAATTTCTTACTGAACTTTTTGAATCGGTCACTGCTACAGCCTAGGCAGGAGCATTCTCTCTCTCTCTCTCTCTCTCTCTCTCTCTACCTCCCCTCCCAAAAAGGGTAAGATTGTGCAAAAATTTAGAGGGGCAGGAAAATGTGCTTGTCTTGTGTAAGTGAACCAATTCCAAGAATAGTGAATAAATTATTATATTTCTCTCCTGCTTCATTTTTATAAAGTGTGCCAAAACAGCAACTCAATTTTAATGTTTAAATATTGATAACTTAAAGAAGGTTTTCAACAATCTAGCTCTAGATCTAGGTGCAAACTTTCAACGGATTTAATCTATAGAGCACTGTTTTCATCATGTCAGAAAGCCACCATTCCTGAAGTAGTGCAAGTTCCTATTTCTGGAAATTAAGTTATTATTTTCAAATATTATTTCTTAAAGTTTATTATATTGGTTGTTGGAATTAAACAGTGAGAGATTTGTAATGTTTTAAGTACCGGTATATTTCCTTAAGTTTTTGTAAGGAGATAAAAATGTTTGGGAGCAGTGGTCCAGTTAGAATGCTTATTTCACAGTTTAGTTTTGATTTCTATGGATAGAATGAAAATGCTTTTTATAGATTTAATAAAAAAAAATGCACACACCAGATACTGTGTGTTGTTAACATTAAACCATTCACACTGTTTCACAAGATGAAATTTATGCAGCTACCTCTTAATTTGAACAATATGTTTAATAATAATGGTTTGTCACTCAGGACAACTTTTACCAAAGTAGAAGGAGAATTTGAACAATTTTTTTTTCTTTTTTTCTTATCCAGATGGCAGATGACATCAGTCATGCAGCAGACAATAATACAAACCCTTTCAAGCGGTTACCAGTGCTGGTAAGAATTTTATTCAAATTATCCTCTTGAATAATCATTCAGCATTATTTTTTTTGTCTAGATATTATGAAGACTATTACATTTACCCTTTTGACAAACAGAATTTTTTGTCTTTAGAACAAGTAATCAAGAGGTCAATGATTTTTTCACTTCCATTTATTCTTGTTAAGAGTAGCAGTTATTACTCAGTTTACTGGTATTTGTTAGCATCATGTATGATAGTGATCCTTGACTTCTCCTTTTTTTTATTGTTGTTTCAGTTTCTACTCAAGTGTTATTAGTCAAGAGGCTAAAAAGAATCTAATCCTGATTTTCGTCTCTAGAATTGCTATTGCATGATTTTAGATTTGTCTTTAGAATACAATTTAAGCCATTTAGAATGGTAACTTTCAATAGTCTCTTTTCATGGCCAAAAAAAAAGAAGCTTGTTCGTCGAAAGAAAACATCCAAAAGCCAAGCATGAGGCAGAATACCGTGCCAGGCTCAAGACAGATGCTAAAATGGGCAGCCTATTGCTTGAAGCAGAAATTACTGGTATAGAAATGTTACGGCAACTTAAAGCAGGAGCAGAAGGAGGAGCAAAATATAAAAAGCAGTATGATTATGAGATACAAATTGAAAAAGTCAATGACTCTACTAAAGTGCGCCTGAAGCTGAAAATATTCAGCTTGAATATTACATATCATTTACATTGTACTTGTAGTTGTGAAGCTGAAGTTTTAATTTTATTTGGTCGATTTTTCTTTAGTTGAATCTACAAAATATGTTAGTTGATATATTGTTTACAGAAATGCATAGTATATGATTCAAATTTAAGGTGGTTCCCTGATACCTGAAGAAAAATTCTTCTTCAGTTCTGTTAACACTTTTGATTTTTAAAGCATATATATGATTTGAAGTTTTTAAAATTTACTTATCATCAGATAGTTGTTGTTACAACGCTTCTTGTTTCATCTGGGATGCAAGACATATTACATGTCTAGGTGTCAATGAAAAGCCCAATTTAAACACAACTTATCAAGAACATTTCTCAATGCAAATTAGATATAGAATGATGAAAGGTCAGTTGAAATGTATCTGATGCTTTATGTCATGAATGAAATTTTATTCTTAGTGGATTGTATGAAAAAATACTTTAGTGACCAATTTGGTGTATGCATAGTTCAATCTCGTTTGATTGAAATAAATGTATACTTCATAAAATCTTAATTTAAATAGGAGTTGTAAATTTTTATGCTCTAGTCCTAGCAAATATATATGTGTACAAAAAGGCCCAATCTTTGCAACTTTTTTAAATGAAGGGGAAATATCAAATTGTATGAAGTGATTATCATTACTATTTCTAGCGTTTTTATTTCTGTATGACATACATCTCCTCTTCTTTGAATTTTATGAATTATATGTCCACTGCTTGGAAAGTACTAATGTGTGCAAAATGTTTGTTTTTAGATAAAAGAGCAATACTGTCTACAGTAAAGTAATAATTTATTTTGATTTTCATGATGCAACATAATTTCAATAAACTTTCTCTGCATACCTCTTTATTTTTTTAAATCTTTGACATGATCACTGTTATGGAATTTGTTAAAGAATTGCAGTTCATTGTTTGTTTATCAGTTCTTTCCTTTGTTCGTTTTGGACCTAACAATTTTTCATGAGAATTAAAACAGAACAAAGATATTGACAAGAAAATAGAACCTCTTACATTAATTTTTTTTAATTCATTCACAAGTCTCATTCTTGAGTAGCTGAACTTATTAGCAGAGAGTGGCGTGACTTCTTTATATTTTCTTTGTTTTTTTGTTTTTTTACATATATTTTTTGTCTTTATGTAGTTTTTTTATAATAATGGTACAGTACAATGAGTAGAAGGATACAAAAAAATTTGAACGCATTCCCAAACAATAACCCTGATGGATAGGCAATTTTAGAATAAGAAACATTACATGAAGTACTTAATGATAAATTTATGAGTCTGTGGAGTACTTCCAAATAGTACGGGGTCTGATATTTTTCATAATATGTGTGTGTGCCTGAGAAAAGGGCCCATATGTCGGTGGTGTCGATTTCGAGATATCAGCCAATAAAAGTGAATAGGGTGTTGGAGGTCAAAAATGTAGTTTCATCATAATATGAAAGTTTAACCATTTCTAAACCACATTCCAAAAGATTAGTGCCGAATTTCACATTTAAAGACCTAAATTTCATGATTTTGTTAGGTCTATGCACGAATAAAATCCTAAAATTTGTGCTAAAAATAACAAAATAACACCACCTCTTTATTCGCCGATGATGGCCATTAGATGAATACTAACCCTATCATGTTTGGTATCAAATTTTTCGTAGTTATTTCCCCTACACTTTGACACTTAGTGCGCATGAATCGGGATGTTTACATTCCAAGGGGACTACTTACGCATCTTAGACTGCTAGCAGACATCAAAATTACCAGATACCCCTCATTTGAACCCCAGTCTAAACTATCAAAATTGGCTCAAAATTTTAATTCCTTCTTGATGTGGACGCTCCAAAACTTCTAGTTTATAAATTTTATCTTTATATTGGTTGAAGCAGTTTTTAAATTAAAATAAAAGCCAAAATTCATAGCTAGGTAGCTGAAAATTTTCATTTCCGGGTTGGTTGTCAAAATGCAGCGTCCTAGTGACGACACTCCAAGAGAGGAGTAGATTGCTCGTCTTCTCAACACCGCCACTCAACTTGGCCTCAACAATGTTGTTGAAGATCATGCCCTTTGTGAAGTCATCAAATCATACTTTTTGGATGACCCAGAGGACGATGATGCTCAAGAAGCAGAGCTAGGTCTAAATCTAGACTTATCATCGAGTCTGAGGATGAGGAGACCTCACCTATACCCACACAGACAGATTTACAACCAGTTCCTTCTGATGAGTCTACAGGTAGGCAAAATTAGTTACATTTAGCTCATTGAAATGAATGATAAACAAGTAACTATTCTTTATGTCTAAATTTTCAATGAGTAAGGCTAGGGTTTGGATCTAAGTCTAGATGAAGGTCTGGATCTAGATCTAGGTTCTTGTTTCAAAACCTTTACACCTTTATACCTACATAATACATGATAAACTTTTATTGTGCATTATTCTAATTATTTTTTGTTCTTTTTTCTCTTTTTCTTTTCCACTCCAGATGACCCCTCTGAAGATCATAACATTATTGAGGACCTCTCGGTACTGCTACCAGCCCCGAACGACCCCCAATTCCAACCAGCCTTAGAGGCACCACAAGTTTCACCATGTAACTGCAAGCGGAACAATGGTCAGCCCTGTCACACATTCTTTGATGACGTGGAAGTTTCAAGGTGCCGCTTGCAGTACATTGGCAAAACGAGACAAGAGTTGGACCTGGTCTTGTTGGCGAAGATTGAGAGTTGTGTGCATATGAGTGCGGAAACAGTGAGACAGAAAAAAAGCAGAGAGTGAGAGAAAGACAGCGCTTGATTTACAGAAATAAAGCTTTTGAGATTTGTCGTAAATTTTTTTGCATCTGCACAGGATTGGAGAAAAAAAAATTATTCAAGCAATATAAAGAAAATGGAGTTGAAAGTAGGATTCACAAATCAACAAAAAAACAACCATCACATGCTCTTTCTTTTGAAGATGTCAAATTTGCCTTTAATTTTATTCAAAATTTTGCTGAAGCTAATGCGATTATCCTGCCAGGCCGCACACCGTATGCTTGGAAGTATAATTGCAAACTTTTGCCTACTGAATGTTGTGGTCATTTTGTGTATAGGAAGTATGCAGAGACTGTGGATGAATGTGGACAAAAGAAGATATTTCTGAGGAGTTTTTTAAGAATTTGGAATGATCTGCTTCCTTTCATCAAAAATCAGAAATCAGCCACTGGTCTTTGTTGGTACAGTCAACAAAGATCTATTCAAATGCAGCGAAGTGTGAACCAGCCTGATTCTCTAAAATCTTTAGTTGCTCCAATTCCTAAAGAAAAACAGCCAAGTGAGACAGGTTTAGACAGAGAGAAAACTTTTGAACCAGTTGCAAAGTCAGCAAAGTCAACAGATATTGGGAGTACATCTAGTGGGATTGCAAAGAAAGGGAAGGGGAAAGGGAAAGGAAGAGGCAAGTAAAAATTAATTATGAAAACTTATCAGTTGTGTTTGTCCTCATCTTGGAAGAGTTACCCTTTGGTTCTAAAAATAAATTCATATTCAATTTTGCTTAACAGATAAATTTAATTTCTTTTTTTTTTACTGATGCAACATGTTGTTTATGCAAGTGTGTTTTGTTAGTGTGTGGCCTGTACAAATACTATTCTAGAATTTTTTCTTCAATTTAAAACTCAGTCATCTTTTGAGCTATTTATCAGGCACTGCCTTTTCAAGATTTTTTTTTTTATGATTGTAAGAGACTTTAGTTTTTATAACATAAAATGACTTGAACTTACAAAAAAAGTGTAAACCAATTTTACACAAGAGATATATACCATTGGATGCCTATTATTTTTTTAAAAATTTCATCTTCCTACAACTTACCTATTTTTTGAGTGACCTTAACTTTGCAAACAGATCACACCTAAATACATCAACTAATCTTTAATTCTTTTCAGATTTTCTCTTAAAACTTCAATTTCATGATTTTATACTATGTGATATTGCTTTTCTTTCTTCAAAGAGTCAGTTTCTTTGTTGCAAAAGTTTTGAAGTGCCAAGATTATTCTTTTCACAATAATGACAATTTATCATTTTCCGCAATTACTTCCTCTCTATAACTTTCAGAAAAAAAAGCTTTTTTTCTCTCTCACTATTAAAAATGCTACTTTATTTAACTTAATATTACTGTGATTCATGCCTCTATATGATTAGTTAATGGTATTTACCTTTGGAAAGGTTTCAATTCCCATTTTCATGTTAATTTTTGTAAAATAAAAGTGTTGAAACTTTAAACTCGTTTTTCTCAAAACTATGTTTTCGTACTTTTTCATACAAAAAATTCCATATCTCAGGAACTAATAAAGATATCTGAAAAATTCAAAAAGCAAAATGTTCAGCATGATCCAGGCAATCTAAAATGCAATTATCTCATAATCCATATCTGCCGACATATGGGCCCTTTTCCCAGGCACACACACATATACTCATACAACATATAATCCCTAACAAAAAAAAAACATTTGTCCAATTAAGAATGTTTTGACATTGAGCGCTTGAAAAAGATGTTTTTTTCGTGTTTATTTTACGTATCAAGGGCAATTTCTGGCTAGAATGAAGAATAAACATCTTATTTAAGCTTTTATCCTAAATTAAAAGATTATTGCAACGTTTTTTCGGTTTAAGTGTTTCCAAAATATGATTATTTTTAGAGTAAAATATCAATAACTCCGTTTAAATATTGCGTAAACAATCAAGGGCATTAACTCTGTCAATACTGAAGTAATTCTATAACTTTCAAGATAAAGGCATGCCATATAGGCGTAAAATCATGATAGATCTAAGCTACCTGTAATTGGCAATGGGTCATATAGCTGTGTCCCCCAAATTTTAATTGTTACTGCTTTTTGTACATGTATTTTATTGGCTCAACTGGGGCGACATAAAAGCTTACTCATATCAGAGTATGCATAAAGGCCTTTATTCTGGCTTAAATATTGAGTGCTGCTCTCCTTATCTTTATCATTTCTTTTAAAAAGACATTTAAGCTAAATATGATAAATATCGATTAGGTCTAGATCTAGAACATCTCACTGACTCCACCTGGCCATGTAAAAGAGAAAATAACAATCTAACATTTGGATCTTGACCTATAATTAATAACCTTGGAACGAGAATCACCTCTTTTTTTTTTTTTTCGGATCGAAAAAAAAAATTAATAATAAAAGATGAAAATCACGTACTATAATAATAGTCTCATGAAATGCCAGGTTTTGATTATCTAGAATCTAGATCTAGATCTAGCTCTACCGTTATTTAGAATTTCACAATCGATCTAAATATTCCACAAGATTTAGAATGTATCTTGACAATAAGAAACTAACTAGTCGCATTGACTATTGTCAGATGAAATCAGAATGATTCTTTGTTAGACATAACGGCAAAGTCTGGGTGTGAAGATGGAGAGAACGATGTTTTCGGACGAATATACGATAAAGTAAACAAATAGAACAAATCGATTGGACCGATATCGTGGAAGGTTTGAACTATATAACAAATCTCGATATTAAAACTGAAAATAAAAAGAGTAAACAAAAAAAAAAAAAAAACACGATATCAATATAATATATCGCCCAGTTTTATACCTTCGCGCAGATTGACACTCATTGAAAAATATCGTTCTCGTCGTAGAATTATATTTTCACTATTTCTTTTTTCGTAGGATTGTTGGGTCACGCTAATTATGACACAAAAACGAAAATAACCGTTTATAAGTGTTTACTGTGAGTCAGTCCTAAAGGCTGAAACAAAACGAAAAAATCAGGGATTTTGAGGTTAAATCCGGGTTTCCGGGATACAACAAAAAATCCGGAAGTTTCCCTTATAATGTATTTATAACCCTTATATAAATTGAATGGGAGATGATCATAGGCACCTCTGGTTATCTCTCATTCGATTTATATAAGGGTTATACAGGACCGATTGTGCAATGTACCTAGATCTATATCCAGGCCTTAAAGCTAGCCTGCATCTGTATCTAGATCTAATCTAGATCTAAATTATAAATTAGTGAGGAAAAGTCAGAGGCCTATGCATAATTTACTCTTTGATTGTGTCTAGATAACCTAAAAGATCCGCCTAGATTAAGTAATTTGTTAAATTTTATATGGATAAAATGTTTCCACTCATTAATAGTCCAAATTTTTTTCAAGATTTAGATGGAAAAGGCCCTTGATAGTAATGCTCCTGAAAATGATTATATATTCCTCATAAAAGTGTGAAAAAAAACTCCCGAATTGGTCTTGTAGCAACGCTTTCTCTTAATGAAGCTATCATTAGGATGAATTTAAAGCATAAAAATCCCGTACCCTTGGTTTCACTACCTCCTTATGTATATTATTATAAGACTCTTTTCCTGATTTCTTTCATTTTCCAATTTATTTAGAAAATTCTTTACAGATTATGGTTATGAATGGGGACTGTGCAGAGCCCGAGGGTGGAAGAACTGAAGTACAGTCAACAGCCATCTGCATGATCCCTGCTGCCTTGCAGGTCAGTGTTGGAACACTAAAGGCTACCAGAGTAAACTGTAGACAAACCGGCAGAAGGCAACGGGAAACTACTGCTGTACAATCCCAAGCAAAAATCATGATGACACACAAATTACGGAAAAAAGCTTACAACGTTCAGGGTGTTCAAGACTCAGCTCTGAACGCCTCGTTTGGCAGGGAGGTCACGGTGCAGCAGGTGGCACCCGTTCGTCATCCAGCTCTGACTGCAAACCAAGATTAGACACAAGAAGGAAATCAATGAAAATCGCTACATGGAATGTCAGAACATTATATCAGGAAGGAAAAATAGAGAATGTTATCAAAGAAATGGACAGAATGAATTTGAATATTGTAGGTCTTGCAGAAACCAGGATGGACAGGAGCAGCAGTGGCCAAAATAGACAACAAAGTTTTTATATTTTCAGGAGGAAGCACACATGAAAGAGGAGTAGGTATCTTATTTGATGAGTCAATAAAGAAAAGCCTGAAAAGTTGGTATCCGGTCTCAGATAGAGTAGTGGTTGCTAAGTTTGCTGGGAAACCTTTAGACATGGGTATAGTTCAGGTGTATGCACCTACATCAACAGCAGAAGAGGAAGAAGTTGAACAATTCTATGAAGATCTAGATAAAGCCATGAAATGTTTGAAATCTCAGGACATAAAAATAGTCATGGGGGACTTTAATGCAAAAGTAGGATCAGAGAGAGTAGAAAATATCGTTGGACCCTGGGGCATTGGTGAAGAAAATGAGCGAGGAGAGAGACTAATTGAATGGTGTAAAGAAAATGGCTTCATGATTTCAAACACTTGGTATCAAAACCATCCAAGAAGACAATGGACATGGATGAGCCCTGGAGACAGAACTAGGAATAAGATAGACTTCATACTTGTTCAAGACAGATTTAGAAACGCCATAAAAACATCAAAATCAATGCCAGGTGCAGATTGTGACAGTGATCATGTACCAGTTATGTGCAAGCTTCAAGTCAAACTTAAGAAAATAAGGAAACCTAAAGCCCACTCAAAATTTCAAGTCGAACTACTCAAATCAGACCAGGAGATAAAGGAACAATTTTCTATTGATATTAAAAACAAGTTTGCTCTTCTTGATAGTATCACTGAAGCTGAAACAATTTGGGCTAATATCAAAGACTCAATCAATGAGGTAATGGAAACAAGAATACCGAAGAAAGCTAAAAAAGAACACAAGAAATGGATGAACAAAGAAATTCTTGAACTAATGGAAGAAAGAAGGAAATCTAAATCAGATCAGGTAAAATACAAAATGCTGAACAAGGAGGTGAAAAAGAAATGCAATGAGGCAAAAGAAAAATGGATAAATGAATATATGCATTCAAAGATAAAGGAAGTAAGTGGAAAGCAGAGCTGCACCAGTACAAACTGCATTAAATCTAAAGACGGAACAGTGCTAATGGATAAAGAAGATGTTTTGAACAGATGGTCAGAATACATAGGGGAGCTTTTCAAAGACAATAGAGGAGAGAGACCTGCAATAAAGAAAAACACAGATGGCCCACCAATTTTAAAAGCAGAAGTAGAGGCAGCCATAAGAAAAATGAAACGTGGGAAAGCTACAGGTCCCGATGGGATACCAATAGAAATAATTCTAGCTCTAGAAGAAATGGGTATAGGGATGACAACTAAACTTCTCAATGCAATTTATGATAGTGGAGCAATCCCAGAAGACTTGGCAAAATCTGTATTTATAGCTTTGCCAAAAATCCCAGGTGCCACTGAGTGTGAGCTACATAGAACAATTAGTCTGATGAGCCACATTACCAAAGTTCTACTGAGAGTACTAAGACCAGAGATAGCTAAAACACAATTTGGTTTTGTCCCTGACAAAGGAACTAGGAATGCAATATTCACATTATCAATGTTAATGGAAAGATGTATTGAAGTTCAAAAGGATCTCTACATATGCTTTATTGACTATTCTAAGGCTTTTGACAAGGTAAAGCATGAAAAGTTGTTTGAGATGCTGAATCAGCTAGATATTGACGGAAAAGACTTGAGGGTGCTTAGAAATCTCTATTGGGATCAAACTGCTGCGGTAAGGGTAGGTGGAGAACTCAGTGAGTACACAAATATTAAAAGGGGAGTGAGACAAGGTTGTGTGATGTCACCAGACCTGTTCAACTTGTACAGTGAAGTAATTTTAAGAAACTTGGATGGAATTGAAGGACTCAAAGCGAATGGTGAAAATCTGAACAACCTAAGATATGCAGATGATACTTTTCTATTAGCAGGATCGGAAGAGGATTTACAAAGGCTTCTAAATATTGTTGTAGAAGAGAGTGAAAAGCTGGGATTGTCTCTAAATGTAAAAAAAGACTGAATGTATGGTAGTATCTAAGAAGAAAAACAATCCAGAATGCAAGCTTTTTAGCAAGGGAGAACAAACCAGGCAAGTACAGAAATTCAAATACCTAGGATATACATTGACATCTGACGGTAAATGCAGGACTGAAATTAAGAAGAGAATAGCCATTGCAAAGGCTTCTTTCCAAAAAATGAGCACCATTCTTAAAAATAGAAATATATCATTTTCAACCAAATTGAAGGTTGTGAAAACATATGTGTGGTCTATACTTTTATATGGATGCGAAACTTGGACAATAACTGCAGGAACCAAGAAAAATTTAGAGGCAGCGGAAATGTGATTCTACAGGAGAATGTTAAGAATATCATGGAAAGAAAAGAGGACAAACGAATCGATATTAGAAGAAACGAACCAAGAGAGATCCCTCATAAAAACAATAAGGAAAAGGCAACTGAAATTTTTAGGCCACATATGTCGCCATAAGGGACTGGAATTTTTATCTCTTACAGGCAAGATAGAAGGTACAAGAAGCAGAGGTAGACAAAGGATTACATTTCTTGATAGCTTGAGCTCTTTTGTGACAGGAAACAACAAAGACAACATAGCCTTACTGCGGATGACGGAAGATAGGGACAGGTGGAGAATCATGATCGCCGATGTCTGTTCCAGACAGGGCATTTGAGAAGAAGAAGGTTATGAATGAAAAGCACAGTTGAAATACCCTCTCTGATGGGCATAACATACTATTGTTTTATTTGAAATTTGTACTCTTTTTAATAACCATTCACAAAAATTAATGATGTAAAATGTGAGTTCTACGCCTGATTTCTATTAAAAAAAATTGTAGCTCAATTGCGATGAAATATCAAATGTATCTTGAGACCAAGCTCACTTTTATTAGTTTTAACCAGCTCTAAAATATTCTATTTTTTCTAAAAGGAATTTTCATCCAGGCACTACATAAATGAGTTTGCAATGGATATTCTATAATTTTATCAAACTTTTTAAACAGCCACTAGGTATGAATACTTTTTTTTTTTGAGCCTGCACTTGGGTTTTTCCTTCCACCCCCCTTGCTTTTCATATACCAGTACTTTAGGAAAACAATTTCAAAGCCTTGATAAATTTTGCAAAAAGTGCAACATCATTCACAGATTTTCAATCTCTGTGCATTTGAATAAAAATGTTTTGGTTGAGGAGTATATTATTTTAAATGTTTAGTGGTCAGCTTGTTAAGTTGAAGGAAAAATAAGCACAACCTTTATAAAACTGAAAAGAAAGAAGTTGTTTATAAGCAAGTCTTTGAACTGAAACTTTTAGCCATTACTAAATGACTTCTCTACCTCTTTAAGTTTTTGTTTGTTTTTGTCAATTTGTTTGTTATAATCTGAATAAAAAGATCAGCAGCACATCATTTGAGATCAGCATGTGCAATTTCGATCACAGTTGGGATTTGCTTAATTCAATGTCTTGTCAAAATGTCACTGCTCACTTCAGTAAAAATAGATTATGTAGTTGGTCTTTTTAGAATCTTTTGACTGGCTTTTTTAAGCCTTCAATTATTCTTACATGTAAATTCTTTTTCTTTTTTCTCTTTTTTGAGGACCATTAATCATTTAAACAATTCAAGAAAACAAATTCATTTTTTTCACACTTTATCAAAATGATATCCGCTTATAATACACATTTACATGTACTGGGTAAATATTGTAAATATCTTTTAAATTTAGAATATTGGAATGAGAAAGTTCACTTTTACTTCAGGAATTAATTAATAAATTTGTTGAGCTGCCTCTGTAACTTGTTAAAGGTAGTGGAGGAAAATAGGATCTCCACTCTCTATTTATTGAAAATTGCAGATTGAAAAAGTTGGATAAGAGATCAAAGCAAAGTAATACTTTATTATTTTTCGTTAAATAAAACATTATGGTTACCTAAATTTCACAAAGAAAAAAGACTCTATGTACCATTTGTAAAGTCCAATATTGAAATCGCTTTGTTCCAAGAGATTTTATCTTCTAAAATCATTTGGTTTTTTTTTGTCTTTTTTCTGAATAAACAATAATCTTAAATTTACTAGTGTATAAAGAATTAAATAATTTATTTTTAAATAATGGCTTCCACTGGGTTTGATTTAAAAAAAATGTCCTAATTCTAAAAGCAAGCCTAAGGTAGAATCTTCAATAATGACTGATGATTAAGCACATTTAAATCAGTTTACCAGTAATGAAAGCATAAGAGAGCAATAAACATGTATGTACGATTAAATATCATTATAATTATTTTTTAAAATCTTTTACTTTTCATGAACCATATTCAATGCTTAATCTTCAATAATGACTGATGATTAAGCACATTTAAATCAGTTTACCAGTAATGAAAGCATAAGAGAGCAATAAACATGTATGTACGATTAAATATCATTATAATTATTTTTTAAAATCTTTTACTTTTCATGAACCATATTCAATGCTTAATCTTCAATAATGACTGATGATTAAGCACATTTAAATCAGTTTACCAGTAATGAAAGCATAAGAGAGCAATAAACATGTATGTACGATTAAATATCATTATAATTATTTTTTTAAAATCTTTTACTTTTCATGAACCATATTCAATGCTTAATCTTTAATAATGACTGATGATTAAGCACATTTAAATCAGTTTACCAGTAATGAAAGCATAAGAGAGCAATAAACATGTATGTACGATTAAATATCATTATAATTATTTTTTAAAAATCTTTTACTTTTCATGAACCATATTCAATGCTTAATCTTCAATAATGACTGATGATTAAGCACATTTAAATCAGTTTACCAGTAATGAAAGCATAAGAGAGCAATAAACATGTATGTACGATTAAATATCATTATAATTATTTTTTAAAATCTTTTACTTTTCATGAACCATATTCAATGCTTTGAGCTCACTTTTTGTTATTATGCATTGAGAAGTTATGATGATGATAATATTAATAATAATAAAAATAATGACGATGATGATGTTAATGAGGTTTAAAAAAGAAATCAACAAACAGAGAAAATCAAAAGAATATACTCTCAAGAATTGTGGAACTTATGCATTTTGAAAATTGGTATCTGGAATTACTGCAAAATAAACTAAGTAGGCATAATTTTCTTTTCATAATATCAATCATGGATGTATATATATATGCCTACTTCCATTTGAATTTGGAAAATGCCAGCATTGAATTTGGAGACACAATTTTTTAATACATACATCAGTGTCACATGTATGCTAATTGCTACTGGAAAATGAGAATGTGTAAAGAAAACTATCGTAAGTTTAAATCATTTTATTACACTAAGTTCCAAGTAAGAAACACATTATATTATAAGGTTGCTACTGTTTTTTCTATGTAAAAAAACGTCCGTACCTAAAAGGAACTCTTTCCCTGCTATTAAGTGACGTGGATTTAACTAACTACATGTAGGTTTAGTCTATTCATCATTCACGACTTCCAAATTCCTAGATTCTGTGGTGTTTGCAAAAAAATTAAACTTGGAATCTTTTTTTATTTCTGCACTTGAAAAGATCGAATTTTCAATCTAGATTTAGGGCTAGGCTAGTTTACATTTCAAATCACTTTTGTAGATCTAAGACTACAGTAACTCAGTAATTTTTCCTTCCACCCTTTTTCTTTGATTTAACTATTCACTCACAGTTGATCATTTTTCCGTTAATTGCAGATGAGTAATGAATAGACATCAGATTTATTCAACCCTTTTCTAGAGCTATCACAAAGTAAAGAAATTTTTTAAAAAATGTGCATTAAGTCTGTCTTTTGCTAACTCTCCCAAAGCCACCATATTAGGAGAGAAAAACAATACCTCAGTTACCAAAGCCAATTGTAAAAATGGTTGTAAAGTGTTTGTCACCTTAGCCTGTCAAAGCGATCTTGAAAAATTTGGGGTAGGCCTGAACCTATCGTTAATGTGTTCGTTAGCTCTCTTTAAAAAGTCCCCCCTAACGATAACCTAACGAAATGTCGTTAGCAAAATTTTGTCTCTTGCATGCGTCATTAAATTAATGCATCTGACAGCCAGTTA
This sequence comes from Elysia crispata, assembly GCA_033675545.1. Classification (NCBI taxonomy): domain Eukaryota; kingdom Metazoa; phylum Mollusca; class Gastropoda; family Plakobranchidae; genus Elysia; species Elysia crispata. The sequence goes on along the minus strand of JAWDGP010007736.1, from coordinate 145,410 downwards.
ACAACAACCTAACGATATCATTAAATTATTTTGCACACGGGCATAGATCTACTAAATCTATTTTAAAAATTGTCCGCCAATATACCTTGAAAATAGATACACCAAACTCTACTGCGGCACTTGACTTTAATTAGATTAGAATTTAGATGAAATGTAAATCTAGAATTAACCTTAAAATTTAGCTTTCTAGATTAGAATTCAAGATCAAGATCTTGACGATTCGGTATTATTGCAGTTATCGGCCCAACTCACTTTAAGCTCTAAAATTGTATTTTTCACAATGAATTTGATATGCTGAACACGAATAGGAAAGCTTTATTCGTCGCAAACAAATACTTTTCAAGATATAAGCATTTTTGTGTTGCTCTAAAATCCCATTAAACTGCAAGTTTCGAATCCGTCGAGAAACATTCAATCGTGAAGCCTGACCTGAGTAGGACCGATATCTGCAAATTTACTGATGAATCTATATAGATTCTATTTCTAGATCTTTACCTCCTGAAATCAAAGACCATTTGATGAACCCTGAACAATCAAATTTCCTATATTCACTAGATCTAGATCTAGAACCTAGAGTCTACTCTTCATCAAATTCTAGCTTACGATTGAGAGGAATTTCTCATCAAGGCTCGAGACACACGTATTCTAGATCTGATCGAGGTCTATATTGGCCTTGTGGGTTCAGCTATTGAAAAATGTGAGGGCCTAACTGTATTTAACCTTAATTGCTGAGGGCGAACCCCGGTGTGATTTACACGATTACAAGATACATTCGGTAAGATTTAAGTGAATAATTTTATGGACTCGTGAACCAAATTTGGTAGCCAAGCTATGTATGGATAAGAGGAACCGAACTTAGTAACCGGGTATTCATGACGCAGCATGACTGATCTTCTCTATCTACGATGAGTTTTTCAATGTGAGCTCTCTGATTTCTATTGGCGAATTTTTTTTATTCTAAAAAAAAAAAATTCCTGATCCGAATCCTATAGCCGTTCAGGCGCTTGATGAATTTGAAGTGTCAAATTACTAAAAGAGACATAACTTGTTCAACATTCTCGAGTAATAAACTATACTTTCCTGTGATTGGACACTCAAAGACAACTCACTAACCATTACGATCAGTAAACGCAAAAGCCTGGTATCATAATTTATTACTTCCTTAAAACGTGACGTTTGACATTAGTAAGGACATCTTTTCTTTCTTGGCTTCCTACGGGCAAATCTGTAATTGGTCAATAGTATGTATTGGTTTGGTCTAATGATAATATTACAAAATTTAACCAATCTCTTTACTCTTCACCCAATTCCAACATCATCTGCACTTAAAGAGGCTCTGCCAATCCCTACTGTCAGTGCCTTATGATGCAAGTGTAAGGGGAAAGTGAGGGGCATTGTAATAAAATCACCTCGTTCAAGTTCTTTTTTATCTGGTCTTCGATCGCTGGTACCTATCAAAATCATAGGAAACAGTTTCCTCACTGGTCGCTGATTTTAACTACTTATTGGCAAAATGGTACAAATAGATGTTTCCACAAAACAGGATCACAGAGAATCAATGAAAAGCACTTCGGCATGTCATTGATATTTTGTAAGTTTCCGGTAGCGTCATAACTATTTTGGCCAAGATAAAAGTGTCCTGGTGAAATATTGTGTGGAAAGTTTCCTAAAATTTGATAATTATATTATTTCCATCATAATTGCACAATATTTTTTGAAAGTTTGCAAAAAAAAATTTTTTTTTTAAACGTTGCTGTCTACAATGTTAAAATACGTAAGAAATGAGATCATCATGTGTGTATGTTGGCGCTTTTTTTATTTTTTTTTTTTTTCGGAAATTTTTCGAGGTACTGGACCTATTTTCTTTTCCTAGATTTTTTGCAGTAAGTTAAAAGTGCTCATAAGTTAAAAAAGATTTGGAGTGAAATTATATAAACGCCATTCAATTTGTAAATCTTCTGTGCTTAAAAAAAAACGTGAGGGTTTGTCTGCTCTTCAGTTGTCTCTACTTTACTAATAATTTAATTAACAATATTCAAATTTATTTGATTGATCTGCTTTAGGCTTTATTGACGATATCGAATCACCATGCATCGGACAGGTTAGGCACTGATTTGACTGACTTCGTCAAATAACTTAACTTTGTTGCCTAAAGTAACAGTATTAAGAAGATACTTTGTAAATCTCTAGATCTAGCATCATCTATTTCAAGTAAACTAAACGGCTCTTTTACTTGGTGGTACTATTCCTAGCTGATCAATACACTTAATACACTTAGCTCCAGTCTAAGTTAATCAAATGATAGTGCCACGAGTTTTTCAATCCAATTCGACTAAACAAATCACAAGTCATCCAATAATAAACTAATAAACTTTAATTATTAAAAATGAATCAACGATAAAGCATCCGCGCAATGGCTGATAAGTCAAAGTAACACTTCGCCATAACAGTATTTCTCGATCATTACATAGATACTCGATCCTAGCCTCAACTCAGAACTCAAACCGTATTTTCTCCTGTTACTCTTGAAACATGCTCCTTTTAAATAATACATAATCTTAATAATCTCTATACAAAAAACCTACACAAATGCCAAGTGCTCTCTCAGAGGACATTCAAGGGTATGCAGTAACTATATCGCATACGAAACTCTCAACTAAAATAATTAGAGAATTCCATGTAAGGGGTCATACGCCAAACTTTTTACTAAAACAACCTGACGTCATACATCTTAAAATATCCAGTGCCGAGGTATCCTCGAAGACCCTACGCATCTTATTTGTATAAAGCTGTACACAGGGCCCCATCATTCTAGAGCGCAAAACATAAAATGAATTACTCTTGTGTGTAGACAGATTCACATCTTCAAGACATTCCTCTCTGTCTCCCGCACTAATAAACAAGAACAGACATTTTCAGACTATTACAGATAATGCGAAAATATACACTCATTCAAAAGAGAAAACTGATATAAATCAAGTAACTATAGCAATATCAAATTGCGTGCGTGACAGGCTCAATAGTCAATACTTGGAGTGTTTTAATCAGACGTACTAGATCTAGATATATAGCTAGGTCTAGATATGTATGGACTGATTTGACATCATTAGCAATTTTTTTTAAAATTTTGAAACGCATTATTTAAGTATGCGGATGTCTCAAATTATTGAAGTGATTTTTATTTTCATCATAATAATGGAAAAATGGCAGTATGAGTAATCTCCTAAGGCCGCAGTCTATGGCGGAAAGGCGTCGATTTCAGACCATAATTTAAGTGAAAATGTTACAGTTTCTCCATTTTTTTTTTGTTTATTGTAAAGCCTGAACAATTGTGCAAGTTGTACATATTTGATTATGGACCCGGAAAATGCTGGTAGCGTTCCCGTTTTAATTGTTGTCATGGACAAGAAGTTTGTTGTGACTAAAACTAATATGGTAGACAACCTTAGAGATTGCAGAAATGAGAGGACAGAATAGGTGACGTATATTTGCTCATTCGGAATATCTGCGTTACCTCATTAACCTCTGGATGTGCCAAAATACATTGTATCTTTTTCTTCACAGCCCATTGGCTCTGGACATTTATCATTAGTTCAAAGATGGAGAATGGTTCACCTTTTCTTTGTACAATAATTTTAGCAAAGATAAAATGACGTCACAAAAATTGAGATAGGGTCTTTTGAAAAGAATGACGTACCAAAAAGTTCTACCAGTAACAGCCTGATTTTTGGAGCGCTGCAGCACCCACAAAATAGGGAACGGACAGAATCAACGACAGGCACTTCGGAATGTCCCGTGTATTTTCGTAATTTTTTTTTTTTTGGTGCCGCCTTAACTGTTTTGGTCAAATAAGGTGAAAACTTGATTTAACCTATGTTGTAAACAATAGTGTTCTGGTGAGCATTGTGTAGAAAAGTTTTTAAAAAAATTGTCAATCATTTATTTTCATAATAACTGTACATTTTTGAAAGTGTACAGATTTTTTTTTTACAAAAGTATTACTGTCTACAAGGTTAAAATAAATAAAAAATTAGATCATTTCGTGTGCGTGTGTGTTGGTGATTGTTGGTTTTATTTTATTCATTTTTTCTTGCTTCAAAATTTTTTCGAGGTGCTGAACAGATTTTCTTTTCTTATATCTTACAGTAACAATGTTGTACTTCTTTTTCATGCCTGATTAGTTACAGAAAAGGTTTAGCGTCGCACCAGATAAACACAATTCAATTGGTAAAATAATATGTGCTTTATGGGGTTTTGTCTTCCCTTCAGATAATTATACTCTACAACTGATGACTTTGAAATTTCAATATATTCAAAATTAGTTAAGTGATCTATCATAGGCTAGATGTAGAGCTACGATATCGTGCCACCAATGCATCGGATAGGCAAGGCATTGATTAGAATGGCTTCGCTAAATAATAATTGCTTAACAAAATTATACTTAGTAAATCTCTAGATCTAGCAATTGCAATTTCAAGTACGTGGTTGGATCAATAATCCCTGCTTTTGGCGTTTAAATCAATCACAAAGTAAAATTAACAAGCATTATAATGCTTATTCATACAAACACACAATGATTTCATCATTTCTCATATGTTTTAACTTTGCAGAGAGTAACAACTAATTTTTTTTTCAAACTTTCAAAAGTGCAATTATGATGCATATAACCCAATTATCAAATTTTAGGAAACTTTTCTACACAATATTCCACCATAACAATATTGTTTGCAGCATAGGAAAAACGGAGTTTCCTCTATCTTTGACCAGAACAGCTATGGTGTCACCGGCATAACATTAGGAAAAATACCGTGAACATAGCGAAATGCTTGTTGTTTGTTCTGTGTAACCTGTATGAATCGATATTGTACATTAGCCATTGCCCCCACCATGATCGATACCAATCGTATCGAAAAATGTCTCAAGCGATTATTTTGCGATATTCATGCTCATGTACTCATTATCATCGAGATTCCGAATATTATGCCATCACTTCTCAAAACTTGGGGGGAAAAAAATAATGATCTAGGAAGTAAAATTGTCTCATTAGTCACTATGCTGGTAGGTTCTATGTTAGACCAAAGTCTGTACCAGTCTGTCGTCGTAGCTGTTCTCCTGAAAGGTATTCTAGATCAAGAAAGGTTGTTCCATATTTTGAAAGTCTAATCTAGATCTAGATATTGTTTTCAGTCTAGATCTAGATCTAGATCTATCAGAGTTTTCAATAAGTTTTTATATCTGATTGACCACATTCGTCTAGACCTAGATCTAGTCTATATCAGTATATGTAGATCTAAGCCGAAATTTAAATAAAGGCACTCTTACATTTACATTTTATTTGTACAGGCTTATTTACTTCGCAGTCATCATGATTTCTACTTCTATAGTGTTTAGTGACTGGATGAATCAGGTTTTTCCCTCATGCAGTCATCTTGATCTAGATCTAGATATGTGTATATATATATGACCCATTGCCAAATAAGGCATACCTGTATACGTCACTGCAGTACTTGAGCCATAATGTTATGTCTAAACTACTGTTCTATCTATAATTTGGCACATTTATTAAAATGTAAATAATCAACAGACATGCAAAATTTTATTTTGATTGATCAATTGGTTTTTATTTTACAGACTTCCAAACTATGAAATCGATACTAAAATCGACAGTGAAAATCTATCATAAAATAAACCTTACAAGAAACTGCACTCCAAAATCATTTTAAGAAGGCTTCAAAGGTTACTTTTCTCTCCTGAGACATTGGAAGGAGTGTAGCCATGGGTTCCAATGCTTTTTTACTGAAAAAAATCGTTGATTATGTCTTACGGGTGTTTTAAAAATTCATAACTTAACATAAGATTTTCCCGTCAAATACACCTAGGTGTTTGAATCTACCAAAATATAATACATGTCTAAGAAACTAGCTCTTTATTTTAAACCATGGCGAGGAATTCAGCTGGGTTGAAAAATAATCTTAAAGTCCCCAAAAGTAAGTGGTCGGGGGTTGAATCTAGTCTTATTATCGCCAAAGTTCCATTTCGTGTCAAAAACCGTGACGAAAGTTGTGCGAAAAAAACAAAGCGGACAAAATATTAACAACCTCATTTTTTAAATTATAAATTCTCTGGATATTTCCTAATTGTAAGATTTCAAAGTTATATAAAAAAGAGAAAAGTTGTATTGAATGTCTGTTCGCCTTGTCGGATATTACTTTCGAAAAAAGATCTCGGGAGACACGATGGCCTTTCACATTTTTCGCGTCAAACTAAGAACGGCTCTTGAGAGTTAGTCCGACCGGTAGATCTACCCTGCATAACATCACATTCAAAGTCTCTCAAATCTATCTTCACAGGTGAGTTCTGTTTAACGATAGTTTTTTATTTCGCTTTTTTTTTTTTCATAACATTAACTTGTTTTTCGATAACCTACTAAAGAGTCAAGGAATTGACTAAACTGTCATGGCGTCTCAATCGTCATTTTTGTGTAAGTTACTTGGAAAATGTAGATCTAGATAATTCATCTCAAGAAAAGCCATCCATCAAGTTCTGCATAGTCATATTCTGTGTAACTTGGAAAGTATTAATATAAATTTTCGGTTTTTCCTATTGTTCTCTCAAATATTAGGATCTTCTCTCACTTAACACAATTTGACAAGATTGTTTTCATGTCAAACCATATTTTTAGGAAAAGTTATGAAAAGGTTCAGATTTAAAGAAAAGTCATGACTTTTTAAGAAGTGTAGACAATAAAGCTAGAACAGTTCCCTAATCTTTTGAAATTTATATTTAGTTTTAGAGCCAACATGTTTGTGCATTTATTAGAGCTGTGAGATAACTTTTACAAAATTGAACAGGAATAACTTCTTTGTCAATTTGTGTAAGTTTGATAGATCTAGATCTAGATCTAGTTTATGAAGAAGTGCAGGAAACCTGCATTTTTCATTTTGTTTTCTTTTGAAAAGTTCTATGAATGATACTATGTGACTTTTATATCTACATATGTTACAGTAGTCAAAGGTTTAAAGAGAATATATGCTGACTTTCCCAGGATTGTTACAGAAAATTGTTTTCTTTGAAACTGATTTGGCTACAAAAAGCAAAATTAAAAAAATAAATATCTAGATCTAGATCATAATACAAAATCCATATTTGAGAAAATTGTATCAGTTTATGACAGGAAAGAATTTGTTTTTAACTCATTCAAGGGTAAGATTGTGCAAAAAATTAAAGGGGCAGGAAAATGCGTTTGTCTTTTTGTGTAAGTGAATCAATTCCAAGAATAGTAAATAAATTATTATATTTTCTCTCCTGCTTCATTTTTATAAAGTGTGCCAAAACAGCAACTCAATTTTAATGTTTAAATATTGATAACTTAAAGAAGGTTTTCAACAATCTAGCTCTAGATCTAGGTGCAAACTTTCAACGGATTTAATCTATAGAGCACTGTTTTCATCATGTCAGAAAGCCACCATTCCTGAAAGTAGTGCAAGTTCCTATTTCTGGAAATTAAGTTATTATTTTCAAATATTATTTCTTAAAGTTTATTATATTGGTTGTTGGAATTAAACAGTGAGAGATTTGTAATGTTTTAAGTACCGGTATATTTCCTTAAGTTTTTGTACGGAGATAAAAATGTTTGGGAGCAGTTTAGTTTTGATTTCTATGGATAGAATGAAATGCTTTTTATAAAGTTAATAAAAACCCACACACCGGATACTGTTTGTTATTAACATTAAACCATACACACTGTTTCACAAGATGAAATCTATGCAGATACCTCTTAATTGGACAATATGTTTAATAAAAATGGTTTATCACTCAGGACAACTTTTACTAAAGTAGAAGGAGAATTTGAACAGTTTTTTTTTTTTCATTTTTTATGATCCAGATGGCAGATGACATCAATCATGCAGCAGACAATAATACAAACCCTTTAAAGCGGTTACCAGTGCTGGTAAGAATTTTATTCAAATTATCCTCTTGAATAATCATTCAGCATTATTTTTTTTGTCTAGATATTATGAAGACTATTACATTTACCCTTTTGACAAACAGAATTTTTTGTCTTTAGAACAAGTAATCAAGAGGTCAATGATTTTTTCACTTCCATCTATTCTTTTTAAGTGTAGCAGTTATTACTCAGTTTACTGGTATTTGTTAGCATCATGTATGATAGTTATCCATTTTAGAAGTTTCACAATCAAAACAGTTCTACTCCACCTATAATAAGAGCACCACAGAAAATTAAAAGGTCAATTTAATTACTATAAAATACCTTCATGCACATAATTTTCCATTTCTTTTTTTTTATAAAAAAAAAAATCCAAAGAAAAAAAAAACATCACTTGGAGGAGAAATTATGTAGACTTGACTCCTTTTTTGTTGTTGTTTCAGTTTCTACTCAAGTGTTATTAGTCAAGAGGCTAAAAAGAATCTAATCCTGATTTTCAACTCTAGAATTGCTATTGCATAATTTTAGATTTGTCTTTAGAATACAATTTAAGCCATTTAGAATGGTACCTTTCAATAGTTTCTTTTTTTTTTCTTTTTCAGTGAACAGTTTTTCATGAATTTATGGCCAAAGAAAAAGAAGCTTGTTCCTCCAAAGAAAACATCCAAAAGCTAAGCATGAGGCAGAATACCATGCCAGGCTCAAGACAGATGCTGAAAATGACCAGCCTATTGCTTGAAGCAAAAATTATTGGTAAAGAATTGTTGGAGCAACTTAAAGCAGGAGCAGGAGGAGGAGCAAAATATAAAAAGCAGTATGACTATGAGATACAAATTGAAAAAGTCAATGACTCTACTAATGTGTGCCTGAAGCTGAAAATATTCAGCTTGAATATTACATATCATTTACATTGTACTTGTAGTTGTGAAGCTGAAGTTTTAATTTTATTTGGTCGATTAATCTTTAGTTGAATCTGCAAAATATGTTTGTTGATATTGTTTACAGAATTGCATAGTATATGATTCAAATTTAAGGTGGTTCCCTGATACCTGAAGAAAAATTCTTCTTCAGTTCTGTTAACACTTTTGACTTTTAAAGCATATGATTTGAAGCTTTTAAAATTGACTTATCATCAAATAGTAGTTGCTACAAGGCTTCTCATTTCATCTGGGATTTAAGACATATTACATGTTTAGGTGTCAATGAAAAGCCCAATTTAATCACATTTTATCAAGAACATTTCTCAATGCAAATTAGAATGATGAAAGGTCAGTTAAAATGCATCTGATGCTTTATGTCACGAATGAAATTTTATTCTTGGTGGATTATATGAAAAAATACTTTAGTGACCAGTTTGGTGTATGCATAGTTCAATCTCATTTGATTTAAATAAATGTGTACTTCATAAAATCATATTTTAAATAGGAGTTGTAAATTTTCATGCTATAATCCTAGCAAATGCATATGTTTACAAAAAGGCCCATTCTTTGCAACTTTTTTAAATGAAGGGGAAATATCAAATTGGATGAAGTGATTATCATTACGATTTCTAGCTTTTTATTTCTGTATGACATACATCTCCTCTTCTTTGAATTATATGAATTATCTGTCCACTGCTTGGAAAGTACTAATGTGTGCAAAATGCTTGTTTTTAGATAAAAGAACAAAACTGTCTACAATAAAGTATACCAATAATTTATTTTGATTTTCCTATATAGCTTTCTTGATTCTTTGTTGAGGTGTTTATGTTGCAACAATTAGTGATAGTTGTCTACTGAACGTGAAACAAACGATCAAGAATCACATCAAATACTTGTTGCAGGGACACAACAACAACTTACAAGAAAGAAGCAACAAACAGTGTAAAACTCTGCAACTGCCCTGAAAAAGCAAGCTGCCCATTGAATAGAAAATGTTTAGCAAAATGTGTTATACACAAAGCTTCTGTGTCAGAGACAACAAAGAATCAAGAAAACTATATAGGGCTCAATGACAACGAATTTAAAACCAGATACAATCAACATAAATCATCATTCAAACTAGAGCAATGGAAGAAAGATACAAAGCTCAGTGAGCACATTTGGGAACTAAAAAGCAAGAATATCGAACACACCATCCAATGGGAAATCATTAAAAAAGTCAAGCCATATACTCCAGAAAAAAGCGTGTGCAAACTTTCTTTGGAAGAAAAATATCAAATTTTAACCAAAGCTCCCTCCCTGAAAAAATGAAAGGAGATTTTCCCTCACTGTGTGCACAGAAAATTTTTCCTGCTGCCAAACGTAAACACATTACTTACAGTCATCTAAAGAGAGCTGCACAGACTCGAAACTCTGGAGTCATGGTAAACCAAAACTTAAACTAGGTAATCAATTTTGTTATTATCATTATATATACTACAGAGTTTTGTTTTGTTAATTGTTGAAATCAAAAAGTTTTATATTCCTTTTTTGTCATACTCCTGATGGTTAGGCTTATAAATTTTCTAAGCTGGCAAGTGTAACAAGGTTACAAACTTTAAATTTAAAATTAATAAAATGCTTCAGGCCCTAATAAACTGGCAAAGAGTTTACCTCAGTCAAACAGAGTTGCCATGCACTGAGGTAAATGAAGTTTCTTGTGGTGACAGAATAATGCAAGTCAACACCTTCAATAGTAATGTAGATATTTTACCTTGTCAGTGGAACAACTTGCCAACAATTGAGTTTAATTTGAAACAATACATGTTTTTTAAGCTTAGAGATTGAGATAACACGTATATGTACAAATTCTTCATACTCTAAAATAGTGTTTCACGATGTACAATAGATATTAAAGAAAGTTCTCAGGACTAATCTCATTTCTATTTTACAGCTAATTTCTACATTTCTGTTGAAGGTGACTGCAATGCAGATTTCTTCCCAATTGATATGTGGTGTGGCATAACCAAAGGTGGTGTTCGACAAAGCACATATTTGTAAAGATACTCCGTTAAAATCTACTGATTTTCTGTTTACTGTTAGAAAACCTTTTGAATCCAAGCTATAAACATTTGGAGGTAAACCAAGACTTATTTTCGTTTCCAAAGTTTAAATTCACATTTGCTATAGAAGTTACTTACTTTTTGGCTCTGATAAGATCTTTAGACTTTGGGGTTCATTTTTCAGAACTGCTCAGCACTTATCTATAACATTGGTAAATTTTTTTTAATATCAAAAATGTGTTTACAATTGTTTAACACTATGAAATTGTAATAAAAAGCTTGTGTTCCATGCCCAAATTTTGATGATTGTCTCATTTAAGTTGTCACAGATATTGTTATCTCAACAAAGGACCAAATCTGTGACTCCTTGTCACAGTCATCCATTAAATGAAAAAGAAGTTATTTAAAAGAAACATCCATTGACTTAATTTGACAATGGTTTTGAACTTTTGGTAGAATAACAATACTATTTGATTTTGAAAGTTTAAGAATGCTTTCAACTAATCATGGCATTTTAGCACAGTACAGAAAAATAGATTTTGGTCTAAATTTACAATGTGTCAAGAAATGACATCCTATTACAAGCAACTTTTGTTATTAAAATAAAAGATCAATAATACTGCAGGCCTATTCTCCTTTTTTTTTAACCCTGTAAAAATTACTTGTTTTGTCAGAAGGGGCGAAGAGGCGGTTATCACTTATTGTTCTTGATTTTCTTTATAACACATTTTAGTTGGTTCTGGAAACTGTTCTTGAAATGTATGCTTTCAATCATGGAGATAAGCCCATCTTCAAATTCCTTCGATTCTCAGGTGCAAAGTGGTGGTTTTGAAGAGTTGAATCCATATGTTTCTTTCAATGATTTATCCAAGCCCGTATTAAAAAAGAAGAATGCTCTCCATCCTAGATTTTTTATGCATATTTCAGTTTTATTTATTAAGGATTACATATACTGTTCTTTTTCACATTCAGGGATGTTTTTCATAGAGTATCAGAAATTTACTTACTCTTGGAGATTGTGGTGGTTATCATGTGGGTGTAGATCTAGCTCAGTCTTCATTGTACTACTACTAGAAAGTGCTCAAAAAGTAGATTGGAGCAGTTATAAATCTTTATTTGAGCTCCTTTAATCTTAAAGTTGAGTACTTTTCTATTTTTATACCTCCTAAACAAGATTTATAACAGCTCCAACCTACTTGTTGAGCACTTACTAGCACGATGAAGACTGACCTAGATCTATATACAGTTGAGTTCGCTTGTTTCGAAGTCTTTCGGATAAAAAAAGGACTTCGAATTATCAGAATACATAGAGAACGAGAGTAAAAAAAAATGTGGATGACAAATCAGAAATATCGTGCAGGGGGGTAGGGGTGAGCTTAACCTCTTTCTCTCTTGTAGCCTTATAACAGACTCTTGCCTGTAACATAGTTGAGAAACACACACACACACATACCAGAATAACTTGCCGCGCGGAGCATAGCACTACATGTACTTTGTTTTACAAGCCTGGAAAAGTGCTTTCACTGTGTCAGAATTAAAAAATCACGCCAAAATCGCTTCGAATTAACCGGATCTTTATTTCAAAATTCGAACTAACCGTTATTTTTAATGAAGCTTAAATAGAGAAATATTCGGTAAAATATTCGGAATATCCAAGAATTCGAACTATCCGGATTCGAATTATTTGGACTCATCTGTATATAGTTAATGCTACATAAAAAAATTACAGTTACAGCTCACTTTCTCTCTGTCAGTCTCTCTCTCTCTCTCTCTCTCTCTCTCTCTCTCTCTCTCTCTCTCTCTCTCTCTCTCTCTCTCTCTCTCTCTCACACTCTCTCTTTCTCCTCTCTCTCTCTCTCTCTCTCTCTCTCTCTGTCTCTCCCCCTGTCCTTATCTCTCTGTCTCTCTCTCTCTCTTCCTCTCTCTTTCTCTCTCTCTCTGTTGCGATTATCCATTGGGTAAAAATTAAAAAAAATCCAGACAGGATTTTTAAAACTGTTTGGAAATCTACACATTTTACTATTATTTATTTTGACAAACTTTATGTAGATCCAGACAGAAATTTTTCTAAGACATTTTTTTTTGTGACAAATTTCTTTTACAGAAATTAGAATAGACAAATTATCAATATCATTGGTTACTTCCGCACTCTCTTTCTCTCAATCGCTTGCTGGTGAAAACAGAATGTTTCAAAGTTCTGAGATTTAATATTGATTGCAAGATTTCATACATTGTTTTTGTTTCAATGCAAACTTTATCTAGAAAGATCTACTCATTGAATTCCAATAACATTTTTTACACCGTAGTATGAGTGGCTCATCGTGAAAATAATTCCAGAGTTTCAAAGCTTTATATTCTGGGACATCTTTACAAGTCTTTCACCGTATTTGTTTGGAGTTTTTTTGTTTTTGTTTCCTTTTGCGAAACATTTTGAAAAATTTAAGGGATCTGATAAATTTTTATTACTCCTTTTGACAAATTTATGAAAGTCTGTTGCGATTTTCCATTGTGTAAAGTTTTTAATAATCAAGACAGGATTCTCTATCCGAAGAGAAAAAAAAGGATTTGGATTGGGCGCTTTAACACTACACACCCATAAGAAAAGATCTGATTATCAGAGGTGATGATGGAGGAAACAACAACACTTTAGATCTTAACAATCTTCGTGATGATGGAGGAAATGGCAATTAAGATCTTAACAGTCTTTGTGATGATGGAGGAAGAGCATATAGTCTCATGGAGAGACAAACTAAAACGAGGGCTGCTTAAACAACTGCACTCAGATTTAGTTTACTTTTTTTGCTTGAGATCTTCACTTCAATTAAAGAAGTCATCATTAAAAGAATTCCAATGTTTCATAATCATAAAAAATAATTAAAAAAAAAAAATTTTTTTATTGATTTTCTTTATGGAGTTCTGTGGCCCTGGAGATAAGTCTGTGTATGTAAAAAAAAAAAAGCATCCACCTTTTTTTTTGTATTGGAGACCAGTTTTTCTTCAGATTCGTTTAGAACAATTTGCACTGTATCTATTGTGTGTAACTTCAGCACAACATACTATAGTCTTGGTGGAGAGATAAACTAAAACTAGGGCTGCTTAAACGATCACACTCAACTTGGTTTACTTTTTTGCTTGAGACTTTTGCTTTGTTTAAAGAATGTGTACATGACAAAGTAAGAAGAATTTCAATGTTTCAAAGTTCTATAATTCGAAAACGGTAAAAGCATAGCACTCTTTTGAGTCTTTTCTCTCAATGGCTTGCCTATAAAACAGAGTTTGAAAGCACTGAGATCAAATATTGATTGCAAGATTTCATTAATTGTTTTTGTTTAACCTCAGTCTTTATGTAAAATGATTTACACATTGCATTTTCTTAAACCTAAATTAGATTATATAAATATTTCTTTGATATATCAATAAGAAAAGTAAACTTAGTAGGATAAAGTAGATTTAGATCTAGAATGTTTTCAAAGGTTTGAGATTTAATATTGATTGCAAGATTTTACTTATTATTTTTGTTTAAATGCAGTCTTCATCTAGAACTTAAGATCTACACATTGAGTTCTTTAACATTTTTCACACTCCATTGCAACAATGGTTTCGAAAAGCATTGCAATTACTAGATTTAGAGCTACTTGATTGTGAAAGTTTTAATTTTTTTTCTTACTCAAAATATTTTGAAATATTTTTGGATGCAATATCCTAAGTTTTTATTACTCCATTCAACATATATATATACGAAAATCTGATCAATTTTTGATTTAAGTATGAAAATTTTAAAAAATCTAAACCGGATTTTCAATTATTCATTTTTAAGCCTGTAAATATGTGAAAATAAGCTTCCACTTTTGGATTTCTGTTTTTTGTTTGTTTTTTTTTTTATTGGAGACCATTTTTTTCTCGAGATTTGCATGGAACAAATAGCATGATATTTGTTGTGTGTCACAACAGCACCACATACTATGGTTTTGGTGGAGAAATAAACCAAGATTAGGGCCGCTTAAAAGATTGCACTCAGACTTGGTTTACTTCTTTGCTTGATACCTTTGCTTCATGTTTCAAAGTTCTATAATTAAAAAACTGTACCAGTTTTTCATGATATATGTTTGTGACATATTTCTCTTTATCTGTTGTGGATCAAATCAGCACCACATTTGGTCTCAGTGGAGATATAAACTAAAACCAGGGCTGCTTAAACAATTGCATCCAGATTTAGTTTACTTTTTTTGCGTGAGATCTTTACTTATGTAAAGAAATCTTCATTACAACATGAGAAGAAGTCCAGTTTTTCAGGGTTCTTACAATTCTTTTACATTATTGAAAGAAATTTTTTTTTCTTTATGTGGTTCTGTGGCTCTGTATTTGTTGTATTTTTTTTTCTTTTCTTTTACCATTTTTTTCTTTTATGTAGTTGTATGGCTTTGAGAAGTATTGTATTTTTTTTCACGAAGTGATATGGCTCTGGAGGAGATATCACTGTTATTGTGCTTGTGATTCACCTTTCTTCATTATGGTAGTTTGGAACACATTACACTGTTTCTGCTGTGTGTGAGAGTTCAGCACTACATATGTTTTCTGAGGAGAGATAAACTACAACTAGGGCTGCTTAAACGATTTCACTCAGACTTGGTTTACTTTTTTGCTGGAGACCTTTGCTTCATTTCAAGAATATCTATATGAGAATGTGAGAATTCTAATGTTTCAAAGTTCTATAATTCGAAAACTGTACCAGTTTTTCACCATATGTGTGTGGAACACATTACTTTTTATCTGTAGTGGGTCAAATCAGCACCACATACGGTCTCAATGGAGATATAAACTAAAACCAGGGCTGCTTAAACAATTGCACTCAGATTTAGTTTACTTTTTTGCTTGAGATCTTTACTTCATTTAAAGAAAGACCTCAATAAATCATGAGAAGAATTCCAGTGTTTCTTGGTTCTTATAATTCTTTTTCATACGTTTATTATTGAAAAAAAATGTTTTTGAAAAATAATTTCTGTGGATCTGGAGATAAGTCTGAATATGTTGTAAGGTTTTTTTTTGTGTGTGTGTGTTTTGGTTTGTTTGTTTTCTTTTACCATTTTTGTTTCTTTAATGTAGTTGTATGGCTTTGAGAGTTGTTGTTGTATTTTTTTTTCACGAAGGAGATATTAATTGTTTTTGTTGTGGTTGTGGTTCACTTTTCTTCAATATGGTAGTTAGGAACTCATTACACTGTATCTGCTGGGCTCTGGAGATATAACTGTTATTGTGAAGATTCACTTTTCCTCAATATGGTAGTTTGGAACAGATTACACTGTATCTGCTATATGTCAGTTCAGCACCACATACTATATATGTTTCTGTGGAGAGATAAACTAAAACTAGGGCTGCTGAAACGATTGCACCGAGATTTAGTTTACTTTTTTGCTTGAAATCTTTGCTTCATAAATGTTCATTTAAAGAATGACGTCAAGACAACGTGAGAACTCTGATGTTTTAAGGTTCTAAATAAATTATACATGTATTTCAAAACCGTATTATGAGTGGCTGTGGAAGAGACAACACTAATATTGAAAAAAACTTTTTTTTTTAATTTTCTTTATGTAGCTCTGTGGCTGTAGATTTGCTGTTAAGTTTTCTTTTATTTTTTTAATCAGTTTATGTAGTTGTATGGCTGTTGAGAGTTATCGTAAATTTTTATTTTCATGTAGTAATATGGCTCCAGAAGAGATTCGGAGGATATAAGTGCTCTTCTTCAGTGTATAATTTGTCTTCCTAACCTGTTCATTTGAACAAATGCTTGTGTGCATATGTATATATATATATATATAATAACAAAATTGATAATGAGTTGGTACAAACACATGTGCCACTCGGGGCTTCACATAAAAAATGTTACATTTGACCTGTTGATATCACAGGTGCGACATGCGTCAAGTTTTTTTTTTTCATTTTTTTTTTTTTGTGTGTGTTAAGCAATTCCGATTTTTTTACTGACCCCCTAATTACTGCAACAAAATGATAGAAACTAATTCATGATCTTGAAAGATATTTTTTTACCTTTGCAAAACCCACTTAAGATCTTTCTAATTTTAGCTCCCTTACAACTTCCACTGTGTTTCTTATGATCACAAGTGGTACCAGCTTTACTTCATTTCCATGCTACATCAGATAAGTTGTGCCTTTTTATGGGCTTTTTCATTGGGCTCAGTAATTTTTTTCCTCTCTAAATTTTAAATTTAATACATATTACTTACTACTAATATATACCTGATTCTCTTTGCCTTTTTCTTCCAATAACCACCTCATCTGCCTTGAAATAGACCAATAGACGTCTAAGCTTGATCCACATACTAATAGGCCTATATATATATATATATATGTATGTATATATATATATATATATATATATATGTGTGTGTATAGATATTTATACTTTCATATAATTTAGTTAAATTTTACCAAGCTCAAGTCCATGCTAGCTTATCAATTGTACATCTGGTTTAGATGTCGATGTAGATCTAAATTTAGGCCTAATCAATAGATCTCGATCAAACTTTCAACATTTTAAGAAAAAAAATACATTTCACTTGACAGGGCTGCAGCTACGTCAAATTTTGGCATGTATGACTTCAGCAGTTGTATTTAAATAAACTGTTTTTGAAGGGTTATAAGACCCATATGTAAAGACCTCTCCAGTTTGTCTTTGAGGTGCTATGCCAGCGCTTTAGCCTGCAAAGAGATTATGTAAGCATAAAAAGTCTAGCTTAGCTCAGGCCAGCTTTGACTTAGCTAGAGGACTGAACATACGGCCTATGTAGTGCTGTCATGGTAAAGTATTAATTATTATAAAAGACAAGTTAACTTCCAGCTGTACAGGGCAAAAAGATCTGTTGGACCCAACAGTTCACAGCAATAACAGCAAAAAATAACTGCTTGCCAACTAGCACCACCACCAACATTATTACATCAACTTACAAGAGCAACCAACACCACAACTGCTATTATTTCTACTGCTGCTGTTTGACCAAGATCTCTTACAAGCCCATTCACAAATCCAGCAAAGTTACCTTTGATCCAAAGATTTACTTACATCCCATGTAAGGTTAATCTTGTTGGACAACATTCTCATTAATTTCTCACCATCCACAATTTCACTGCTAACTTTCATAGCACAAACCCATTGCCAGTCATTTAAGTAAATTTTTTTGCAAAAGACAGCGGATTATTAGCTGAGGATATAATTGTATTTATTGAATGCTCCAGTAGTACACAATCTACCACTGTTATCCCAGATTCATACTTAAGTTCAATTGAAGACATGCATGCTTATTTCTTTTTTTTTTTTTAGGGGGCAGGGGTGCGTTTATGGTGGTCCAAAAGTAAAGGTGGTATTAAATATTCCTCACTATCTTCCCATTTGAGTGAAAGAACCCAACTGAACAAGCAAATTTGGAAAATGATGGAACTGCATTGATTTATGAATGCACAAAAATAAATTATCATTTTCTATCACTAATTAAAAAAAAACAACAAAAAGCATGCTATCATTTTCTATCACTAATTAAAAAAAAAACCAAAAACCATATTATACCACTTTCTCTTAAGTTAGCCCGAAAGTATAAATGTGTATTGAATATTTAAATAGTGCTCATATTTTATGCAAATTATATTTATATGATGCTGTTTTTATTTTTAAAGTCAGGAGACAAACCATCTTCCAAGCTGACTTGATCATTATCTGAGCTGGATGTTTTGAATCTGCACGATGCTTACAAAGAGCCTAAATCTCATAATTCTGTTTGGCCTCTTGTATATTCAAGGAGGTAGGCCTATCATCAAATCAGGGTAAAAACTTGGAGGACCACTAACACATTTGGTGGTAAAAGCATAGGAATAAAAGATTGAATTGATTATATCTTGTCAATGTATCTTGTTCACATACAAACAGTTAAGACTTCCTTGCTCTTTTTAAATGTGTTTTTCTTATTTGTTGTTGGCTTTACTAAGGCACTCATGAAATGTCATTAGTAAAATTTTGCTATGCTTATAGAGATCATTTGTATTGACATAATATATAGCAACTCCATATCTTTTCTCTCCCTTTTCTAGATTTCTATTTTTCACCTTTAACCGTCTCTCACCTTCACTGTCTATCTCTTCTCTACTCTTTTTCATTCCTGCCTCAATCAGTCTGTTTCTGATACTTTCTGCCTTTCGCCCATAATATCTTTCTTAAACTTTTTATTTTTTTTCTCATGTGACATAGAGTATTAATTTTCTTGATTGTCCCCCCCCCCCCCCACTTTTTTCCACACCCACACACTTTTTTCTTGCTTCATAAACACCCACATATGATCTCTGACAATCTTGTCTCTCTCAAACTATCAATAGAGAAAAAATTAAGAGTGAAAAAATATTTATGCTTTGAGCTCATTTTTGCGGAGAAAAGCACAGAGCAAATTATTTTCTTTAACACCATAAAGAGAAACATAGACAACAGACAGACCAACCATAAGTAGAAATATTCTTGGTTTCATTGTTTTTATCCTTCTAGTTGAGCTAGCCTGTAGTCCTGTGGAGGAAGGTCATTCAACACGCTTGACTTGTGAGATCAACACCAGCTCCTGTCCTGGAAACAATTATGCACTAAACTGGAAGTTACAGAACAATAGATTTGTTGCTCAATGTGACGGAAATGGTTGTGGAGGGAGATATATAAGAAATAGACATTTCTCTGCCACCTACACCACCATGAGATCTGAGCTGACAGTGAATAGAGCGACTAGATCTGAGGGAGATCCCTTCAACATGGAGACCAGGTGGGAGTGTCACTCATGTTCAATACTTGGTGTCTCAGTCACTGCCTGTGACAAGCTCCAGATTTACGGTGAGTGCTTGGGAGTTGTTACATCTCATTGTGCCAGTCTTATTTTATCTGAAATAAAAAAAAAGAAACAATCGCTGCACAAAGTTATGTCAACTGAAGCTTAATGGATGCTTGTATTGATCAATTGATTGTCGCACTCACTTGAGTCTACAGACTAAAGTGTACCGAACATAGTAAAATTTTGTGATTGTATTTTTTTAGAATTAAAAGCATAAAAAAACGGATCATGGCAGATTCTGTAAAAATCATTAGAAAGTTTCCAAGATTTCTAGTTCGTATTTCAACATCTCCTAATTCATTTTTCTTATGATCTATTCAATACTAAAATTTTTGTAACTATCTGTACATGTCTATAGAAACAAAATGAAACTCATAATTGGAGTGGAGCTTACACCATGGGCTTTGTTCCGGGGTTTAAATACCTTTCACTTGATAAGAGTTGTCAAAAACATTTTTCCAAGTCAAAGTGTTAATATCTTACCCTCAATGCTTTTCTTCCAATCTCTTTCTCTCTTTCTCTATCTCTCTCTCTCTCACTCTTAGTCTCAACTTTAATTCTTCTTGACAATCCTGTTTTCTATATCTAGCTGCTCACTTCCCGTAAAATTACTTTCTGATGCTATGTTTCTTGATGTCTTTATAAATCTTAACCACTTTAACTTCCTCATTCTCTTACACACGCATATATACTCTCTCTTTCTCTCTCTTCTCTCCTGCCCTTTTTTAATCTGTGATCTTTTATCTTTTGCTCTCTCTTTCTCTGTCTCTGGCTGCGTTTATCTGTTTGTCTATCTCTCTCCCCCCCCCCCCCCGACTCTCTCTCTCTCTCTCTCTCTCTCTCTCTCTCTCTCTCTCTCTTTCTTTGTCTGTCTTTCTTACAGTCTGAGAAGTGAGGACTCCGTGCAAGTCGTTTTACATGTCTTTTTCTTTCCATTAAAAGTTTTTTATAGCTGCACACAGATTTTTGTGAATGCTTTAATTTCTAAATTGGTGACCCCGACGGATATTCGCTAGATCTAGATGTACAGAACGCCACCTTAACAACATTATTCTACACTGCCCTAGATCTAAAATCTGATTCCCTTACCACCATGTCTAAACCTCAAGGTGAGTCAGAACAGGCACTCCTTGCTGTGCTAACCAGTCAACTCCAATCACTGCAAACCTTGTAACCAGCTAAATGCTGTATCTGTTAAACTGCCAGAGTTCTGGTTCACAGCACCCGAGGTGTGGTTTACTCGGGCGAGGGCCAATTTGGTACCTAAAGAAATATCTCAGGACCAGACTAAATACGATTATGTCGTAAGAGCACGAGACACAAAAACTGCTGAGGAGGTTCAAGGTGTCCTCATCAACCCTTCCAAGACGAAGAGATACTCTAATCTGAAGAAAAACCTTAATAAGGCTTTCGAAATATCACAGGCCCAGCGGGACAGTGAGCTTTTAAACCTGAACGGCTTGGGTGACCGAAAACCAACTGCTCTCCTGCGTAAGATCAACTATTTAAACGATGACCCCGCTACTTTAAAAAGTGCTCTCTTTTTGCCCAATTTCCCCCCCCCCCCCCGATGTACACTGAATTTTTGCTGGGCAAGAGTTCCAGGATATAGAAACACTTACTGAAGCTGCAGACCAAATCAGGGAGGCACATTGTGCGGGCAGGACGGGCATACAACAAGTTACCCAGGCCGGTGTTGAGGTTTCCTCTGCTGCAGTTGAGACCATTAAAAAAAAAACAAAAAAAAGCAAATACATTTTAACCAAAACGCTTGGGAAACAGGCCTACGCCATCTACCGGTACCCCATCAGTGTATTTTTATCACCAAAGATTTGGCCCGCAAACCTGTAACTGCCGGCCAGTTTGTAAATTTTACTTGCTGTTATGGGGAAACGACAAAGCCAGCCGCTAGGCGTGGCAGCAGCTGGCATTCCGCTTCAATCAAACACGCTCTCTGTTGTAGATCGAAAATCAGGACAGGCCTACTTAGTAGACATGGAAGCAGAGGTATCTGTATACCCTGCCTCCACACAAGATTGTTGCACTCAACAAGTATCAACTACACTTTCTGCAGCCAATGGGATTTCCATTCACACTTGGGGCAGGCGGAACATTTCATTGACAATAGGGCCCAAGAGAAACAACAATCATGAGTTCTACCTTGCTGATGTCACTCGACGCATCTTTGGGGCTGACTTCTTCATAACACACGGATTTGCTATTGACCTCGGCAGAAAACGCCTATAGCCCCAAGACAATATTCCTATTTCCTCCAAGAGTATACAACTCCCCTCGGGCTTTCAGGCTTGGGTCTCCCTCATCAGAAAGAGTTCTCAAATTTACTCCAGCAGTTTTCCGATCTTCTCATTCCACAACTCACAGACGCCGTCAACAAACATGGCTTTGAACATCATATCGTCACAAATGACCCTCCAACTCCTGCTCGAGTCTGGCGGCTTAACCATGAAAAGTTTTCCACTACTAAAGCCGTCTTCCTGCATATGGAAGAAATGGTTATCTCCCGGGGCTCTAAATCTCCTTGGTCTTCACCACTCCATATTGTTCCTATATCTAATGGTAAATGGCGACCATGTCTCAATACATCAACTGATGATGACCGCTATCCACTTCCACATATTCAGGATTTCAACAACAATTTAGATGGCTGTGTGGTGTTCACCAAAATTGACTTGATTAGGGGCTTCTCATGGCTACATCTTCCATAGCAAAGATGGCTGTCATCACCCCTTTTGGTCTCGGGGAGTTCCTCCATATGTCCTTTGGTCTTGAGAATGCTGCCCAGTCTTTTCAGTGCCTGATGGATGGAATACTCCAAGACCTGCGATTCGCCTTTGTTTACCTCGACAACATCTTATTTGCCAGCCCTTCACCCCAAGAACACTCTCAGCACCACTTTTCAATCTTCTTTCGTCCAATGGACTGATGATTAACAGAGTCAGGTGTGTTTTTGGTGCTTCTAAACTTGACTTTTTACTTTTAGGCCATCTTGTCAGTACCGAGGGAATCACCCCACTTCCAAACCGTATAACATCCCTCTGAGACAACAGTGCACCTGAAGATCGCACAGCCTGCAGTGTTTCCTCAGGATGATAATCATGGGTGGTATTGATTACTGCCGTAAGTGACATTTTTTGCGAAATGCGTTTTACTGCATGGTTATATGCATCAGGCCATGGCGCGTTTTTCTATCTGGGTCCTGAACCTCTAGCTTTAAAATTAGCGCCCCAATTCAAGTTTAAAAATTGACCATATGTACATTGTTCAAAAAGTAACTTTTGATTACAATTGTAAGGGCACTTACGGCTGTATTCAACTGCGTTTCCTTTTCAGCATCTGGAGACAATAGGTGAAAACTACGGTAAGTGCGCACTTGCGGTTGTACTCAACAATATACCCTAGACAGACAAATTAGTTAAAGTCGATAAATAACACTTACGGTCTCAGTTTCTTTTACTACTCAACAACTTGGGATGTATTGTTTGTGTTTCATTTAACTCCTGAATTGTGTCACTGTATTATGGATCACGAGTGTAGCCATTGTGAGGCTGAACTAGATCACCATGTCAGTCTTTTGTATGCTTCCTAATACCAGGATAGACTCTCTCGTGGACATTGTTCTATTTCAAAATTTAACTGTATATAGAATGGGGAAAATAATGTATGTTTTATATTCTGAAAGCCAGCAGCTTAAATAGAAGACCTGGTATCACGTTTTGCGGTCACTGTTGTAATCTTATCTTGTTAAGATCTATTTTTATTGTGATGTTTCAATGTTACCACTTTTGCCTGTTTTGTCCAAAGACATAGAGGGCCTTTTATGCTCTTTGAAGAAGCCTTGAAAAGAGTTGACAAATACTCCATTCTGACATTTGGATCTTCTATTCCCACATACTCGTGGAGGTGCAGTCTTCATTTTTGATTCACACTCTAGAAACATGGATGGGATGGAGTGTGGGGATCTTAAAGCAACTTTGATATTGCACTTGACATATGGTTCCAATCTTCCTAAAAATCTAACAAACTCTCTTGCAACAGCTGATCAGTATGAATTCACTCCACTCAGAATAACAAGCATACCAGAATCTACATCTCTGATCCCACATAGAGATCCTTTAGAATCCCTAATGCTGTATCTAGAGTTGGATGACTTTGATTCAGATTCATCCTTTGAAATTCCACTTGCAATTGGTAAACATTTCGCCGATCTGGTCAACCAACAGTGTAGTGTAAGATCTAAGACTGAGGCTCATGGACAGGGTAAAGAACCTAATCAGCGCAGCAGCAAAAGGGAAGCTCAAACGTTTTTTGAGAGAACTTTTCGTGGCTGTGTTTTCGGATGAAGACAGATACGGCGACATTTCAGAATCAGATGGCAATGCTGATGAGACATAATCATGCTCCCAAAAGTTAAGAAGACAAAGCGTTTCAGCATTGAGCAATTCACAACACCACCTTCCACCTGGCCAATACCAGTTCTGCAGCTGGGACCTGGAGATGCTGCAAGTAGCACCACGATATCATTCGGTGACAGTTACATCGAAGACAGTTCTCTCTTTACAGTGTGCAGGTCCTGCTCTGGAATCTCCATCCCATGTCCAGACCTCTGCCCCCTTGTGACACAAACACGTGGCTGGACATGACAGAGGCAGCCTGACAACTGGGGGTTCAATGCTGCTAAACACAAATGGAATCTTGGTCAGGTGTATAAAACCAGGAAAAGTAAACCAGTTAGAGCAAGAGCCATAAAACCAGGGTGCGGGGAAGGCTGTAGATTTAAATGCTTTGATAGAGAATCCATTACCTAAGGCTCAAAAGAATCCGAATGAGGAGTGAAAGCCCTAATGTGATCAACATGTCACATGACTATGGTGAGTCTGAAGACAGCTGGGACTTTGGCAGAAAGGAAGAAAGACCCTGGTAGTACCCGATGCTAGAGCAATTGATTTAAAGCCATTATGTATATGAGTACATACAACTTAGTGAGCAAAAGCGGATCTTGACGATCGGTGTAATAAAAATCTTGTACCTCATGTGCACCATGCGTTCTGTAAAGCACCGCATTAACTATCATATCTACATTAGCCATGACTCTGACAAGACAGAGTGTGTGACAGTGAAATGAAGTGAATTTTATTATCAAACGATGGAAAGTATGTGCATTTTTTTTTCTTGTGTAAATGTTCAACATTCTCATGGCTTGAGGAAAAAAAATAGTTGATGAAGCAGTAAAACTTTAACAAGTGTGCTCATTGTTATAATATCAAGATGATAAAATTGCATTTTACGTAACTTGTAATGTACTGAGCGTTAACAAGGGGAGTGGGGGGAGTAAGAGAGAGAGAGAGAGAGAGAGAGAGAGAGAGAGAGAGAGAGAGAGAGAGACAGAGAGAGAGAGAGAGAGAGAGAGAGAGAGAGAGAGAGAGAGAGAGAGAGAGAGAGAGAGAGAGGTCACAATTGTGACAATCGTAACTTCCTTACTTGTATGCACGAGAATCCTTTTTCTACATATTGACATTAATAATGTTGGTGCAAAGTACTACGAGGGCTCTTTCAGAAATAACCGAAAAATGCCCATTGCTCAGCAACCAGTGGAGCTTTTTTAATTCTGTAAACGACACAATATTCCTTATTTCCTTACGGATATTCTCAGAAATTATGAAGTGCACCATTTTGCACAATGAATGTCTAGACGATTTTAAAGATGGCGGCCCACCTTGAAACTTGGTCAAAGGAGGAAATCAGAGCTGTCATACGTTTTTTGAACGCCAAAAGTCTGAATCCTACCGAAATTCATAAAGAACTTCAGAGTGTATATGGTGAGCATGTTATAAGCCGTACACAAGTCTATCACTGGTGTAATTTGTTTGAAGCCGGCCATTCCGACTTGACAGACAGGGAAGGGAGAGGGCGTTCGATAACTGCGACGTCAGAAGACAATGTGAAGCGAGTTGATGAGCTTATTCGTCAAGACAGGAGGTTGAAACTTCATGAAATCGCAAGCAGTCTTGAAATTTCGGAAACTTCTGCCCATAGAATTGTATTTGATGAACTTGGCTACAGAAAAGTCAGCGCAAGATGGGTTCCTAAGCAATTGACAGACAATCATAAAGAACAAAGATTGGACATCTGCAGGGAACTTTTGAGAAGAAGCAAGAGCTCACGCATGATTCACAGGCATACTGCCAACGCCGGCGGAGACTTTCTAGGGTACGATATGACTTTTCTTGACAGCATAGTCACCGGTGATGAGACTTGGTTGCACCATTGCACCCCAGAAACAAAGCAAGATTCGATGACATGGAAACATCCATCCTCACCTGTCGCGAAGAAATTCAAAGTCATGCGGTCAGCAAAGAAAATAATGGGAACTGTTTTCTGGGACAGTCGTGGTGTTCTTCTATTCGAAACCTTATAACCTGGAGAAACAATCAATGCTGCAAGGTACTGCCAAACTCTTGACAAGCTTAGGGAGGCCATTCGCAGAAAGCGCCCAGGGCAGTTGACCAACGGGGTCATTTTGCAACACGACAACGCTACACCCCACACAGCACGAGTGACGCAAGGTTGGCTAGAGAAATATGGATGGGAGATTTTGCCACACCCACCACACAGTCCAGACCTCGCACCATCTGATTATCACCTCTTTGGGCCACTTAAACGTGAGCTGGCAGGAAAACGCTTTGATGACGATGAAGAGCTTGTTGACCATGTGCGGAAATGGCTACAAAACCTTGACGGAAGTTTCTTCCGAGAGGGTATCTATTCCATGGTGCGGCGTTGGCAGAAGTGTGTTGACAGACTTGGCTGTTACGTAGAGAATGAAGGACGAGTCAAGGTATGAACACATGCAAGAATTTTGTTGATAGCATAAAAAACGCGGATTTTACAGACATTTTTCGGTTAATTATGAAAGAGCCCTCGTATTTCCTTATTTTTATAAATGTTATTTCTTCACTGCAGTTAAAGTTTTTGTTCTAGGAGTGTTTCCCCATTTACAAGTGAAAGTGTCTTTAAATGGTTGTTATTTAGCTGGCTTTTAAGCATTTCAGATGCTTCATTTTTACATGCAATGTTTTAGGTTATTATAGTTTGCAAGATCTGTTATTTTGAATGATGAACTACTTTTATCTGTGCACTCCGCGAACTTCAGTTATACAAGAAAGAAATGTTCAGTATTATTCAGGATCTTTTTAAGAGCATTTAAATCGCAATAAAGTGTATAGTATCAGAACAAATAATGCGACAATGAGAATAAAGCAAAAAAAAAACAAAAAACAACAGTCAACTGAAAACTAAAACCCAAATTGATTGCATACAACCGTAAGTGTCTGACAACTAGGTATCAAAGTTGGCGAATGTATAGCTCAAGCTGATTTAATACAACCGTATGTGCTCTTACGGCTGTAATCAATGACGATACTCTCACACTCCCACCGTAAGTGCACTTACAGAAGTAATCAAAAACTATTTTAAACATGCAAGTGTTGTATGTCCACTACCTTAAAAAACCAAAAAGTTAACAGAAAAATGAAAACATAATATAATCCGTAATGAGAAAGACAGCTTTGTTTCCAATGCGCATTAAAATCAGTGAAAAATTAACGAAATGAGGAAGTTTTTTGGTCCTCCTGTAAAATTTGCAAAATGTTGCTTACGGCAGTAATCAATACCACCCGTGTAATCATCGTTTTATTCCTGGAATAGCTGAAATTCTTGCTCCACTTCATTCTTAAGTGAGTGGCAAAGGACATCGACAACATATGGACTGGTCAGAGGAATGCCAAAATACTTTTGACAAAGCCACCATCCTCATCCAAATGCTCCTACCAGTTTCACTGTAGATGCCTCAAACACTGCCATAGGTGCTTAGCTTGAACAACAATGAGGTGGATCTTGGGTACCACTTGCATTCTCTTCCAGAAAATTATCAGATATGAGAAGAAATAGAGCGCTTTTGATTGCAAACTTTTGGCATCCTATGGTGCGATTCGACATTTTAGACACTTTCTGAAAGGGCATTAAAGCCAAAACCACTACAGCTTACCACCGGCAGGCAAATGGCATGGTCGAGCGCATCCATCGCCAACTAAAAGCAGCACTCAAGGCTTGCACTACCAACCCTAACTGGTTAGATGAGTTCGCCATGGTCCTGCTAGGCATCCGTTCATCTCGAACAGCTGACCTGGCATACTCGAGGAGTTCCTATAACTACGTGACGCATGTAGACCTACAATCGAACCAGACTTACCGTTTTGAGACATCTCCAACAAACCCTTTGCTCCATTCCCCGACTCAGCCAATTAAAATATATATATACCCTCCAGTTTGGCATCAGCCAAGTATGTGGACGTTTGGAGAGACTCACATAAGCACCCACTTAAATGTCCTTATGAAGGGCTACACCATGTTGTAAGTAAAAATGACAAATACCTCACCTTTCACGTTAAAGGGTGTACAGAAACAGTTTCAATCAATCGCCTTACGACTGCTTTCGTCATGCAGTTTGGTAATAGCAAAGAGTACACCAGTCAATTGCCCAGAGGAGCCACTGCCGACAAAAATCAGGACCCTCAATTTTTCTCCCGAGCTCTTCAACTCTTCAGTCGGATGATAGGCCTGGTACCTTTTCAACTAGCCGCTCTGGAAGAATCTAATGCCGACCTCTATGATTCCGCTGATGAGTAGACTAATTCCGAGTTTGACTTTTAATTTATCGTTCCTACAGTTGGGCGGGGTTATGTAGCGAGCAGAGTGATCTCCCTTTATCCTGTGACTGTTCAAGCTGTAGCAAACAAAGTGACCTCCCTTTATCCCGTGACTGTTGAAGTCTAACGGACCTTAGCCTAGTGAGTGTCCGACGTACAGTCTGATAAGTGAAGAAATCTGTGCAAATCGTTTTACATGTCTTCTTCTTTCCATTAAAAGTTTGTGTTATCTAGACACAGGTTTTTGTGATTGCTTTAACATCTTGTCTTTTGCTTTCCTTAATTCAATGCTGGTGTTCACAATTTCTTCAACCTTCCTTGATTGAGATGTTCTCTTGCGATACTGTTCATTTACGTATGCATAAGATAGTCTTCCATTCTTTTTAATTTTTCTGCTGGTCTGATCTGATAGTTTTCCTATCTCTTCTGTCTGCCATTGAGGATAACTTTGAGATGAACTCCGTTTCTTTTATCCCCTGATAATGATTTTGAGAGTTTGATGTTGCACTCTTGCAGATTTTAATGAGATTTGGTCTGGCTGCAGCTGTCTAAGATGGCACACTGTATTTGGATACTGGACCTATTCTACCTTGATAGCACGAGTATTTTCTCGTGACAGCCCCAGCATATTCCTACCAATTTTTTTTTCATGAAGCCTAGCTTTCATCCAGTACTTATTATTATAATAACCGCAGAATTCACTCCATCAACAGGAAAGGCAATTTTTTTAATAATTGTCTACGTGCTTAATTGCAGTCCATCACGCAGCTTCTCTGACTCTAACTCTATCACCCAGTGATCAAATCAGTCTAGATATTTCTATGACTTCTGGTCTGTAGCAAAATAGAGAGGCAAGTTACCTGGATGGACCATGTTGAGAAATCCTCTAATAACCGTAAAGTTGTGGAAGGATATGTTTATCTTTTGAGAAGTGACTCTCTTCTGTGTTCTATCCTAAATATTGGATGAAAAAATAATAGGCGTCCTCCTATGAAAATTTGTTATTGGTGTGGTGCTATAATTAAACTTTATGCCAGCTATATGTTGATACCCCAGCGTCTTGTAAGTCAGAAAATAGTATTAATATCTAGCTCCATAGAATTCTGTTAAAATTTATGTGCTTGGATTGTCAAAACAATAATAAAACAATATGTGTGAAATACTAGGTTACAAAATGATTGGAATACTTGATTAATGTAAATAAATAATGGATATTTCAAAGATTTGTAAATAGCTTTTTTTTGGTCATTAAATACTTTTAAGCACTACGTGTATTTTATTTCTTTCTTAACTAGCTTTCTAAAAATGAGTCTTTTTGGGTCTGAGTATTTTGTAAAAAAAAAAAAAAAAAAAAATATTAGTAACTTTTCTTCTCCAGCCCTACCAGAATTTCCATCCTGTACAGTGAGGGAAGACACTCAGTCTGGAGATATCAAGTCTGTCACTGTCTCCTGCTCTACCAGTAAAGTTTATCCCGCGGCCAGGTGTAGGTTCTACAGAGAAACAGATGTGAGTCATGTTCTCTGGTTGTTTAGACTTTGTATTGTGTGTCTTGTTTATACTGTTTGGTGGTAAGATTATTACTTCAATGTTTAAAACTATTCCAACTTCTCGAGGAATGAAAAATAAAAACAAAAATTATGAGACTGCAGATAATTCAGTAGTTTGGTCCACTTGTTGGATCTTACTCCTATTTCTTCTCCTCTTTCCTCCATATCACATTCTTGTGGCAGTAGTTCATGTATTTGGTTTTTCATTGACACAAACTTGAAACAACTTGAGTCGTCATGGATCAGGTTTCAAAGTATCTTTGAAGTAAACCCTTCTTGGTATGTGTATTTTTATTTATATTTCATTATTTATTATCCAGCTCTTGGTAAGAAATTTATTCTAGTAATAATGTAAGCTAGCACCATTAGGCAGGTGAAGTCTGCCTTACAATTCCCCCAAAAAAACTGTACAAACAGGCGAGTTTGGGTACTGTAGACATTGGGCCCAAATTATACAAGTACAGTGGATCCTGTCATTTGTAATTTTTTAATTGTAGGAAAAACAGATTAATTTCAGAGAAGTGGTCCTATTCAAAGGTCTTTGTAATAAAGAATAAATCTGACATTATCTTTCAGACGTGTCTAAATACCTTTTGTTCTAAACAAAATCAAACCAAGAGAGAATCTAAGAAAAGTAGAAAGCAAGGTGAAATGAAAACACTGTGAAAGCAGAAGAAAAACTTGAGAAAACGGATAAAATCAGCGATTGAAGAGGATAAAAGTGGGCTGCAGGAACTTTGGCGAAATTTGAAGGCAAGACACTCAACACTGAGCAAAACGGAATCTGCAAAGAAGAGACGAAGTCAAAAAAAAAAAAAAGAACCATTTCAGTTTCCAAGACAACTCTTCCAGCAACCAAGATCAGGTTCCTTTCAGTACAGAAAGAACAGCTGTAGACCCACCTGAGGAAAACATTCTGACCCAAATAGAGAAATACCTCTAAGTGAACCTGCAGGTCTAGTGTGGCGAAGAACTCATTAGCAAACCACCAAGCTTTAAAGAAATCAGTGCAGTAGTGCTAAAAGCAAGAGCCAAGTCAGCTCCAGGGTCCAATGGTGTACCTCATCTACTGTATAAAAGATGTTGAAACGTTCTAAAGTGGTTGCACAAAATTCTGCAAGGAACATGGAGCAACCTCAAGATCAGTGAGCTGTGTATGTCTGTTAATGGAGTTTATATCCTCAAGGAGCAAAACTCGACTGAAATAAATGCTTCCACCAATCTCGTTGTTAAGTGATGAATGAAAGATATTCTTCTCATTGCGATTAACCAAACATCTCACTGAAAGTGGGTACATAAATACCTTGGTCCATAAGGGAGGCATCCTCAGAGTTTCTGCATGCTTATAACATGCAATGATGATCTGGGAAGCTATTCAAAGGGCTAAATTTGAGAAATGGCAAATGCTTACGGATTGGTACCACACCAAATGATTTAGCAACTCTGAGGATGTACCATGTTCTGGAGGATATATAAGTGATGCTAGAAGACTATTTCAACGGTTTCAGGATGAGGTTCTCAATTGATAGCTACATCACAGACTAAATCAACTTGGAAATTGGAATCGCCATGGGCTGTACCATATCTCCAATCCTGTTCGTCATGGCTATGGAAGGCATCTTGAAGGCAGCAGAAGATAGCGCAGGCCCGGCTAATCTAGGTGGTAGTTGCTTTATGCCCCCCTTGATCTGCTCAAATGAAGATGTAACATGCCAAGTGCTAAATGGCATGGTGTAGGATGAAATTCAACCCAAATAAGTCTCGCAGTCTCTCGGTGAGGGAAAGTAAGATAGATGTGATCACGACATTTGCAGTAACCACTCAGCAGATACCAATGGTCAGTCAAGAACCAGTTAAGAGCCTTGGGAGATGGTACGATTCACCCATTAAAGACACCAAAAGAGGAATAGAAACAGTAGAATTCCATCCAATAGATATGGCCTTCAGGGTAAGCTGAAAGTGTCGTGCTTACAGTTTATGCTAATTCTGAAGCTTCTCTGGCCACTCCTGGTCTATGAAATCTACTCAACTACAGTTGAGGCAATAGGAACTAAAATCAATAAGTTCATTAAAAGGTGGTTAGGGGTACCTTCGGGTCTAACGGATGTGGTAATGTTATGCCGTAAAGCAAAGCTGAGACTCCCACTAAAATCCACCATGGAAGAGAATAAATGTCGCAAAGACAGGCTGCTCTCTAGGTTAGAGGATTCCAAGGACCAGGTTGTGAAGACAGTACAACTGACCACAAAGACGGGTAGGAAATGGAAAGTTACCTATAAGCCGTAGATGAAGCCAAAGAGTGCCTTAAGATTAAAGAGGTGATTGGGCAAACTCAACCTGACCGCAAAGGGCTAGGATCATCTACAGCAAAGTGATGGTCAAAAGCAGAAGGGAAAGAGAAAAGAGACAGGCTACTCTCTATTTTAGAAGATTCTGAGGACCTGGTTGTGAAGACAGTACAACGGACCACAAAGACGGGTAGGAAATGGAAAGTTGCCTATAAGCTGTAGATGAAGCCAAGGAGTGCCTTAAGATTAAAGAGGTGATTGGGCAAACTCAACCTGACCGCAAAGGGCTAGGATCATCTACAGCAAAGTGATGGTCAAAAGCAGAAGGGAAAGAGAAAAGAGAGATGGTCATCAATGAGATACAGCTCAATGAAGATTCCAGAAGGGTTCAGAAAGCAGTCCAGCAATCACAACAGGCACAATGGACTAAGTGGGATAATGCCCAGCAGAAATCCGTCACATGGAATGAGATCTGGCACATGGCTTTACTTCAAATCAGCTTTCTCATCAGATCAGTGTACAATCTCCTGCCCCCATCACTAATTTGGTGCGGGGGGGAAAGAAAGTGGACCCCACATGTCAGCTATGCCAAGGCAGGCAGATCACAGAGCATGTCTTGAGCTCTAACAAAATCGCCCTCTCACAGGGAGATACCCATGGAGGCATAATAGAGTCCTTAAGGAACTTGCCGCAATCATAGGCACGGCTAAAGGAGAGACTACCCTTCCTAAAACCAAGGCGTTGATATTCACTACAGATTATTCTGTATTAAAATATGCCTTTTTGTTTTCATCACCTATGTAAGGATAAAATGTTTTAACAGATATGTCGTGATGGACAATAGATTAGAGAGAGAGAGAGAGAGAGAGAGAGAGAGAGAGAGAGAGAGAGAGAGAGAGAGAGAGAGAGTCTCTCTTGAGAAACAATAATGATTCATAAACCTCATCTCACCGTTGTTTATCTTCAGTCCCATGGTAGTAACTCTGAAGAGATCACCATCAACTCAGTCTACAGCCACATAGCAACTGGCGAGACTCCAGTCTACTACAGGTCTCAATGCTCAATCAGTGTTTTACTCCAGGAGCTGGGGGAGGGGACACACAGCTTTACAGGATACATCTATCCTAATGTGACAAACGGGTCCACCAAGGTGACTGGGACACGGGCGAACAAAACTGTCACCCTCAGTAAGTCTCATGTCATTTTCTGATTATAAAATTAACTACAGAAAAACATGTTGAGAATCAATGCAAGCAGAGTTTGAGGTAAGTTAAGGTTGGTTCTGGTCTTCATAGTTTCCAAATTTATGATAAAATTTAATAACTGTGAAGAAATATGCTGCAAAATTCTTGAACTTTCCCCATAAAAAGACCTAGAAAACCATATGCTGGTTTCAAGTCTCTGTATTTAGATTTGCAAAGGTAACAAGATAGCCACTCAAGCTATGGAAATGTAAGATCTTGAGTTCGGAACCCCTCCCACAGTTTTTCTGCTACAACTTTCACTAGTTTCAAGCTCAGGCTAGCCTAACCATCATCAGTTTCCTACTGCTAACTGTGTGCCAACTCATGAGACCTATGCATATTGTCATTAGCAGCAGCGTCTCAAGTTTCCTACTGTCAACCATGCCCACTTTATCTTACAGCAACACTGTCACAAGCTTTCTGCTGTGAAACATGCTCTGCTCAGCAGCACCATATCCTGTTTTCTGCTATGTCCTCTCTCTGTAGCAGCCTTATGACCAATATTTCTTTTATTGACTCTGCCTGTTGCTTTCCTTAGCAGCACCATCTCCTGTTTTCTGCTATGTCTTCTCTCTGTAGCAGAACTATGACCAAAATTCCTACTATTGGCTCAACCTTTTGCTATCAGTTGATTTCCTTAATACCCACATAGCTAGCACTTCACCTTGATGAATGTGGAGATAGCCCAAAATACAATAATTGAAAAAGCACATTCCACTGAAGCGAAGCTCAAGAAAATCATGTGGCCTGCTGAATCTGCATCAAGAAAGAAATTGTTTGGAAGACAAATGAGGCACAATATTCTACAGCGATCTTTATTGCTAGAGCAAAATTGAACATTTAAAATTTGGGCAAAACAAAATATAAATACTGAAATAAAAGAACACTGTAAGAGGAAAAATTGTCGAGAGTCCTCGAAATTTTTACATGGCTCCTGCAAGAGTCTTGGAATAGTCTTTCAATTTAAAATGTTGTGGGAATCCTTTTCTATTCTGTTTCAGCCCATCTCTCTACTTCCCTGTCTCTCTGACTGCCTCTCTCTCTATGTCTGTCTCTTTCTCTGTCTCTCTCTTTCTCTCTGTGTCTCTGTGTCTGTCTGTCTGCCTGTCTCTCTCTCCCTCTCTTTCTCTCTCTTTCTAGGAAGTGTTATAGTAAGCTGAAAATATGAAACTTTAGTTTAAAAAAAACTATTATCCACACTTTGATCATAACAAAGTTCTGACTACAAACATGCAAGAAGAAAGTTAAGTATAAAATGATGAATTTAAAAAACAAATTGTAAATTCAGAGCATGCAAATGTTCTTTATGAAAGCAGCGGGTATAAATGGTAGTTATCTGTAGCCTCTCATGATACCTCACTTTTCTTCCTTGTTCTCCTCAGGTTTCTCCAAAGCCTCCCATATCTGCCATCCTCAGGCGGTACAGGGTTACTTCCTGGAGGAATCTACCACTTGTACTTGCAGCCTCAGCTCTGATGGTTACCCCAGAGGCACGGCACAGTGGTACAAGAAAGATGATATCCAGGGGTCTAGCGGTTTTTTAGTTCTTACACGTAACAGGAGCAGTGAGTCTTGTAATGAAAATGTTTGGAATTAGTTGTAAGATCAGAAAAATAACACTTTTGGTTTAGTAAATAGTCTACATTAGGTCTACCATAGGGGGTTGACTTATTTCAAGTTCCCCAAACAACATAAGCATTGATGGTCACTTTTTTTGAGATTAACCCAGGGATATGGGGGGGTGTTCAAGATGTAAAGAGTTTTTCCAGAGATTTTTATCATTCTTGAAAATTTTTTTCAGTAGATTGGTTATTGATATAATATGTCGTACCCCTGTCACTTGTTCCTATTTTTCTTTCTCATTCTCTAAGCTGTTTTCTACCGCCGTGCTGCATTAAAAAAATAATGGCAAAACAAGATCTTTTGGAGCTCCTCACAACAAAAACTCACGATTGTGTAGATTTTTAACGAGAGAGTTGTTTTTTATTTTTGTTTGGGAGGGGATGAAAGTAAACGAATATCAAATAAGATGAATAAATTATCTGTCAGACCCATCAAAATTACGGTTTTGTCTTAATTTATTATTGTGAGGTACGAGAAATTACGGTTTAAGGCCAACTCCAGACCTATCACAGCGAGTTGAAAAACATATATCGGGAAACTTTATTACTTTTTTTCCCTTCTAATTTCAATTTGCTCCAATTTGATGCTGTTCATTTAATACAGTTACAGATATTAATATTCCGATATTTGTGTCCAGTCATAGATAGTGCTATCAATATCTGATGATTTTGTCCAGTCATATAGTGGTTTTAGTTGACGTGACCCGATCACCAAGTTTGAAAATTAGCTAGTTTAAGCTCAACATTGATTGATATCAACAACTGTCAGCTTTCTTTTTCTTTGATAGGTTGCGCTCAATAGTGTAAACAAAAGATGTAACATCACAAAGACACAAATTATGACTGAAAATTCATTTGATTTATTTACATGAAATCTCAACAATTAAATATTATAACTTTCATGAAAAGTAACCAAACTTCAAATACCATACCTAATGTGATAAATAAAAAAAGTTGCTTATGGGCGTTAGCCTGGGGCAGAAGATTTTGGTACGTCAGAGGGGTAGATCTACTAATCTAGACCATTCTATAGTCAAAACCAATGTCTGGATGTTTATGGAATAACATCAAAGGCCTTTAGATGTAGGTTTCAGGCAGCAGCCATTTTATTGAACATCAAAACACAAGCACACAAAACTCTTTTTTTCTGAAGAGCTCTACTAAGGGTAAGCTAGATAACTCCAAAAAAAACCGAAGTCCTATCGACAGTCCTCCCCCCTTAGTTTGACAAATATATCTTATGAAGAGACATATATTTTGAGGGTTGGCACCATTTCATTTGGTCAAAGTGATCCACCAGAGTCTGTAAGCCCAACCCTGGATATTTGAGCTGTAGGAGAAGGGGGACTCGACATGTCAGTACATATAACACTGTCCATGTCCTTGGTCATTCCTCCTCCCCTATCTTTTTCATTGAATTCAGAGTGTTTGAATCATGAACATTAGCATCAGTTTGATCTCCACAGATCTTAATTGTCCCATTTGACTTATAACGATAGGCGTGGCCCAATCAGAAAACTGAACTGTTTTGATGATTCTAGCATTCTGGAGTCTGGTCAGTTCTTCCTTGATTCCTTCCATTACTGTGAAAGGGGGCTGACCCACTTTGCAGTTTCGGCATTGCGCCTGGTTGCAGGTACAATTTCACTGTGTTGTTGAACTCCTGTTTCACCGAAACAAGAATCGTGTTGTTGGACTTATTGTTTTAATTGCTCCGATGGGTTCACACAG
Organism: Elysia crispata; assembly: GCA_033675545.1. Lineage (NCBI taxonomy): Eukaryota > Metazoa > Mollusca > Gastropoda > Plakobranchidae > Elysia > Elysia crispata. The sequence goes on along the minus strand of JAWDGP010007736.1, from coordinate 108,466 downwards.
AGGATTGATGTCCAATCAAGCTGGATCTTTTCCACCCAACTGCGTCCCATCAAAGGAGGGCCATTTCCGGTAACGACGAGAAAAGGCAGCCTTTGTTGTTGACCATTGTGATCGACCTCTATTACACACTCTCCTAGCACACTGACTGATTGCCCAGTGTACGTCTGTAGTACATTTGTGGATACCTGAAGAGGCTCTAACTTGGAAAAAGGTGTGGAAGTCCTTCTCCGTCATCAACGACAGCGCCGCGCCTGTGTCTAGTTGGAACGAAACAGGTTTGTTGTTGATTTGTAGGTTTATGCTGATTGGGGCCTTTCGGCCAGTGTGAAGAGTGAACAGGCCCAAATTGTCTACGTCATCAGCCGTGGTAGCAGGATCACTCAAGTGAGGCGTCAAATGTTTTGTCTTGAACGTTGGTTTTTCTCGTCTTGGTGTAGACGACCGACAAACTTTCCCAATGTGACCCGTCTTTCGCATTTCGCGTCTTAGAACTTGCAAGCTTGCTGGTTGCGGTCCACCACAGCAATAGCATATTGTACGCTTGGGAGCAGTATGTGGAGTAGAATTTGACAGTCTGTGGACATTTCTTCTGGTGAAGTGTATTTGGTCACTTCGTTGCTCGATTTGGATTTGGAGCTCTTTTGCTGCCTGTGTTTTGATCGTTTCTATTGCACTTTCAACAGCCTCTTTTAGTTTTAAGTCTTGTTTGGACAGCAGATTTCTTTGTACTTCAGGACAGATAATCGACCCCTCGTGCAAATTTTTCCCAAAGTCTTTCTTTTAAGTCCGCTCCAAAAAACACAGTGCTCGGCTAAATGTCTGAATTCAGCAATGAAAACCTGTGGAGTCTCATGCTGCTTCAAAATAGCTCTCTTTAGTTGTTTAGGTGGTGCTGGCTCATGATGTTCTTTGAGGCGTTTACAAAGTTCAGTGAATTAAAGTTCTTGCACTGTATTTGACATGGCCAGATCTTTCAGAAGACTAAATTGTGTGGCACCAATAACAGTTAGTAGGATGGTTCTTTTCTTTGCTTCATTCACAACATCACTGGCTTCGAAAAAAAATTTTAATCTCTCTTTGTACTCAGAAAATGTTTCGTGCTCGGGAGAAAATTCCTCTATCTTCCTAAAATGGCTTGCCATCTTCCTCTTCCAAGAATCTAGTTCTGGCTTACTAATATGTCTTGTGTGTAGCTTGAAATGCTCTATATACTTTTATTGCTTAGAAATAGCTTGTTTTCACCTTGTCGCCAATTGGAATGTTGAATGTTTATGAATTGACATCAAAGGCTTTTACGTAGGTTTCAGGCAGCAGCCATTTTATTGAATATGAAAACACAAGCACACATGATTCTTTTCTCTGAAGAGCTCAACTAAGGATAAATAACTCCATTGTTATGTCCCTTTTAATCAACAGTCTCATGAGATATTACAGTAACAAATTGTGCAAACTTGATCTGCTCTTCACAAGCACTGAAATATTATACTTTTATTAAATCAAGGTAAGATAACCTAGATTTTAAACCACGAGGATCATTCACTCTACAATCAAGTGAATTTGTGCTGATCGTGTAAACCTAAAAAATGTATTATTGATGAACAGTTGAGTTATATCTTAAATTATCTTATTTTTTTTTCTTTTGCTATCTTAGCTTTAACCAGTCATTGTTGAATCACCAAATCTCACTCGTATGAAAAATGTCACATTTTGCACCAGTCCCAAGAAAATCAAACAAAACATGTATGAATGATCTTTGTTTCAATGCCCTTAGTTTCTCTGCAGTGAAAGTTTTTGAAAAATGTGTTGTCACTCATCTTAAGAAGTTAAAAAATGTAGGGACTCTTTTTTAGTTTACTTATAGAGATGGTAAATGATGCGTTAAATATTTAGCCTACCTAGGTGATACCGAGTACTGTGTTATTGTTTAAAGGATAAATTATGATTTCAGCACCACCAATAACTTGAGAGACTTTCTGTTATTTTATAAAGAAAAAAAAAACAAGCATTCACTTTTAATGCTTTGATACTTATGATAGCATGACTTAATACACAAAGTATATGATCCATTTTAAGGCACAACAGATCACTTTAATTCATTGTCATTGGAACATCTGATCTAGGATTTGGAATCGCATAAAATGAACAAAATGAGATACTGAATAAACAGGACAATTAAGAATCAAGAAAAAACAACTAGGCTGAAGTTAAAAATAAGGAAAAGATAAATCAAGCACCCAATCAGAAGGCTATTTGCGTCCTGGAAAACCAAACAATGTGACACACATGTATGCCTTAGCAATTGAATCATATCACAAAATTAATCCCATCACAGGCAATATCTCAACATGCATGATACTCAATAAAGTTATTGTTACAATATCGCCATGCATGGTGACAAAGGAGACTGTAAATGCAGTAGCATTAAATAAAAATTATCTTATTACTTCATACTTCAAACAACATGTCTTTGTATTTACTGAGGAAAGTCAGCTCTAAGTCGTATAACTTCAACAAACTCTTAAGGAATATAAACTTGTCTTAATAAGAGTTTTCCAGTATCATCCTCCTTTAGACACCGTGACACCAGTTACACCATCCTGCAGAGGTGTAAAAACAAAGCCTTGAACATGGAGCTATAAGTTGTGCTTTGGCCCATACTCCAGTAGATTGTGACAGTAGGGTAGAGCAAATGTTTTAAAACGTTTTAAAAACATCAAATCAACATAAACTCTATTTATGACACACTTTCACAAAAAGTACATGAAATCTGCTAGGAAATAAGGATTGTTCAGTAAGTTTCCCATAAAATTTTAGTGCATAACCATCATTAGTTTACTCAAACAAAGTTCTTTATTATTTTACTCTTCACAGATTAGCTTTGAATTCGATGTTCATTATATTCAACATAATTTCAATAATTATAGTTGAAGTGACACAAGTCTTAACACAGCTGCTCATAATAATTGTTAGCATACAGTTATATGAGAATCTTCTTCAGTTTCCGATTTGGCTCTTGTAGAAGGTGAATTACTCTCGGATCATAACTGTAATATGACTTGGAACAAAAATTCTCACTGAGGTAGCGTATAACCTATTACACTAATTACTATTACTAGCTCTGCCATAAGCTTAGAGATAAGGGTACTCAATTTACAGCTTATGGTCTTGAGTGCCCTTAGCCTCAGAATACTCAGTATGTATTGCAAAACTTGGGGAATTCATATCTCTTATGTTTAAGCCTCACAAACTTAAAAACAGGCATCGACTCGTTCACTCTGAAATCAACAATCAATATGGAACTAAGTGGGTAAGATCCTTCTGACATTGGCCAAAACACGCTAAAGTCACAAACCTCTACATATCTCTTAACCAACAGGTCTTAAGACAGGATACTTTAAAAATGATCCAAACATATTTTTGAGACCACTGAAGAGGCAGATAAAAAAGCAACAAAAAACAGTGTCTAAACAATCATAGTTGACCCCGTACACCCTCTTTTCAATAAATAGGATAGCAGAATTATAACTCGGTGTGGAAGGTATAGGATATGTAACATAAGACTTGACTGATGTCAATATTATTTCAATGAATCCTTTCAGCATCCCATCGAGTAATCATACAGCCACAGTCCTTCATTTGTTTTGTTTGTTTGTTTGTTTTTGTTGGTAGTGTGGTTTTATACCTCTACAAAATTTTATGCATGCATAAGTGTAGTTTAATTCACTGTCATTCATACCTAATTATGCAATTTTTGAGTTACACCATCTCATGCTTTCTCATTTAAAGAATTCACCTTTTATTTATGAATATGCAGCAGTAGTCTGTGTGAGAAGTACTGCATGTTGAGTTGATTATGATCTTTTGTAAAACCCATGTACATTTATTGTATAGAAATTTACTTGTAATAAATACATAGTTTTTTTCCTCTCCAACCCAGTCATAAAAGATGGCACCACATTACTTCTAGTTGCCAAATAAATTGGAGAGGCCCAATTCGGTTATTGATATATTATGTTGACTCCAACAAAGTTCAGGTTATGGTCTGCATCACTGCGACCAAACTGTTGACCACTGGTGATTCCTAGTAAGCTCGAACTCTGGGGGATTCCCCCAAGGAAGACTAGTATAAAGCTATAAGAGTTTATTTTTTAGTTCAAACGTTTTCCTTGGTGTCATCGTTGTCAATTCTTTATCAATGCTCTGCTAATCAACTTTGTCCTGTTTCGTTTTTTTTTTTGTTTTGTTTTTTTTTGGGAAGTGGGGGTCTAAGCTCCATTTGACACATCATGGTGTTGGGCATGTTGATAGCCGAACTGCCCAGGAAATCAGCAGAGATGCTGCAATAGCTGGATTAAAAAAAAAAAAACCAGAAACCCCACACTCCATACTATCCCAGTACAGGGAATTGAAAGCCAGGTTTCGCAGATTAAAACTGACATGTTTAAAATTTGTATGAGTTAGAGATATGTTCCATTCTTAGTTTGCACGAATCAAATTTATTTTATTATAATGAAAACTGCAAAACTAATGAGGAAAAAAACAACAGAAGTTTAGACAAAATGTAAATCTGATGTATATTGAGTGAGAGATGAGCATGTGGTAAGCTTCTAATGCTAAAAAATGATCAATATTTTCCGAGAATTTCACCAAGCATCAGCTTTTTAAGTTACAGATATCTTGTTTAGTCCAAACATCTTCTTTGTCTCAAAGATTTCTGGCATTGAGGAGCAAATAGCTCTCACCTAATAGGCTACACCGTAACAATTATAGCGGATGGGCGTTTGACGTTGTTTGTTTTTCGTCTTGGTGTCTCAAGCCTTTTTATCAGCCTTGACCTTAGCCTGACGATCTCAGTAATCTCACCGTGTTCTCATCCCTCTCTCCCCAGATCCTGAGTCTGTACAGACCTACACATGTGAAGCAGTGTCTGACTTAGGGCGGAAGGCTGGAACAACTCTCACAGCAAAGTTTGTCTGTAAGAAAATATAGAGAAGATCACAGGAATGTTATTTTCAGAAGAATATGATAGAGAGATTTGGAATTGTACATTTGGTTCAATAGAAGATATCTAGAGATCAAGAACTGGTACATCTGCTTAGCTCTATCCCGCTGGAAGATGTGCAAAAAGGTCAAAGGTCATCTGTGGTTTAGGATCAACACCAGGTATCCATGATCAAGGTGACTCAGACATAATGAGTTTTCCTCTTGACTTATTTCCATACTTGATAGAAAATTTGATGTTGGTTATTTTCAAGTACAACTAAGAAATATTGTAGTGGGCATTGTCAATAGTAAATTATTAAATTTTTTTCCTCAAGGAACTAGCTTTGGTTTCTTGCAAGGTATTCATCTTTTAGCATTATGATATTTCCTGATACAATTCTAAGAAGTCGTTTCTGCATAAAAGTGTTATGATAAAAATCTGAAGCACAACAGGAACGGCCAAAGTGTCTTCGCTACAGCTCTGCTACTGGAAATCGGTCGTATCAGGTCACTACTTATAAATAGCATGCAAAAATGTGAAATATAGAGAGTCCTATTAATAACACTCAATTTTAACAAAAATCCTGTGTGGGTCCAAATTTTATCCCCTGACTCTTGTATGTCCAGACATGATGAATATTTTAAAGTTATTTTAGTTTGTCCGATAACCAGCCTGCTCTGACGGGGATTTTGATTGTCATAGAATTGATATCTTTCTTAAATTTAACAGACATTGAAGTTTTGGATAAGGTTTGATAATACTGTGATGCATAGGAATTAAGATACATCCACATGGGAGAGCTGGGAATGAGATATGGAAGTATGAAAGAGTCATCTTTTCTGCCTGCAAATGAAGGGCTTAGGAGCAAACAAAACAAATTTTTTTTACATGTGTATTTTTATGTTTTCGGGCTGGCTCAATTTGAACTATTACATTTATAGCTTTTTATAGGCAAGATGCAAATACTGTTTTTTTTTTGTTTTGTTTTTTTTTTTGTTTCTTTCTCATATAGAGATATTTTATTCGAATATAAAGTCCATGTTTAGTCTTACGCATTTTGTTGTAATGAAAAGTCATGGGGCAGTGACACTTGTCACATTTTGCTCCAGATACTTCAAAAGCTTCTCCTCAGACTACACCAGCACTTTGTAGCATAGAGATAAATGACCCATGTTTGTTTTAACAATAGATTATAAAAGCTTTAGTAATATAAGCACTATATGGTGCCAAAGATTAGCAGGCTCCTTCTTACATGCAAAGTGTATCTTTTAAAGAAATGGGGGAAAAATTGTAACATGATTGCTCTCTTGTAATACGAATGTAGACTAAGAGGTTTCAGATTGCTTGGATCCAGCAAGTTCTTTATAATTGTGTAGATGTAAGATATAAGAAATTGCCTATCATACTATAAGGCCATTAACATTTGTTTCCGAGCTGCAAATTAGTTCATGTAACATGCATTAAAGAAATAAATTTCTAAAAATGTGAAAACTTTTGTGTAAACGTGGAGACCCGCGTATCACCTTTACAAGTGTCATCGGTGAATCAATCACTGTCAGACTATGCTCTGCTGATGATGCTATGCACTGTAATGGGTGCGCCCGGGATTTTGCGCACTGCACTTTGATGCGCAATAAAGGATCGAGATAAATATCAACGCACAGTGACTGTTTTTCATAATATGCCATAAATGTAAGGCAAACGTATCAGCATAAAAATAAAACGAGGAAATGTGATAACTATAAAAGTGACTAGGACTGTGGCACCGACAACAAGAGCTATATTTTCGACGAAAAAAAATTACGCTATCATCGTCTTTTTAACTTAGTTAAAGGCATTGGCGCTTGCAAAGCAGGCTCGAGTTCCTTAACTCAAGGAGACCCGACCAAGAAAGCTCACTGAAAATAAAGCCCACCGAAACACTCATACCTCTAGCCTCTATTTACAAACATAAAACACAAATACAAATGCAGACACAATTGAAACGATCACAGATAGTCATACAGATAATGAAATCAGCGAAGTACTTTTAGATACCACCAGGCCCAGTGATAGCTTAGAGGGACTGAGAAGTTTTCCACCAGTTATATCTACATGAAAATACAGACCACCTGGACACTCCTCCCACTAGAGACGATTTTGAAAATGAAGGCTCAGGTTATAATTAATCTACCACTAGCAGACATATAGGCAGAGGAAGTAACGATCAACTGAGGTACAGACATGGAACATACAGGAACAATTATCACAGATACACGATTTATCAGCGCAAAAGACGTTGACATGACATCTAGCGAGCAGCAAGCACTCCCCATTCCAGATACCCCCTTAGCTTTATCAACACCAATCAAACCCTGTGGTCCAGCCACAACAGATAGTTCAACAACACCGAAGATAAAATCAGTCTCAACATTTAGTGATTCCCTCAGTTTGCCAGTATATCACCCTCTTTCAATGGAGGAGGAAACTTTAAGCAGACATCTTGTTAGAAGAAAATTGCACACTGACCTACTCAGAAGACAGTATAATGCAAGACCAGAGGACAACCCACAGGGCTACAAAACGGTGTTGCATCCAGAAAAGCCACAGATTTAGCAACAAAAAGAAAACGAGCAAATATAGTAAAAGATGTTAGATCAACAGTAAAAGGAACATCCGCGGACGCAGAAGACACACAGGTAACATTAGAGCTTTAAAGATTCCCATCAGGCTGTAGAAATGAGATTTGTAAGAAGGAAGGGGTGAAGCAGAAGTTAGGAGTTAGTGGAGAACAAACTTTAACAGAGAGAGAGAAGATCTACGAATGAGTTGGAGACATGGAAGGAAACATAGAAGACTGCTGAAGGGTTTAGAGGTTCAACTTCAGAGTGAGCACTAAGTGTGAGGACTATTTAAGGAAATAGTGTCTGATTTCGTTAGGGTAGAGATGAAACCATTTTTAGACAAAGTCAGGAACAAGTTTCAAGAGACATTATTGTGGTAGAATAGAGTGATGAACAAGTTTCAAGAGACATATGGTAGAAGAGCGTCATTAAACATTTTGATAGATTGGGTGTTCGATTTATGTGACGAGAAAAAAACATGCACGCCTGGCATAGTAATAGCGTACCAAATTGTGAGGTTTGGGTTAAGATTTGGACAGATCATGGTACATTCACACTCCAAATTGCAAACACACAAAAGCCCAACTCACAGCAAACGCAATAGTGATCTGAAATTAGCATCTGTTTGGGATTCTTATTTGAATATCTTTAGGTTTTTAGAGGTTGGGTTTGGAGGTGAGCTTGGTGCTCTTCACTGTGGCGAGAGAATATGGGAACTATGACTTTCTTTGTTAATTTATGGTTTGCCAGAACCCCCAAGGCACCTCATTTGTGGTGCTTAATGCCGCAGGACCCCATGCATAGACAAAACAAAGAACACTTCAACAGAACATTAAACACACTGTTTGCTGATAATTCAGCTTACCAAACGCAGTGGAAATAAAACACAAGTTGCTAATTGTAAGCACCCACCTTTAATTAAGGTAGAGCTAAACAAAATATCACCCCCATATCTGCACCTTCTGCTAGTCATAGTTAGACATCTAGATGAAGCCACTCACGCTATTGACGTGGAAATCACAAACCAAGAAGACAAACACCTGACTGTGTTAGGGAAATCTGTCAAAACATACAGGGCGAAGTGGCAGCAAGCACAGGTATAGATAGAAAAACTTCAGGCAGAGCAAGGATGTTTTCTTTATAGAGAGAGGACTGGGGACAAGGATAGACATTGGGGAGAAGAAGAAAATACAGAAAATGCTTGATCACAAATAGAAAGGGCAGAATTAACATTTAGATCAGGACCAGTAGCTTCATCAGTGGACCCCATACTCACAAAACACAGAATTACACCTCAAACGTACCAAAACAGATCATTCGTAGGTAATCATTGTCACAAATGGCCGGTACATGAAACCACACGTCTATGAAGAGCTCACAACCACAATCACCTCTAGAACCCAATTCTGGACACATACAACTTCTTGTAAGTCACACTAAAACTCAAGTTTGATCAATTAAATGAGGCATTTGCTCAAATTTATAAACATATTTCACATACAAAATCTGTAAAGGAACAGTCAATAACAAATATTCAGGCAACCATGGACAAACCCTTGACCACACAGGAAGCAGTTTCCAAATAAATCAGTTCCCAAACCGCACGTTCTGAAACACCATTGCACTCCACATATTTCGCAACACAGAAGAGAATTAGGCCTGCTTGAAGAACAAGAACCATAGGCTTCACATCAAACATAGACAAATTTAGAGCCTCTCGCATTTTACATAATGAGAGTAAAATGCATCACATTTTGTCGTCACACCTTCTAAATATTTTCTATCGGTTGACTGTTGATAGCATATTAACCTAATGAAATCACACCAGTTCACACATGGATATTATTATTTATTATCGCTCTAAAATAACTTTGTGTCACTTCACACCATTTCATGCATCTAGTCATGTAATTTATTATTATCAATGTAAAATTAATTTGTGTCACACCAGTCCATGCAACTATTCTATGCATATTATTATTATTTCTATCATTATCATTATTATTATTATTATTATTATTATTATTATTATTATTATTATTATTATTATCATTATCATTGTATCACACCATTCCATGTATCTAGTCTATGTAAATTATTTTTTGTGCCTTCCTATGTCATCTTTCTTAAATTGTGTTTTATTATTCGGCTTTGTTCCTTGTTTGGGTATTCTAATAACTCGATGGAGTAACATAAGTTGTTGTAATAATTAAAAGGATTTATATTTGGACCAAACTCGCAGATCCAGTTTTTGTATTCAAGAGCTGATTTTTGCGTAAGTGTTTAGAATAATATTTTGTCTTATTTACTGTAAAGTTTTTTTTTAAGCTCTGTATGGCTGATTGTCTGCTAATGGTCATTTAATCATATTAATTAAGTAATCGCGTAATTTTTCGTAATTATATAATAACTGGTATTTAAAAAATTTTGTAAAAATTGCTTTCTATAATTTTTTTCGTTAAAGAAAGCTTTTTTTTAACTATTGCTCTTATGAGAGAATGACCAAGGTAAAAGATAATTAATTGAATCTTGCAAATTGTATTAAAATCAATTACATGAACTATAACAAAAGACTAGTGCATGCTTAACTCGACCTCGATTAGGCATTGGGTAAATGACCCAGGCCCCTTAACCTACTTATCTCTTGACTAGGGTTAGTGCACCTTATCTAAAGTATCGCTAAAGTGACACTGTGGTTTTTGTTTTAAAAATATCTTACGGTATTCCTTGTTAATATTAAGACGTTAAAATAATCAGATCTTTTGACGCAAATGTAATTATTTTCTTCAGTTTCAAAGATAAATGCATTGATATATTTCATAGTTCTAAGCATGGCTCTAGTAGCCTTGTGTCTGTTTAGTGTGGGTCTTAATCTTTTGGAAAAAATTAGAAGCCGGCCACAAAACTTGTTCCAAAATTCTTAAATGCATCTATGGAGCCCCTTTTATCCAGTGGTAGTCCTGTCACCTGGTCCTTTGTGATACATTCAAGACTTTTTTAAAATATAGTTTGAAATTAGTCTATTATATGTTGTTTTATGGTCAGCCAATGTTTCCAAAACAAAATCCCAACAACTTCTTTATATTTTGGGAAAATTCATAGAACACCATGTTCATCATCAACATTTTATCTTCCCAGTTTTGGACAATGACTTGGTAGAGGTGGAATCTACCCCGAACACCACCAATATCTGTGACAACAACAACCAAGCGCGGGTGACATGTCGTATCTCTAAAGACAATGTCAACCCTGAACCAACTTTCTCTTTTTCTTCTGACGGACTCAAGTTTGATCCTTCACGCGATGGGACAGTCAGTAATGATGGTAACTACTACCAGAGCCAGGTCTCTCTCAGTGCAGACGCTGGTGGGGAATATCAGGTGACCTGTAGAGTGACCAACACTGTCTTAAAAACCTGGCAAGAAAATGGGACTAATATTACCTACAGAAGTGAGTTGTATGGAAATTGGGCAACATAACCAGTTTATAAACATCTAAGAAGGTTGTTTTTTTTTAAATAGGCAAAAAATTTGAAATCTACACAGCGGAGAGATTCATGGATTTTGGGGAAACTTTTTCTTTATTGATCAAATAAAAATAGAGTATTTTTGCTGCCTGTCTCAACTGAATAATGTATATTCTCTCCTTAAAGAAGAGGGATATCAACACTGACTCACGCAGGAAAAAAATTCTAGAAGAGATCTAATTATTGTTCAAGACTCAGATCCACTTTGTTACATAAGTACACCTGTTAATAGGTCTGATTCCTGGTTGTTTCGTACATTTCTCTGTCTCAAGTTGTGGTTCAGGTCTAACACAATCAACAGATTGTTTTATGAATTTAAACCGCACAGAACGGTCATTATTGGTTATTTTTTCATAAAAAAAATTATTGTCCACAAGCCGTCAGTGTCTTTTGCAAATTGCTCATCATTTTGTAATGTTTGAAGAAGTTTCTTTAACAGGGCATGATTGTGTTTATATTGTCACAAGGTTAGACACTAACAAAATGAATTCTTTGTCACAGCTGTCATTGATAACATTTCACTTGATAGCGCAAAAGAATTTCAGTTCTTTAATTTCTACACAAAGATACACAAAACTCTATAAAACTTTAAATAACTTGTCCTCTAACAACTGTTTCTGTCTGACCCAGAGCCCCCACCTGCCTCACCTCAGATGACAGTGGACAGTAAGTCCTACCAAGGGATTAGCCTGTCAAACATCGTAAAACTGACCGAGGGCTACTCTGGTGATATCAAATGTCGTGTAGACGGAGGCTACCCTGCTGCACACACTACCCAGCTAAAGTGTGGTCAACTGGTTGATACTGGTGCTGGACACACTGCTGCCCTAAGCTTCCAAGCTGACCAGCTGACCAGGGAGATGAATGGAGCTGTGTGTACCTGTACAAGCCAGCATGACTCTGGTTGCTATAGCAACAATGAAACACAACTGACAATCATTATTTTATGTGAGTACATCAGTTGTAAGCAGTGCTGCTTATGGCTGTTTCCCAGGGCTAGTTAAGTTTTCAACCTGCAATGCCCGTGTTTGTTTGCACCCGTGAAACTTTGACCCAGTTCACGAAATAGATTTGCGTGTAGTTTAACTGATTCATATTTTAAGTCACTTTTTCTGGCTCAATTTACCTTAAAATTTGGATCATAAGCCGGATTCAGTGGTTGATAATTATTGAGTTAGAATTCGATTGATGAATGTGTATTCTCAGGATTCACAGTTTCCTTGCTTTTCACTAAATTTGAGGGTTATAATCAGCTGTTTTTCTGAAATTTTATTGGATTATTGAGTCTTTCTTTCGTAGGTTACATCTCGATCTAGATTCTGTAAAACTGTGGAAACAGAGAAACGCTTCACAGGCTTTTAACGGCTACAGCTAGCTCAAATGACTGATGATGAGTATGCAATACTGTCAGATGGCGATTCAGTTCATGATGATAAAGAAATAAAACGTAAATCTAGAACTGGTAGTGATTCTGAATCTGACAGATGTGATGCTGAGATTGAAGTAGCAGCAAAAAAAGGGGGCATGCCTTTTACTATGATAATACCCTTTATCTTCATGGAAAGAAGGCTAGCTAGAAACAACTAGACCTAGAAGTAAAGATTTAGATCTAGACTCAGAGCAAGAGATAGAGCTACAACCATATCTAGAACTTAGCCATAGTGGAGAGAAGTTGAAGAAGGTACAACTTGACATTCTTTTCGGTTCATTAGATAGAGCAAGACTGGGATTAGCCCTGATGCCAACAACCTTTATTCATCACCTGACTCTTTCCTTCTGCTGCTCAATGACGAGTTAATAAATAAGGTACTAAACATCGTCAATGATTATGCAGCAGGACTGTCTAGGAAAAACGATCAACCAAAACGTTTCTCCATCTTCACGAATTTTAGTCAGGTGACAAGAGATGATTTTTTCCACCTCCTAGCATCAAAAGTTGTTGGTCCAGAAAGCCTCACAGATTCACACCGTGATGCTAACAGATGATGCCCAGAAAAAAAGCTTTAAGTCCTTCCACCACAGTTTTCTTCATGCAGGTGTAACAGATGCAGGAAAGCAAGAAAAATTAGAGCCATTTCTTGCACCTCTTGTTTGATCGTTCTAGGCAGCATATTATCCATCAACAAAATTATCTATATATATATATATATATATATATATATATATATATGAAATGGTGGTTGGCTTCCATCCAATGCTGGTTTCCATAGGAGATGGAAGAACAAACTATTCAATGCTGGTTTCCATAGGAGATGGAAGAACAAACAATCCAATGCTGGTTTCCATTGTTGATGGAAGAACAAACAATCCAATGCTGGTTTCCATAAGAGATGGAAATACAAACAATTCAATGTCTGGCTTCCATAGGAGATGGAAGAACAATCAATTCAATTCTGAATTCCATGGGAGATGGAAGAACAAACAATTCAACGCTGGTTTCCATAGGAGATAGAAGAACAAACAATTCAAGCCAGCAAACCTGCCGAATACCACATCAAGATATTGAATTATGCAAGAGCAGCACTAGTTATTGTTACAATATTTTTACCTACTATGGATCAGGTACAGAGTACCACTGGGATCAGGACAAAGATTGCTCAAAGGCCATCAAGGTGTTTAAGAAGCTTCTCCGTCCTTTAGGTAAAGGCCATCTTTTTGCTGACCGCTTCTATTATACTCTATTACTTAGGAGGGGGCTTTTATTACACAGGGACAGTGGATGCAAGTAAGAAGTTTCATCCTCCTAGCCTGAGAATTCTGACATTGCTGTATATCATTATGAAAAGCAGTAAACAGTTTTTAGTGGCCTTTAGAAATAAGTAAGTAAACCTGTGCAGTGGTGACAAATTTAGGAGACCTTAGAGATCCGCACAAGTCGTGGCAGTGTAAAGAAACTCAGCTGCATCAATAAGTACAATCAATGTATGACTGTATGTGGCATGCACAAGAGAAAAATCTAAAAATGGTGGGACAAGATTTTTTTACGGTTACTGGGGCTATGTGTTTTCAACGCTGATATCCTGTATGACGAAAGCCCTGTGTAGTATGAACATTGCAAAAAAAACACACACCTCTTGTTGACTTAAAAGAAATGCTTATAAACGAACTCACAGACACAGTGGCTGAGATGGAGCCAGCACCAAAAAAAAAAAAACCTCACCAACCTATTGTAGCTGTCGAACGACTTGTATGACAAAGATTTTCATCATGTTGATGAAAGATGATATTGACAGAAATTGCCGCTTGTGTAGTGGTCCAGGCAAACGGGAGCACAGCACCACAGAATGTACACCCTACATTGGAAAGCGTGAATCTAAAAGATGTTGGCAAATTTTTACCTAAAAGTTTTTATTCTTTTTTTTGTTTGCTACATTTACCTACTTTATACGTAAAACAACAAAAAAAAAATTTCATATGCTCACCATAAAAAAACTATATTCAATTTCCTTCATTTTGATTTAAATTTATAGGGTTTGGTTAAAAAGGTAGCTCCAAAAGAAGAATTTTTCAAAAGTGGACAGGAGACTTTAAAAATATTCTGTAAAAAAAATGTTTAACCTGTGTGATCAAATGTTTTGCAAGAAATGTGAAGGAATGTTTTAATGGCCAAACCATCGGGATTCAAAAGAAAATTACTTCAAAAGAGGGACATTTCTTCCTCATAACTTGGAAGCAGTATATTTTGCTCAGTTAGTGTTTGAAAAGTTATTTCTCTTCCATAGACTGAATTCTGTGTGATCCAAATAAGGCACATGGTTTCACCCGGTTCAACCTTCTATCATTTTGTATTCACCCCCCCCCCCCTCCCTCCCTCTCTCTCTCTCTCTCTCTACTTCTCTTTCTCTCCCTCCCTCTTTTTCTCTCTTACCCCTCTCTCTCTCTCCCACTCTTTCTCTCTCCTCTCTCTCTCTCTCCCTCTCTCTCTCTCTCTCTCTCTCTCTCTCTCTCTCTCTCTCTCTCTCTCTCTCTCTCTCTCTCTCTCTCTCTTGGTGTACAGAATTCTATTTGTTTCTTGATTGGAAAGTATGGTTGTCGCTCAATTACCCTCAGTTCATTAGATGAATGTAATCATTAATTCTTCTCCAGTTTTTACAGCTTCCTCTGCTATGGAGAGTTATTTTCTTCAACAGTTCAACAATTAAGTCGGTCTTTACTTTTATACTTAGATCAGAAATGTCCGAGTTCAGTAGAGTTGAACCCATGGTGGGTTATATATAATTATGTGTGCCTGCAATTGTTTCTTTATCAGTTGGTGTTATTTCTAGTTTTGTTTTACAATCTCTTGCTGAGATAAACTCTAACTTTCCCACATGTTTTGGCAGCCTTTGTGGCATTATTAAACACATTGGATGATTTTTAAGATGAAGAGGATTGGGGAGGACATCATCAAGGTTCTCTATCATCAGTCACATATTTAAAGTTTGTGTTTTAGTGATCTTCTGGAAATTATTGGGAACTGCTGTACCTCAGGCTGCTATATGATTTTCTAAGTCTTATATATCCTGTTAACCTTTTTCCAGTATTGTAGGATGTGCTCCCTGATCGGTATCAGCCAATTATATTTAAATAAAATCCTCTTGTCTAACTGTTGACTACTAGCTGCTTCCATGTTTGCCATAAATCAAGCCAAGAGGGGTGGAGTTTCATCTGAACTTAATTTTGAAACTCCCATTTTGAGGTTGAAAGATTGCACTGCTACTTGATTATCACTCAGAGTAACAATTTAGTTTCATAGATCATGAGAATCCCCGTCCTGGATAAGAGATGATTTACATTAGACACACAGCTGGCAGATGTAGATTTTTTACTTGCCGCTAATTAGATCAGACAGGATGGGTGGTTTGAGGATATATATATATATTTATTTATTTATCGACGACTCCAGGCAAGAATCCGCCAACCAACATTTTCGAAATTGTTCAGGAGAGCAGAAAACTTCATATTTTTTTAAACCATTGGACCTTACTAATTTCTTTTAAATTAAAAGTTGGCCCTCCAGTAAGGGTTATATTTATGCTATTTAATCCTATTTTAACAAAATGATATGGAAACAATGGCTCATTATTTAAAATTGTAGGATTTTGGAACTACTATTTGCAGGGGCAAAACCCCGTCAAGTACCATTGTCGGTTAAATTGAAGATAAGAACAGAGAGTTAAAAGCCTCCAACTACCCTGCTGGGTTTACACCCCAACTCTTGTAGCTATGACCTTGAACCGATTGTAATAAATGAATAAAGAAAGACGGAGGAAAATAGAAATTAGAAATTAGAATTAAAAATGACAGTTTAAATACAAAAGAAGGGCCGTGAATAACTAAACAAAAGGTTGCCTGGCTTAGCAAACCATGTTGTCATATATAAAATAAGCTGTTTCAATTACAAACAGTAACTGTTTTTAAGCATTAACTTAAAGAATAATGACTGGCTTTTAGCATGTATTCATATAAAAAATGGAAGAGTTGAGCACATTGTGAACCAATTATGAGTACGGCAGTGCAAGCTAGCTTTTGAGTTGGAATAAAGGAACAAGACAAACAGAAAAATGTGAAATGTTATTATGAGGCAGTGTCAAAGTGTCAAATCAGCAGGCAATGCATTTGAAATGGCTGTTGATTGAAGGGCCCGCGTCACGGCTTGATCACAGCCGAGAGGAAAATAGAAAGTATGATAGGTTGGTGGCACCAGAACCAGGCGAGTGTTGCATAGACTATTATTTTGTGGACCGGCGAGAATCTCCTTTGTGCTTATGAGACGATTTTATTTAAACGGGTGGCCGGCAGGCGTAGATTTATCACCTGCCGGTAATTTGATCTGACAGGCTGGGCCGGCGTTATCGGGGTCTGTGCCTATGCATCGCAGACGCCGGTTTGTAGTTAGTCACCAAATCCTAATTTTCAAGCATAGTCAAGTCTAATATCATTTAAAAGATCTCTTGCACTACAAGACGGACTTAAATTCATTTTCACATCTCTCCATTTTGTGATTTTATTGATTACTTTCTGTGATTTTGTAGAAAATTTTTTTCTTAAATTTTAATTAATTTTTTATTTATTTTTTTTATATTAACACCCCGCGATTGTTCTAAAAACAAATAGTGTCATTACTTTACTTAGGATTTGATGACATGTGTGTCTCTCTGTTAGGTTTTTTTAATGATTTTTTTTTCTTGCTTGTGTCATTCAGTGTGTAGCCTGAAAAGATTCCTACCACGTACAGTCATACAAAAGAAAATAATATTCTGACGATTCAACATATATTTAAAGATAACAAAAAGCTTAAAGTTATCTTTTTTTTTGTTCAACCGAGAGAAAAAAACTGTTCCTATAATACTCATAATTATTTTCATTGTTTAAAAAAAATTAAAAAATGGAGCAACATTCTACAGAAAGCCATAGACACAAACTGAACGAACTGTGAAGATTGTGTGACAATCGTGTTTTGACCAAGGCGGAGAAGGCGAGAAACAGGAAAACACTTTTATGTGGTGACTTTACTTCTGACATTCTCATGATTTTTTATGTCTATGTCCAAAGATACAATGGTTTTCAGCCTAAATATTTTCGTTACAAATGTGAAAAAAAAAAAGGGAAATAAAAAAAAACCGGGGTGATGAAGAGACTTTAGAAAATGCTCAGATAATTGCGGCCAAGGCAGAAAAAATCTGGGTTGAATGTGATGTGAATGTGAGTGTGCTGTGTGGTGTTCAATTTTACAATATAAGCTTGGGGAAATTGGTATTTTAAACAGATAAACAATAGACAAGCTACACCAGCAAATGAGGAGCTAACAGACAACATAACTCTAGATCTAGACCTGGAGAAACCAACCACAGAAACTACACCAACAGATAATTCAGCACACTACACAACACTCGACATTGATGGCGCCCTCATAAACACTGCACTATCTGACGATGATTTGACAGACAGCACAACAGTAGACATTGATAGCTCAGCCGCTAACATTACACATAGCGGTAACATTAACCAGACTTCTGTGGACAGTGAGTTCACATCACTAACACCTGCTCACACTGTGACCAAGGAGAGAAACATAGCAACACATAACCAAAACAGCAGCCTGTTAGTCAATCCACAACACAAAAAACTCCACCACGACAAAAACTAATATCAGTAGAATGTGCCACATCTCCAATGTTCAAGGAAGACTTTAGACCAAAACAACTGCCAGACATACAGACACCTCTAATAGATATGGAAGAACAGCAGCCCACAAACTTTATAAAGAGAAAGCTAGCACAGTCAAACAGCAGCATTATCACATGCAAAACAAGAGGACAACCTATTTCAGACATGAAAATTACAAATCCTAGAAAATCCTCAGCAGACTCCAGCGCATCCACTAAAAGAAAACTAAAATATCAACATATAGAGACAACCAGAGAAGCAATAGCAGGAACATCAAAAGAAGCAACACAAAAACAGCACACACATGAACTCAACAGATTATCAAATCCAGTACGTAGGGAGGTTTTTAAGAAAACCGGTCTTGAAAGCACAGTTCACATAGACAAACACCATGCCCTCGCCATGAAAGAAGCTGTGGGGCTTACATACTCTCAACAAAGAGAGCTGAGACATTTTATGAGAGAAAGTGGGGGTAAGGATTGCTCATGAGGGAGCGGAAAGAAAGGTTGCACATGAGTTGATTGGCAATGAGGTCACTGTCACTGAGCTCTTATTCTCTGCTGGCAAGGGGTTGGTTGAAAAACCAATGGTGAGACTCACCAACATATGTCAGAAACTCACCAAACTCCTAGAGAATCAGAAAGAGAGTCTGACATGGCATGATGGAGTCATTCCTGAAAGTGAGGTGTAGGTGAAAGTTGGAGGGGATCATGGTAGTTTGGAATTTAGCTTGGCACTTGTTAACATGAAAAATCCAAATTCTAAAGATAACAACATTTTGATTGCTATGGCTAAAATTAAAGATTCTAAGGAAAACATGTAGATACTTTTTGAGTCGATTAGGAAGCAGCTTGTTGATGTAACAAATCTTGTATGGGAAGGGAAAAAAGTTAAACTTTTTCTGTTTGGGGATTACGACTTTTTGTGTAAAACATTGCCAATGACAATTATCCTTATTTGTGGGGTCTGACTAAAAAGTCAGAAATCCAATACAAGCGAGGTCCACAACCAGAGAGAACATTATCAAGCCTCTCTACAGACAATAAGCGTTTTATGAATGTTGGCAAGGGTGATAAAAAGAACGCATCTAGCTACAACAACTCCATTCATGAACCCATATTAGACATCCCATTGGACAGAGTGACACCGCCATACCTACACTGTCTGCTGGGGATTACAAAAAGACACCACACTTTGCTTGAGGATGCTGCACATGAAATTGATCGTATGGTTTTTACCGACGATGCAACAAAGACGGAACAAATTGAGGAATTTTTGCAATATGGAGAAAACTATCTGACAGTGACAGACATGAAAAAAAATTAAACTTTACTCGAACGTGTCAGACTCTATCATACAACTCCGATGAAGAAAAAAAGTGGACATTAAAAGCTGATAGAATAGATAAAGAAATGCATAGTTTTGGCAAGACAGACTTTATTAAAAGAGGTAGTCCTATCTGCAGCACCCTCGATGCTATCCTCAACAAAAACATTGCACCACAAGCATACCATGGACGTAGTTTTATAGGAAATCACAGCTACAAGTATTTCAAAACAGATATCCATCTACAACTAACGAAACATCTTTTTTATGAAACAAAGTAATGCACAAACAATCAAAACATTATAGACAAAGAATTTATTCTTAAAACAAAACTAGAATGTAATAACGCTGTATTTTCGAGAGTCCACAAATTAGTTTGTCGATGGTTTTGCACCCACTCTCAGCTTTCATTTCTATGTATTTTGATAAACAGATTGCTACTTCATTTCAACCTCGCTTAGCTTCAAACTCAGGCCGCATCAAGTAAATAACATCACTGGTGCCTAAATCATACACAGTCAAGTTTTGAACTTATAATTTCCGTTCTTAGAAGAAAGAGGAGACGTTCGATTTTGGGCAGGGAAGAAGTTGTTGCATGCCGAAGCAGCAAGACGCATTCTCACGGTTTCCAAGACTTCTTTCTTTTGACTTCAACTTACGGGCAGTGTCTTTGCTTTCAAGATGCTCTCTTTTGCGAGCTATCTGTTCCTCCGAAAGACTTTCTTTATTTTGAAATATAACACATTCATCGTATATGTCCTTTTTGGTTTTAAGAAACGGTAAGTTGTACTGCTCTGTAAACACAGACAATACTTGTCCTTCTAGGCCACTTCTGCTACATCATCTTCTATACAATTCTTTTGTTACAGCTTGAACATCTCATTTACAATTAGGTTTTGATCCAAGTATCCTTTCACAGTCTACTTTCTACAGATGTGGCTGTTCATGTGTGCTCCTTGGCTGAATCAAATGCTTTGGCCACTTCTTTCTGTTCTCATCTTTTCCTGACCTCGCACCTCTTGGCATTCCATATTCGTCCTTTCTCCTTACAGTGCCCGTGACATAGTCTTTCTTCAAATCTAAGATGTTTAAGAAAAACATCCGTCGCACTTGAGTTTTTGTATGACCCTTCCAGAAGTAACTAACATTTAAATGAGTAATCGCGATTGGTCTGCTTGTCACGTGCTGCTTGTTTTATGGCACTTTTCTCAACAGTAGTTTCGGACTTTTTTATTACCCAATGCCCAGAACATGTCAAACATATCTCTGCTCTCAGATTAAGAAAACAAAGTATTGCATTTTATAGGGCTTGAAATTGAGCTCGGCGGCTTTACCCTTCGAGCTGAAAATTGTTTTCCTTTTTCTGCGGTGTACTCCTGACCGCAGTACCGCAATGATTTGATGGCATTCTATTTCCAACTTTTCTCATTTCTTGTTCATTTCCTAGATCGCCCTCTTTCATTGGAGGTGCCCTGTGAAGAATCCTGTTGAACTTAAGATATCTGATGTTGAGCAATTGTACATTAAGACAATTGTGTAGCTTGCTCAAACAATCTGACCTCAGCCAGAGAAATATAATCTGGTTCTAAGTCAATGGGGTTTAATCATTGAGAAACTGACCTTCATCAATTATACAACAAAAGCGATACCAGCAGAAGTTGCGACACAGATACATAAGCCCTTTCTTCTTTATTAGGATGTGGTTCTTCTTCCTGTAGAGAAGTCGCATGTGGCTGAGCACCATCCTCATCAAGCGTGGGTCTCCGTGGGTCAGGGCAGGAGGTGTCGGAGAATATGATCGGCCAGATTTCTTACTTGGCCTAACCTTAGCCAAACATTCTAGATCAAGGTCGAATCTACCATTACTTTACTGCAAGGGCTAAACAACGATTAGATTCCTGGTTATGCGTTCAAACATTCATATTATGATTTTATCAATTACTTTGTATGGTGTATGCTTCTTATTTCATATTATGTAGTCATATTAAATTTCTAAAAATAAATTATGCTATTGCTTTCACTATTATAATTTTCTACACTTTGTGTTTTCTTTCCAACCTGCTGGAATTCATAATACAAAGAATATTAAGTTTGCCTTATCTCTGAAAATCAAACTTTTATGGAAACCACCAATTTGATGCTGGTTCAGTTGTGCGAATGCATTTGATTGGATTTTTTTGTTTGAGACTTTATACTTATTTCATTGGGGTTTTTAAAAGTGTTTTTAGTGAGCTTTATTACAGTTTTTAACTGCTATAAAGCTTTTCTTACATACCTACTTATAGTATAGACACATACTCCCACCAACGTTCTTGTGCAGCTGTAGTATTAGAATTAGGCCTACAAAGCAAATGACAGCTTGTGAGTGGAGCCAAGGACATCCGTAACTTGATATTATTAGCCTTAATTGAGTGGCGGGAAATGAGTCCACCACTGTAGCTATTAGTTTCTGTTCTATAATTCTATAGACATAATTATGTAATCATTAAAAAGCCGATCATACTGCATAGCTCTATTGTTCCTATCTAGCTGACCGGGGAAGCTTGACTTCGGTCGGCTTTGGAAGTAATGGATGTAGTTTGATAGTGGATCTTAAGAGATTCGAGGAAACTATAGTGCAAATTGTGATTCCTTGATCGGGAAATGATAAGCTGTAATGAAAAATTTCTTAGATTTCTTATGATCTCGGCAGGTTTATGTTTTAGTTGGGGGTCGAGTTACCAATTTCCCTGGTACGAGAGACTTTCTTCAGGGAAACGGGTGTTCTGTTAGGCGGGGAAGAATTCTGTTCCTCGGTTGGCATTGAATGATTGATGATTTATCTTATTGATTATGTTCTATGTCTAATGTATGTTTTATTTCTTTTCTTTCTTAGCGTTGGCTAACAATTAGGCATTTTGTGTTTAGTATCTTCTGTACGTATTTTGTGTTTAGTATCTTCTGTACGTATTTTGTGTTTCACATCTTCTATATGCCTTTCGTGTTAAGCATCTTCAATGCGCATTTTGTATTTATTATCTTCTGTACGCATTTTGCGTTTAGTATCTTCTATATGCAATTTGTATTTCTTATCTTTTGTAAATATTTTGTGTGGAGCATCTTCTATATGCATTTGTGTTTATTATCTTTTGTAAACATTTTGTGTTGAGCATCTTCTATATGCATTTTGTGTTTATTATCTTTTGTAAACATTTTGTGTTGAGCATCTTCTATATGCAGTATCTTCTATACGCATTGAATTTGTTGCCTTCTAATAAGCATTTTATTTTGGATCTTTTATGAATTTCTCTTATCTGAACATCTTCTATGTATTTTGTTCTTAGATTGTTTGAGAATTGATTTTGTTATTTGTTCTTTGAGTATTGGCTAATTAAATTTATAGATGTTGATAAATTAAACTTCATATTATGTCGAGTGTAGCTGTTTTGTTCTTGTTAAGTCTAGATGTCCGCTCACTTTAGTTGGGAAACAGTGGACTTAGCATTCCATTGATACTCAAGAATCCATGAGTGTGAACTCTGTAATACTGCACGGTTGTTAGGCACGCTACCATTATAAGTTAGGGCCCGCAATTACTTACAGTAGGAAGAAGCACTGAGCTTTGATGGGTAAACTTTGTGTTAAGAAATAAGTAACCACCCACATAGTTACAATTGTACAGCAAACAGAAATACCAAGTGCTTAATCTTGACTTAATCATTTTCTGACGCAACCAATTGTTGAATAATTTGAGGATCATTGCATTTTATTTAAAAAGAAAACAAAAAAAAAGTATGAAGCTTCAATGATAAGTGATCATGGGAACCTATGGGTTAACAATTTTTTCTGAAAGCTGGAAAGATTTTTACAAGGAATGGTATTAATATTCCGATATGTTCAAGGCTCTATCCTTGAATACACCTATGTTAATGAGTTAATAAGCCTAACTTCAAGATGACCAGGGTTTTGGTGGAAGAGACAAGTAATGATTCTCATAGTTAAACATTAAGAAATCAGTTATTGTAAAATAAACAAAGTTTAGAAAGATGTCCATGGCGAATTAAATTTTTGGTTAGAGCAAAACTTCATGATATGAATAAAAATATATATGGAAAGGATCACTTTGTACAATTCTCAATTGACTTATTCATAAAAGTTCATCATCAACACGTAAGAACATTACATAATATTTTGAGTTGAATGCATTGTTAAAGTTGAAAAGAATATATAAGTTCAGTGCAGTGTTTCAATGCAATATGTTGATAAAATACATTAACATCTTTACAGAGTAATTCTCTTTGTTACGGTGAAAGATAAGCTGGTCTGTACAATACCCACGAATCAACTTTATGGTTGATCTGACTGCTTCACCTTCATAGTTTTGTTTTTGGAAATGATTATGAATGACTCCTGTCTGTTCTAGAAAATAAAAATTGATCTATCTTGTGAACATGTACAGTGGATCATGAAAATAAGTAGATACTGTTTATACGAACATGTTTATTTGATCTTTGTTTAAATCATTACCTTTTACTGGTATTAGACAGTTGGTATCATCAGTGTGAAGGAGAGTGGGATTGTGGTCTTTTTTTGTTGTTTCAAGCTCTAAAAATGTCCAAACTGATTGGAGAATGCTGGTTTAGAATCTTCATGTTTCAAATTTTCCTAGAGAGATCAAATAGAAAACCTAACTTGTAAGATTTGTATCCTGACTTTCCTCAGATGCTCCAGAGATCACCTTTACCCTGGACCCAGCACAGACCACTTTCAGCAAGGGAGACAACCTGGAGTTGAAATGTTCTGGTCAAGGGAATCCTGGCCCCACTCTGATCTTGACCACAAAGAGGGAAACCACTGAAGACCTGACAAATGTCCAGGCAAAAGAACTGAACCACACACTCACTCTAGGCTGTATGGACACCGGTGTGTATGTTTGTTCTGGTGAGAACAATCGTGGAACAAACAGAACGGAAATCAGTATCGGCGTGCGCTGTGAGTAGATTATAAACAGGAAATAGAAGGTTCATTAAAAGAGCACTCACAAGTGTTTATAAGTGTTTTATTGTAGCGTTTAAATACTATAAGGTTTATTGTTTTCTGCCAAACACTCTGGCTTGTCCATATTTTTCTTTAGTGGCATTTGTAAAAGCACTCAAAGATCATCTCATATTCTGTGAAATGAAATGAATTGCTCGTCATGAACTTTATATATGATTTTGTTTTGAAAGAAAAATAATGCAAAGCAAAAATTGAGCTTATTATTTCACCCAAATAATTCGTAAAAATTCATAAGACAAATATATTCCATGGGTGCCAAGAAATTGAGACAAGCTGCAACTCCTTGTTAGCGTAATGTTTTCATTATTAATTTTTTCAATGCAATGTATACGGAGATGCAACAATCATCAATTTCTTGCTCTGCTAGCGCACCATATGCCAGTCATTAATGCCTGTAAACAGTGCTGTGTGGAAAAAGATTCTATCCCCTGGTTTGCAGTTTTAACCTTAGGTCATGTGTCAGCTGGTCCAATTCTCTTGTTGAAAAGTTTAAACCCACCTCGTTGCATCAGTTGTATTGAATATTTCAGGCCCTCAACAGCTGAGTCCCTTGTTCAACTCAAAACCTCAAGTTGATGCCGCCATCAGAGAAGCTGCTAAATTTGGTATAGAGATCTACGGCTTCCTAGAGCCCAGCACGCTGACTCTACAGAGAACAGATGATGACAGAAACTTGATAACATCTCCTCGACAGTCAGTGGAGTATACTGCAGATGTGGCACTATTTGGAGTTGTTAATGTGACCATCTCTGATGTTGTTGAGACTGACTATACCAACTACACCCTGACAGTAGACAATGGTTTGGGGAATGCTCTGAACTACACTTTCTATCTGAATGAAGGTGAGACTTTGTCATGAATTATTTTTATGATTGTCACAAAACTTCGAGTAAATTGATATTGAAAACAGGGTATGTCAAATACAGTATGATGGGGATGGGTAAGGGGTGTGGGAGAGAGGAGGTGGAGAGATATATATATATATATATATATATATATATATGTTGCACAATCCTTGTGCTATACAAAACATTGTAGTGGTGATAATATTTTAATACAGTGGATCCAGAAAATCTTGAAAGGTTACAAGTTGAGGATTTTCTCGTTTGATGTTTTATCAGACTAGTTAAGCTCTCCTGTCTTGGGATGAATAAGAGAACAGTGACGGCAGCTTTGCCATTGTTTCAACATTCTCGTACCTAACTTGAGAATAGACAATAACAGTTCATGTGACGTTTTGCCTTGAGCCCCCCTTTGGAAGCCAAATAAAACAAACAGTGCTGCACAAGGTTTGTCTTGCATTGCGCATGGGAGGTGCTTTTCCATCTGGACATCAAAAGTTAGCTAGTTGGATTCAAGTAAATCTCCAGATGAGAATGAAAGTGAGTTGATGTGTGTAAGTTTGGTTTGTAGTAGCCAAGTAAGGTGAGAGTGTTCCATCTGACTTAAAAAAAAACCATTGCCTCTCAAATAAAATCTATTCTTGATTACTTGAAACTCTACTCAATTACTGGTATAAATATAGACAACAAATTCTGTTTCTTCAGAATCCTTCCAAATATTTCAGCTTCCCAATTATCTGGGTTACTGGTTATGAGATTCCTCTGTAGTTATTTTTCCTATTTTTTATTCTGCAAGAGCAGCAATTTTACTTACTTAATAGATACATCTCGCGATCAAAATTCCCAATAGCAGCGTAATATTTTGACGACAAATTTGTTTACAGTTACAGATTCACTGAAGGATATTACTGCTTCTTTTAGGCTGGTAAGACGGAAATTCATACCATTTGATAAAAAAGATATAATTTCAATATACTGGCAGTAATAGATCTTAATACAAATATTTTTGTCACACTACACATGTGTTTCACCAAAAAAGAGCAGCTACAAGAGAACTAAATTTTGTACAGACGGCGCAAAGAGAGAAATGCTGATCCTCCAAACTCCTTCAATATCAAAACAATTGGATCAGATTTTTACCATTCCTGTTACGTGCACATTATTTAAAAAATCAAGTTTCTTTTAAAAGCAAAGGCACAGACTATTACTACCCAGTGTTACTCCATACAGTTTCAAAGTCCTGTGTGAACACAATAGGAAAGGAGATAAGCTAGATCTTTGATAAATATGCTCCCATCTCTGTATACCCCTACCTAATATTCTATTGAAACCAGCCCCATGCTATACCCCAGCATATCATACTGCTTTGTGAAACAATTAAATCCCAAGTTTATAGGATAAGACAATAGGAGGGTCAATTTGTTCCTGGCCTCTACTTCTGATACAAAGCTGTTATTTAAATTCAGCCTCCACACTGACCTATCTGGACTCTACTTCTGTCTCCAAGTTGTTATTTAAATTCAGCCTCCACACTGACCTATCTGGACTCTACTTCTGTCTCCAATCTGTTATTTAAATTCAGCCTCCACACTGACCTATCTGGACTCTACTTCTGTCTCCAATCTGTTATTTAAATTCAGCCTCCACACTGACCTATCTCCCTCTTATAAATTTCCAAACTCGTTCGGTGCTGTAGTTGTCCAAAAACAGATATGAGTAAGATGCTTGAACCATTGACTGACACTTAGATCATGATATTGTCTGGTTCCATCTAACTGTATTCTTATCCTTATCAAATCCTGAATGAATGCAGGATCTACTCATATATTGACTGCAACATCAGTCTCTTCCGCTTCTTAGCCCCACACATCTGTTGGTTGCATTGCTTAAGTTTTAATAGGGTCCAGAGAAGGGCCAGTCTGACCCCATTTGTCAGGATCTGCTCTGGTCAGTGATACAAGGACAGTGTTGAACTCTGTTATGGATATAACCCGTCCATGTGGTTACAATGCTCAGGTTTTAACAGGTTTAGAGAAGGGCCAGCCTGACCCCATGTTGTCAGAATCTGCTCTGGTCAGTGATACAAGGACAGTGTTGACCTCTGTTATGGATATAGCTAGTCCATGTGGTAACTATTCTCAGGTTTTAACAGGTTCAGGAGAAGGGTCAGCCTGAACTCATGTTGTCAGAATCTGCTCTGGTCAGTAATGGCACATTCCTATGGTCTTGCGCTATATGGTTGATAAGATTGTACAAAAAAAAAACAAAATGTGAGAGAGGGACGAACCAGCTAGGAAATGGTTTAAAACCAGCTTTAGATATGGAGAAGAGAACATTTGATTCTGATGCCGTCAGAGGATAGCAAGAACCATGGTGGTCCAGTCTCCACATGCTTATTAAATTGTTCAATGGTTCTTTATAACACTTTTGTCATTCAAACATTGAATACATCAAATGCACAGCATCAATTGGCAGTTCACAGAAGCGCATCTTAGATGTGTATGTTTTGTGCGTCATTAAATCATTCCAACTGCTGAAATCCTGCAGTTTACATTTTTTTTTTCTCCAAATTTTACTGGAATTTTTTTCCAGTTCTCAGCTAAAACCTCTCTCTCTCTCTCTCTCTCTCTCTCTCTCTCTCTCTCTCTCTCTCTCTCTCTCTCTCTCTCTCTCTCTCTCTCTCTCTCTCTCTCTCTCTCTCTCTCTCTCTCTCTCTCTCTCTCTCTCTCTCTTTCTCTCGCTCCTTCTCTCTCTGTCTCTCTCCCTCTCTCTCTCTCTCTCTCTCTCTCTCCCTCCCTCTCCCTCCTTCTGTCTGTCTATATGTCTCTTCTTCCCTCCCTCCCTCCTTCTGTCTGTCTGTCTCTCTCTTTCTCTCTCTCTATGTCTCTCTGTCTCTCTCTTTCTCTCTCTCTATGTCTCTCTGTCTCTCTCCACCTCTATCTATCTCTCTGTATTTGATACTGAAAGTAACTTTTCTTGGAAACTGTATAGACAATTACATTATTCCTGCTGGGACCAATTTGTGTTGAACTGTACCAAATGCATTTATATACTCCAATCGAAACTTAATTCCTGAATAACCATTACTATGGAATGTTCACCTCAAGATTTAACAGATGTATAAGTTAGCATAAAGATAATTGTGAAAGAGACAATTTGACATGCAAGGAATACTCAAGTAGAAAAATAGATGAGTTGATCAAATAAGAGATAGATGGAAACATTTGGGTTGGTTTGATTGGACGGTAGATAGTTAGAATGACCAGCAAATAGGAGGCAGATTAATAATTAGATATATACATAGGTAGATAGATTGTCAATCGGATATAGAAAGTTGGATAGTTTCATAGACAAATAAAAAAAAGTTTTTAAAACATATAATCAAGGAACATGCAGTATTTTTTTTCTTATTGCCATCAGTTTTGATTTGCTGTATAATCATTTTCTTGTTCTTTTGTGGATCGTGTAAACCTCAACATGGAGGACAATAACAACATTATATTTGTTGCAACTTATGATAAATTATAAATG
This sequence comes from Elysia crispata, assembly GCA_033675545.1. Lineage (NCBI taxonomy): Eukaryota > Metazoa > Mollusca > Gastropoda > Plakobranchidae > Elysia > Elysia crispata. Next base: position 79,468 of record JAWDGP010007736.1, on the reverse strand, counting down.
TTACTTAGCAACACTTTTTTTTATCTATGGTTCTACAGTGAATGCCACCAAAGTAGAATCTTCAGGAGATGATAATGATATTTATATTATTGTCGGCATCTGTGTTGGTTTAGCTGTTCTCATCCTGGTTGCTGTTGCTGTGGTGGTGCTGTACAGAAGAAGTAAGTGGTGATGCTAATGATGATGTTGATGTCATGACAGTGGCTGAGGTTTATCCTCAGTTCTACTGTTTTAACTAAGAGAGTTCACCAATATTTCCCTCAGCCTCCTTGCTGTAGTCGTGCTGTACAGAAGTAAGTGGTGATGCTAATGATGATGTTGATATCATGACAGTGGCTGAGGTTTATCCTCAGTTCTACTGTTTTAACTAAGAGAGTTCACCAATATTTCCCTCAGTTCTACTGTTTTAACTAAGAGAGTTCACCAATATTTCCCTCAGTTCTACTGTTTTAACTAAGAGAGTTCACCAATATTTCCCTCAGCCTATCTTCTTTACTGCGTAGCTTCTACTGCATCGGTTCAAGACTGTTTAAAACCTTGAACTTGACTAGAATGAGAATTTACTGTTGTCTTATTTTTTTTCATAGAAAATATATTCTACATCCTAACACCATGGAGGTTAACTTCAAAAACGCAGGAACTGTGTTTTCTTTGTCTCTATACCTTTGTCTTTTGTGTCTGTTTATGTTTGTCTGATGTCTGTCTCTGTATGTTTCTCTCTGTTTTTTATGTACCGTTCTATCTCTCTTTCTTCTTCTATTTATCTTTATACCTACCAGTTGTATGCATCACCTGTGTATTTAACTAACTTCCTATCGGCCTATGTGTGTCTCTCTAAAGGAATCTTTGCGATATGTACAGGGTATTCTGGACAGCAATGTTACTTGAACCTAGTTCGAATTATTCAAATGCCACAGTTTTTACATAGACAGAATTGTGAATTTTTCTCATTGTTATCATAAAGAATAGGTAAAACTATATAAAAAAAGCTTTTTTTAGTTTTACCTAAGTAAAAAAAAAGGTAGAAAATATTAATAATGAATTTTGTTATCCCAAACTACTGAAATTCGACTTTGACTCAATATTGCTTGACTTCAGAGACTGTTGTAGTGGTTTCTTTTTGTCTACATCATAATTTCTCCAAAAGAAGAAACAAAACCCGTATAAAATAAAACCTAAATTTTAACTATTTTTTTCTATCTCTTTCTCTTACATGAATATTCATCAAAGAGAACAAGTAAGTACTGTTTTGTAACAAAATAGTAACTTAATCTTGCATTAGATTTATAGTCTCGGTTGTTTACTTTTTACTTGACGTTTTGATCTCTGACTATTATGTGTTAAGACTTACTGCCAAAGATACCAATAAAATATAGAAAGTGATAATAATAATAAAAAAAAGAAAAGGTTATTTGTAGTTACACAATTTTAAATCATAATGAGAACTTAATGTCATAATACTGATAGTTAAGACACTTACAGACCCAACTCAAAGTCGTTGATTATCTACTAGATTTTTCTGTCTCTGCAAGGTCATTTCAGCTTTGGCCATACATTAGAACAATCAAAAGATATATAAAACCTTGCAGCAGAATATGTCTGTATCATTTTTTACTTTGTGTACACAGAAGCTTAAAACACCAACAAGTTTGCTTCCATTTGCCTCATCTGTGTCAAACAGCAATTTGCAGCGTTAGATGCGTTGAAGCAGACTTTAATTTGTTCTCAAATTTTTATCTTTCATGAAAGCTACATCAGCATCCAGGCCTGCCAGTTCATACTAATGTTAAAAAAAAATATTTTTTTTGTTCTTAGGTCTGGAAAGTCAGGTGAGTTTTTTTTCTGCCTGTGCTTTGACAATTACAAACAATGCCCTCTTTTTTTTTTAATTCTGGTTTTCTGCTGTTTCTGTGTCAGTTTGTGGCATGAACTGATTAGAGGGTCATGCCAGTAAAGCTTTACTCCTCGTTTATTACACCATGCAGTTCACCACTCTCTATTTTGCTCACTGCAATCAGTTGTTTCTTAAAAGAATTATTTTGCCTTAAATTTTCTCTTCAACTTCTCTTTTTTTTTTTTTCATCACATTACTAGGAGTTCAATTTTTCAAATTGTGTTCACATGTTGTGACATCAAAATGCATTTTTCTCCTCTATCTCTCACTCTCTCCCTTCTCTCTCTCTCTCTCTCTCTCTCTCTCTCTCTCTCTCTCTCTCTCTCTCTCTCTCTCTCTCTCTCTCTCTCTCTCTCTCTCTCTCTCTCTCTCTCTCTCTCTCTCTCTCTCTCTCTCTCTCTCTCTCTCTCTCTCTCTCTCTCTCTCTCTCTCTCTCTCTCTCTCTCTCTCTCTCTCTCTCTCTCTCTCTCTCTCCCTCTCTCTAGCTATCTATCTCTTAAGGGAAATTGCCTTAAAGTGACTAAATGACACGTAGTGAACAATGTCCTGTGTGATTGGGGATGTGGAGGAAAGAAAGAAAGAAAGATCATGTATGTAAGATTTATTCAGAAAAAAAGTTTATGGCAATCGTGTTATTTTCTAACTGTCAGGTTTAGCTTAAAATGTTCAATGCTATAAAGGTAGCTCTGGCTGTTTAGTTTAGATTTCTGTTGAGCCTTGATATCTTGGTTTGCTTGGGCTACTTTATTAATTATTCACTTTATGTTTATGTAATAGTGAAGGAATGAAATGTTTATTGGGGTCTCTGTTTTCAATCCACAGCAGAGAATGGATCAATTCTCAAGGAACCAGATCATGGTAAAGTGTTTTCTCTTTTCACTTATATATGCCATGAATAAGGATTAAATACTCTTCGATGTTTTACTAACAAGTGCTATTAAATAGGGTTAAATGTATTTAATTTTTTTACTTTCAAACGTCATATATTCGTGCTTATTTGCTCACAAATCCCATTGCTAGGGGTCAAATATTGTTAATCTGAGATTATCTACTTGTCTCTGAGTGTGTTGAGCTGTAGAGGGACAGTCCAACTGGCTACTGTCACCTTCTCTAACCTCCATTGTTGTCTCTTGTGTTTCAGAGGAGAAGATCAACGAGGTGTATGGTGCATCTAATGATGTGAAGTCTAAGGGTGAGTCCAACCGGTGCTCAAGTTACTAATTTATCTTATCATAATGACCCGTTCATGTTTTTGCCTGGATTGTTTCAGTGAAATGAAAGCTGAATACAGTGGAACCCATATTTAACAACACCTCGAATAGGGACAACCATTGCTATATCGACAGTTCTGAAATCCCAGTTTTTTCCTTTATTTAAGTCATTCAGTTTATTTCCACAATAACGATTATCGACACTGTTTCCCCCCCTTTTTTTCTGTAATAACAACTAGATCTGAGGGTACAAAGGAAAGAAAGGGCCAAAATTTTTCACAGTAAAAAAAAAAATCTCGAGCATTTTGTACAAACGAACAAGCGATGCAGGCTTTTGCGCCTTTTCTCCTCACAGTTCCCTCCTGTTAAAGCATAGTCTAGGACTTGTTTCAGTATCACCAGAGTGCCACCAGGGCTTTGGTATCACACAGTGTGTGGCCAGCAAGCTGCTCGTGGTATGCAAGACCTATGCATCTCACAACAAAGATTTTCGAAAACCTCTTATCTCCCGTGCGTCACAGTAAATTCTTCTTTATTCCCTTGTGCGGGAATAACGTCAACCCTTGCCATTACAATACTTTATGAAAAGATCAAGAGCTGCCGTTATTCCCGAATTCCACTGTAAGTAGATCTTAGTCCTGCTTCTGTTCCCATAATCATGGTACCAGTAATTAGGGAGGAACACTATCTGCTGCCACAGTTAACTTCTGCACTGAGTAGATCGTGCAGCTGATTGCTCGTTGTGTATTGTGAATACTGTAGTTTGCTAGAAATCATCTAGATAGACTTTATTGCCAAAACAGCAAACCATAAGTAACTTTAATTTTTGCATTCTTGACACCTGATCGATGTAGTATAACACATACTGGTGGGAGGGTGGGAGAGCATATTCACTTTTATTTAGAGCAAGTAAACTCTTGAGTTGAGTTCATTCTAGACTTGTGACTTACTGAATGGGGCTTTCACCTAAATTCTAAGCTAAATCCTCAAGAACCAATGTTTAATTCTTTTGTACAGCTAAAAAACTATTACAGGAAGTTACATAGTAACTAATGAAGAAGTATAGAGGATGAAGAAAATTAAACTAACAAGGGCTGCCCACTGCACCGATCAGGTTCTTGACAAATTAACATCTCAAACAACTTGGGAGACATCAAGTGTTAATCTCGTTCAACAGTCTTGACCGTGTTTTCCTACTATTAGACACACACTGACAGGCCTTGTACCACACACCTACATGTACATATATTAAACTCTCAACTCGTGTCTTTGTTTAATGTCACAGCAGACTCCTCCATTTCTTAGTTGGCTTCACAGTGGCAAAAGGCTGTGGTTAATTCGTAACTAGATTGGTTTGGTCTAATAATATTAAGAAAATTGACACTTCAAGTACCAATCTTGTAACATGGTATCAACAGACATGCCTACATGGCAATTTGTTCTTCACATCTCTTGGGCTCTGGATCTCTTACCGTTAGTTCAAAGCAGAAGAGAGAGTGCCACCCTTTCATTGGTTGATATTCTCAGCAAAGATAAAAAGTCTCATGACTGACTGAAATAAGAGAATGGCACTCTAGAGAGGCTCACCGATGAAAACCTGATATAATCAGCGCCACAGCACCAAGCTCGGAACAGCAATGCCTACACACAATCAGTTTAAAACAGCGTTTATCGAGATCTACAATCAAAGTGAAATTCATATCGATTTTCTGTACGAAAGCTTCTGTTTGAATTTAATCCTTTTTTTTTAACACATCTTTATTATTTTATACTTCTGTGTTCTTTCAGAAATTTGACTGCAATGTATTAAATAAAGGTTTTGTAATGGGCCTAGGCTACTAGAACTATTGCAGAGGGCTAGGCTGTAGAAAAACTGCAAACTTAGCCATCCAGAGATCTCTTTGCTAAAAATAGACCACAGGTGATACGATAGAATGTTAATATATCTGATTGATAAAAACAAGTACAAAATAATAAGGTATCATTCAGATTTTCAATATATTGACTAGAATATTTACTGAAGTGCATTCATTAGGGCATACTTCTTGTTATCAAAAGATTCTAACTCCTTAAAATATAAAAATGTTCATGATTTACATGAATTTTTTTTGCAAGGCAAATAATCAAAAACTTCAAAATGAAAAATGTCAAATGTTTGTACAATTTGTTGCGGATTTTACCACCCCAAGTGCAAGCTTTATTGCCTGGATTACCTCACTTGTGGGTTTTCATGGCAATTGATAAAGATTGCAGTAAAGCAGTTCATGTTCTGATATTTCAAACTTTTCTGTAATTTTGTCCTCTCTCTCTGACTCTCTGTCTGTCTGTCTATATGTCTATCTGCTGGCCTATGTGTCTGTCTGTCTCTGTTTCTCTGTCTCTCTGTCTCTCTGTCTCTCTCTCTCTCTCTCTCTCTCTCTCTCTCTCTCTCTTTCTCTCTCTGTCTCTCTCTCTCTCTCTCTCTCTCTCTCTCTCTCTCTCTCTCTCTTTCTCTCTCTCTTTCTCTCTCTCTCTCTCTCTCTCTCTCTCTCTCTCTCTCTCTCTCTCTCTCTCTCTCTCTCTCTCTCTCTCTCTCTCTCTCTCTCTTTCTCTCTCTCTTTCTCTCTCTCTCTCTCTCTCTCTCTCTCTCTCTCTCTCTCTCTCTCTCTCTCTCTCTCTCTCTCTCTCTCTCTCTCTCTCTCTCTCTCTCTCTCTCTCTCTCTCTCTCTCTCTCTCTCTCTCTCTCTCTTTCTCTCTCTTTCTCTCTCTCTCTCTCTCTCTCTCTCTCTCTCTCTCTCTCTCTCTCTCTCTCTCTCTCTCTCTCTCTCTCTCTCTCTCTCTCTCTCTCTCTCTCTCTCTCTCTCTTTCTCTCTCTTGCTATTTTTGCTGGATAATGTTCAGGCACCAAGTATGAGCATTTTTACGTGATGAATTTAACAATTTTTTTCTCACTCATTTGAATTGTAGAAAAATAGAAAAAATATTAAATTCATTTTTATTTTTGTTTTCACTCTGCAGCAGAAAATGGAGATGTGTTTCGCAAATCAGATATAGGTAAGTAGTGTTTTTTGAATACGTGTACGGGCTTAAAAATAATTCTGTTTGCCAACAGCTCAAAAAGTTTTACTTACACAAATACTCTCAAATCAATTGTCCTCACTCAGCTGTGACAACATATTTCTGTGATGTCAGAAGGGATGATTCACGTCAGTCTGTGAGGAAGAAATGCTAACACCTAATGACCTCCTTATCAGGCTGCACTCTGTAACTGAATTCCTCCCAGCTGATGGATGCTGTGCTGCAAACATCCCTGACAGAATGAAATACATTGTGTAGTTCTGATGATGTATCTAAAAACATAAGGAAAATGTTAGCGGAGAGGATCCAGTAGAGACTGATGTGCATGATCTGAAGTGTCGACATTTATCACTGTCTGCACCTGACACGGCCCATAAAGAAACAGTTGACTGCATGAACAGCCAATGGAAAAGCAAAAACGAGAAATTACTTATGAAGTGTGAATTTGAAGAGAACAAGTGCCTTCTATTATAACATCTGTCCTGGGTTACAGAAAAGTTGCTTCATGATGGGTCCAGAAACAACTTCAGAAATGAAAGCACAAAGAAAGGAAATGTCTACTCAACTCTTAAAACCGTTTAATGAATAAGGAAATACTTTTCTGATAGTTTTCTATATATAAATATGGTAAAGAAATGTGACTAACACCATCAGACTAGCTTTATCCTCTGCATTGCTGTATGGCTATATATAAGTTAGGGAGATTTACACATATCTTCTTGAGCCAATTGTATCTTGTTAGGATAAAAGATGCCGTGATGCATTAAAAAAATCCTGTGTTTTATTTTCTTTCAAGAGTTTTGAGTCAGGGAAATTGCAAAATATAATTCTGGTTCCATCTATTCATATGTTGCAATTTATAATCCTTCCCCGAAAAAAAATTCGAAGGTGGTAAATTTCTCTTTCTTTTTTACATTTTTAAAATTGAAAAAACCTAATACCTATAATTTTACAGATCCATGCAGATTTTACACGGTACACGCTTAGAAAAATGCTTAGTTGTAAAGATGAACACCTGAATCAGATACAAGCAATACGTCAACTTTGTTTGGACTAAGTGTAGATGTACATTATATGACAGCTCATAAAAGCATATTAAAGAGAGTCAAGATCCTTTCTGGTTTTCTTCAAAATTTTATCTTGCATCATGTGGTGCACAATACATGCTCTCAATGTATAAAAAGATAACTCACCCTCATTTTCATGAAGATGTACAATTGGAATGTTACATTCATCCAAAGTCTTCAAAATATGCTCTTCATGTCATTATATTAGGAATCTAGAGATCAGATTTGACAAATAGATTCTATTTACTTAACTTGATCCAAAATTACTTTTTTCTCTCTTGCAACCCTTGGTGCTGCCTTTGTTTACTGTGACCATTTATCCCATTTCTCTTATCACAGATCTGAAGCCAAATCCTGTCTATGTTTCAAGCGGAGAGGCCCAGGGTGAGACTCCATACATAACTGTCACTTCTGTTACTGGCCTCAGGCTTTCTTTTTCTTTCTACCATTCTTTTTTTTTTAAATAATTTTGCGCAATCATTGCAGGAACCCTGGCACATAGAAAGAATTAAATAAGAAAAATCTAATCGTTTAAGTAATAATTTTTGTTGAATCTATTTCTGTCTTAATGTTTTACTGCCTCTGTTTCTGATTTCTTCTTTCAGATTTTAGGTGGAGTGATTAAATTTAAATACATGTAAAAATGTTTTTATCAGGATTATTTGTTATAATATTTTATTTCTTCTTTTCATTTTTTCTCCATTCCACAGCAGAAAATGGAGTTGCACAACGTGAATCAGACTGTGGTAATTTTTTTTTTCTTTTTTAATGAGTGCTTGTTAGTGTCCTTGTAACTACTGATCTATGTATGTGATGATCCAAATCTTACAACTGACACTTGATGGAAAGGAGACCAAAGTGTAAAGGAAAGAAATATAGCTGACACAACAATATGAGTTATGTAATGATTGTAATGAATATGAATCACACAATCCTTTGATTATTTACGTAACCTCTATGTTCACATATTGGATAATCAATGTCTGAAGAGATTGAATGTTACATGCTATCAAGCATCCTTATTTATCATCATAAACAATAAATTTTGTGTGAGTCGCCAGAGATTTTCACTATTTTACTTAATGGAGTTTTGTAGACTTGTACTGTCCTAACATGACGTAATCAGTCAACCCAGAAAAGATATGGGCTCATACTCTTGTCCTGGTCCTAGTTACATTTTCATGTATTACCTGCTTACCTTGCCTTGTCGCTCTCATGTTTCAGTGATGAAAGCAAATATTGTCTATGGTACTAGCAGTGAAGCTCAAGGTAAGACATATGCATTTGTTACTATAGTAACATTCACCTCAGTAGAAATGTTTTCACTGGTTTAAGAATTCTCCAAGTTTTCAAATTTAGAATGGTTGCATGGGCAAGAATGGTGCTAGAAAGTTATTGTTAAGATGGTTGTTAGAGAGAGAATGGATCATAGAAAGTTATTGTTAAGATGGTTGTTAGGGAGAGAATGGATTATAGAAAGTTATTGTTAAGATGGTTGTTAGAATGAGAATGGTTGCTATAAAGTTATTATTAGGATGGTTATTAGGGCAAGAATGGTTGCTAGAAAGTTATTTTTAGGACGGTTGTTAAGGCAAGAATGGTTGCTAGAAAGTTATTGTTACGGTGGTTGTTAGGGGGAGAGTGATTGCTAGAAAGTCAAAGTTAAGATGCTTTTTTTTGGGTGAGAACTGTCGCTAGAAAGTTTATCTGGAAGAAACAGCCGACAATCTTCAGTTTGATAATTATAAAAGCTTTGATTGAATCATTGTCCCCCCAAAAAAATGAAATCTTCAGATTTAGTTTTTCAGTTCTGCTGTGGGTATAATTTTATTTTTTTAAACCATTTCCTACCGGCCAAGTTTTTGCAATTTATATTTTTTATATTATTACTTTTACAGGATAGATTTTGTTCAAATTATGAAGACCCATTGTAAGATTGAACAGGAAATGAAGGTGGCTTGGAAGATAAGAATGATGCTGAAAAACTTTTGTTCTTGATTGATAAAATACAATGGTATAAATGATTGTTTTACACACATCTTTCTTTTTTTTTCCTTCACACAGGTGGAGATCCTGATGAAGGTTGGTACAAATCTTACATGGTTATCTTCTAACTGGGCTGAGTGGTAGCATTACACTCTACTTATCTATTTATTGCAGCCTGGTCTAGTTGTAGACATTGTACTTACAAAGCATGAGATTTTGAGTTCAAGTCCTGGCTTAACAAGATGCAATTTGAATGTTTGTAACAGAACACTCACTTGTATGCCGTCAGCTCAATCAAGTGTCCAGCAAAATCCCAAATAGAGGCAGCAGAATATTTGTTTAGTGGTTTGTTTACAGTAAATGGTACTTTGAGAGTATTTGATGATGCAAGAATTAGGATAAAACAAGAGTCCTTATCATTTTTGCAGGATCTTACTGTACATAAAAATATTCTCATTTCTTTGTTGATAATTTATGTTCTCAAAATCAGGGCTTGGGTGCCACTCTCACTGATTGTGAATGTTAATAACTAATATCAAGCGATTTTTTTCTCTGAAGTTTCAAAGAACTTTGTGGAAACATCAGTTTGTCAAATGGATATAAAATAGCTGAGAATTTCTCAGTTTGAATTTATAATGTGGCAGCTTAAAAAGACTAGTTGTAACTGCCTAAGACATGTGACTTTCATCATACCATTCTGCGACTCTGGCTGACTTGTAGTTTTATTATTTCAGTGATCCACAAGAACCCAGTATATGGCTCCCACTTTGCATACACAGGTGAGATGTCTATTAACACTTGATATAGTTTTCTCCAGTTCCCACACAGATGCCGCATGGTGCTGTGAAAAACCATTCATGTCATGTGGCAGAGCTTCTATAATAGTTTTGTAGCACAGCTTGTAGTGTTTAAGTTTGTTTGAATGACAAAACATGTATATGATACTTGTTGGTTATTTTTAATAATAAGATATACGATTACAAACAATATCAATTAGATGGTTTAGGTTCAATATCTATGAATGTTCACATTCTCTACAAAACTGGGTGTGTAGAGTTAATTCCCCCTATGGTATAGAAACAGTGTATTCACATGACATATTGGATCCGTGGACAGAGCTGTATGAAAAGGTTAACTAGGCCAATATTCGAAAAAAAATAAAGAAATAACAAAAATAATTTTTTAAATGGATAGTAAAGTATGTTGGTTGGTCTTAGGTTGATTTGAAGTGATATCTTTTCCTCGTATGGGTAGCAGATTTCTGAGTTACTGTAAAAGTTAAAAACATTATCTGTTTGTATGTCAGGGAGGAAGGGCACAGTGAAACAGTCAAGGGACTACACACAGCTAGAACCGACCATCACCTCGGCAAGTGCAGCCCCGGCAAACATGAAAAGTGAGTCATGCAAGTGTCTGTACCACATAGTCCTTTGTTACTGGCCTTTGACATACTCACCTCTTTTTCATCCCTAATCACTGGCCTTGTCTTCTTCTCTCTTTTACAGTATTACACTGCTGACCTCAGTTGTTGACCTTTGACATACTCACCTCTTTTTCATCCCTAATCACTGGCCTTGTCTTCTTAATTACGCTGCTTACCTCAGTTGTTGACCTTTGACATACTCACCTCTTTCTCATCCCTAATCACTGGCCTTGTCTTCTCTCTTTTACAGTATTACACTGCTGACCTCAGTTGTTGACCTTTGACATACTCACCTCTTTCTCATCCCTAATCACTGGCCTTGTCTTCTCTCTTTTACAGTATTACACTGCTGACCTCAGTTGTTGACCTTTGACATACTCACCTCTTTCTCATCCCTAATCACTGGCCTTGTCTTCTTCTCTCTTTTACAGTTATCATGTCTGCTGATATCTGTTGTTGACCTTTGCTGATGATTTGTGTTTTTGACTCCCCATGATGACTTTTGTTATTGATCTTTTCTTTTAATAAGTATTTCAGTGTGCAATGGACTTTAAAAATGGAAAAAAAGACTGAAAGTCTGTTACGTTGTATTCTTAAAACTGGATGCTTTTTTCTTGTCGATTTTTTTATGTTGATATTGTACATGTGTTTCTCCATCTATATTCAGTGGCTCCTCCAGAGAATGATGCTGACCCTTATGAAGATGTGGGTAATGTTAAGAAATCAAAGCCGCTGGGCAAATCAAAGCAGAGCGTTGCACCAAAACCATCCTCTCGCGGTATGGCTCCTCAAAAACCAGGCTCATCTCCAACATTCCAAGTACAACAGGTGGGGTCGTCAGACGAGCTGTATGCCATGGTCAGCCTGACTAACAAAGGTTAGTTTCGGGCATAGATGAATCATGATGAAGAATTATGTCTTTAGTAGGCTTCATTTCAAAGCAAGTCTGAATAACTTTTGCCAGAGTCAAAATTTGTGAATTTTCTTCCTGTGCAGTCTAGCATTGTCACTGATGTATTCTGATGTCTCATCAATGTTATTAATCCAGCTATTATGAATTTTCTGCCTGTATAATCTACTATTCTTGATGATATATTTTGATGCCTCATCAATGTTACAAATACGGCATCAGTCAATTTTCTTCCTGTATGACTGACCGTTCTTGCTGATGTATCCTCTCCTTAACAAAATCCCAGGCAACAAACGCACTGCCACACCAGAGCCAGACGAGGAGGAGCAGGACAAGGATTTCCTGCCTGACCCTAGCACCAGACCAGATGTGCCAGTGAAACAGTTTGAGGAGGGAGACGCCCGTGCTAGAGGTTGGTGCACCACAATGCTCACTCAAGATTTTATACAATCAAAGCCTGTTGTGTATGAAATAAAGACTGCCACCTTAGCAGGGATAACAGCCTCAAACTCATAAAATTTTCATTGTACTTGCTCTTCACATGTTACGTCTATATTCTCCTTTTGATAAAATTAAACTATGAGCAGCAGGTCATCCTTAAGAGACTATTAACAATAATCATCTAAATTGGTTCATTCAATATTATCTCAATATAATGTAAGGTAGCCCTGTTCTTGACATCATTATGTCCTGGCCTGTCTCAAACAGGAAATGACTTCCTTGACCATTGTCCACTTGTTCTTCCAACATTTCTGAGGTTTCGCAGATGAGCCTAAAGGGTGTTTAGCTAGACCAAGACGTTATATTTTAGACTGACTGACATCACTTGATTTGACTTGTCTCAAACAGGAAGTGACATTCCTGAGCAGCCCTATGGGAACTTTCAATCAGTGCAGGCGGAGACCAGCGAGTCGGACAAATCCCATACCAATGGCAGCTTTCTTCCTGATGAGACAGAGGACAATGTCTACGCCAACACTGGTGCAGTCGGAGTAAGTTCAGTGTTTCTGGCATGGATGTGGTGGTAAATGAGTTATAGGGGGATGATAGGGTTTTCATTCACTTAGGAAACATTAAGTAACGAGGGTTACTCTGAAGGTTTCATTCAAAAGGAGACGTTAAAGTATCAAGGGGGACTTTAGGGGTTTCATTCACTAAGGAGACGTAAAGTAACATTGGGGAACTCTGTCGTTTCAATCACTTGAGAAGATCTTTAAGTGACATCGGAGACTCTAGGGATTTCATTCACTGAGGAGACGTTATAGTAACATGGGGGACTGTAGAGGTTTCAATCACTTGGGGAGACTTTAAAGTAACATGGGGGACATAAGGGGTTTCATTTCATTCACTTAGGAGACTTTAAAGTAACATGGGGGAATGTAGGGGTTTCAATCACTTGCACAGATGTGAAAGTAACATGACGGACTGTAGAGGTTTCATTCACTAAGGAGACAACCCACAAACTGTTAATGGCCGATTAAATCGGAGGTATTCTCATTTTTGTGGTGTAAATAAAGGCCTTTTTTCACACCACAAATTCCCAATCCGATTGTGGCAATTACCAACTTTCTGTATTAGATAGTTTCACTTCCATAAACAAACAAGCTCTACTTTGTCTTCTGCCTCTAGGCCTTAGAAAGACGTTTGTTTTGACAACCAAAATCATCTATCAAAATCTCTTTTCATTGGCAAATTTTGTGTTGAAATGGCTGATCCAGTGCCTGAGCCAAGTGGATTACAATCCAGAAAAAGCTCTCGAAATGTTTTTGAAGCTTTTACTGAGATTTCAGTGATTCAGACGATGATTTTGTGAATATTGGTCATGGAAGTTTTAGTGATAGTTCTGATGCGGTGAGTGATGACAGTGACATAGAAGAAGATAGAGATCTAGACTTAGATCTAGATTGTGACATGGCAGAATGGGTTGAGGTGAAAAATATACTTTTGCACAAAACCATGACAAACTATACATTTTGTGAAAGGAAAATGAATGGGCTATAACATAAAAGTGCTTTCAATCAACTCAAAGGCAAGACCTAAGAGATATAGGTCAACAAATGCGAAAAATATTGTGGAAGAAATGAAAAAAGCAACAAAGGTCAAGGTGAAGGTCACACAAAAATAATTTTTTCTTGGAAAAAAACTTTTTTTACATTGCCCATTCAACACCGTTTCAGAAAATGTATGGTTATTGGTACCTTTCTCTCATAGTATCTTATCTATAATTCTTCATCTGACACCTATATCCACCCGCACCACACAACAAATACATTCAACAGTTCGTGGTAGGGGTTTCAATCACTTGGGGAGACATTTGGCAGGCTTTGCTGAAGAGGTCCCATACTACTGTGTAAGAAAGGTTAGAATATTTCTCGACCCGCTCACATGGTTGCTTAACCCCAGTACCTAGAGCTACCTACTATAACCTTTTTTTTTGCATCACAGAACTTGAAATGCATTAGTAGCCAGTGCACAGGTTGTTTCATTGCTCCAAGATCTATGATGGTGCTGGTCAGTGAATGTAGCCAGGCATATCTGGCATAGCATTCACTCAGTCACAGTTTGCTGCACAGACACGCACACACATTCACAGTCTAATGGTGGTAGCTAATGTGAAATCTAGACTACCAATTAGGTCATTTGAACACAGACGTTAGAACAAAATGTCTCACACTAACTTAACATTGTGAAAATGTTTTTCACCATGTGTATCTGATCATCTCTAGAAAAGCTGTAGAATATTAAAAATCACTGCATTATTGAGTCAAATTTCATGCTTTTCTAGATAACTTAAACCTGATGCATCTAGCATATTTTTCTTTCTGACATCCCCTTACAATAGAAAAAAAGCTAGCATTTTCGTTCACTTAAGAGACATCAAAGTAATAAGGATTTTATTTACTTAGGTGACATTGAAATAATAAGGGTTACTTTAGTTTCAGTCCCAAATTTCATCATTTGTTGACTATAAATTCTCGGAGTTCTTTTCCTTCTAGGAGAGAGCGTCATATGTTTTGTAGTTGCAATGACATCTGCAACATATTAGCATTTAGCAATTAAAGGAGAACTAATTTAATCATAGATTTTTTTTAAAAGGTGAATTAGATTGATATTTGTTTAAAATCAACAGTGTGTCTTTACTAATTACGTTTTTTTTCCCAAACGATTTTGAGTAGAAGATAGATTGTTACTTTAAGTGATATTTGATTTATAGCTTTACTTTACCCAGGAGAAAAATTTTTATTTTCTTTTTTCCTTCATTGTAGATGAGGAGCTAAAATCACAATCAGGTAACTAGTGATGAATTCTACCTTGGCTTTTCTCTCTGTAACCTCACTTAACACCCTATATTTAAACTGAGACGCGTGTGTGTGTGTGTGTACTTCCTACCTGCTATGTTAGGCGTCTGACTTGTTTTATCAGCAGCAATCAACTTGCACTCATTTTCACACTTTGCACAATTATATTTTTTAAATAACTTTTTGAAGTCCAAAATCTAATCACCTATTATCTTGAAGAAAAATATCTCTAGCTGTTTCCGTTATTTACCATTTCCTGGTCACCTTTTAAGTTGCTTTTCTCATGAACGATCCTTTAATGCAATATAGAGCTAGGAATTGCTGACCTGGCTTTTTTTGTTACAAACCAAGCACCACCTAAGTGAGACTGAGGTTTTAACTCCTTCTACTAACAGCCAGAGGATAATGATGGATGGAGATAACATTGTATCACGTTGGTGTTTTCAATGTGAATTGAAACTTTCTTTTGATTTTATTGCTGTGGGCATCTTGCTATTCAGCTTTGATTCTTTGTGTATTTTTTCACTATGCTATCCTCATTGTATATTGTGACTCTTTGATTTTATTGCTGTGGGTATCTTGTTATTTAACTTTGATTCTTTCTGTATTGTTACACTTTGCTATCTTCTTTGTACATTGTGACTCTCTGATTTGTGTTGTGTTTCCCCATCACCTCCCCTCTTGCTTCATACATGTCTCTAATCCTAGCTTGATTTGCACTGCTAGCACAGGAATAGCTGGTCTTTGTTAAAACTGTGTCTCTGAAGTTCATGCTTGTGGTGAAATCTAATTTTCTCTAGTTCTTAGTTTTAACATAAAAATTTTAGTGTATATAAATGAAACCAAAAATAATCCGAAAATTTATAAAGACTCCCTTTTGTTAGCAAATTTCATGGAAATATTGATTATTTAAATCTTTATGACCTTCCCACTGGTTATTTTTACTCTCTTGTTGGAGTTAGACTGCTAGGTTAAACTTAATGCCTTGAGATGTTACAGTTCAGAGCAGTAAGAAAATTACTGGGTACTTGCTGGTTTGCATTATTGGAAGTGCAGGAGAATTGCTCTCACAACTCAAAATTTGTAATCATCTTTACTGGATGCGCCTTATAAACTTAATCAATATAATTCTATATAATAGGCCTACATGTATAAATTTAAATCAGTATGTTGCTGCGAAGTTCAAAAGTAAATTTTACATTTAGATTTCAATTAAGGCAATATAATTGTGCAAATTTTTTTTACGATATTATATTTACTTTTAAAACATTTTCATCTTTCTGAATTATTTGAATTCAATCTTATCTTATCATTTAGAAATCAAAAACTAAACTTAAAGATGTTTCAATTTTCAAAAAATTTCAAGAAAGCTCCATGTGACAGTCCAAGATATGCATCAATTTCTTTAACTGTGAGATCTAAAGCAATTTTGGCATATATTTGAGTGGACATATTGAGACAGAGGTGTCATTGTTGAACTCGTTGAGGAGATAATTGAGACATATCTTTTGGGTGAGAAAAGTGAGGCATGTGTAATTGTCTATCTCTTGGATGAGAAAAGTGAGACATGTGTAATTGTCTGTCTCTTGGGTGAGAAAAGTGAGACATGTGTAATTGTCTGTCTCTTGGGTGAGAAAAGTGAGACATGTGTAATTGTCTGTCTCTTGGGTGAGAAAAGTGAGGCATGTGTAATTGTCTATCTCTTGGATGAGAAAAGTGAGACATGTGTAATTGTCTGTCTCTTGGATGAGAAAAGTGAGACATGTGTAATTGTCTGTCTCTTGGGTGAGAAAAGTGAGACATGTGTAATTGTCTGTCTCTTGGGTGAGAAAAGTGAGACATGCGCAATTGTCTGTCTCTTGGATGAGAAAAGTGAGACATGTGTAATTGTCTGTCTCTTGGATGAGAAAAGTGGGACATGTGTAATTGTCTATCTCTTGGAGGTGACATATTAAGACTGATGTGTCATAGTCTATCAAACTTTATGGTTTTTCTGGGATTCCCACAGGTCCCTTCAAACCAAGTCAGTGATGGAGAGCTTGTCGTTACCTCTTGCAGCAACAACAATAACTACAGTAATAATGGCGGCAGCAATGATGTTGATAGGTATAAGAACTGTGAGGGTCTAGTGTACACAACGCTGGAATTTGATTCTGTAAGAGGAGGCGGTGCTGGGAAGGCTGGAAGTCAACACACCTCACTGGGTACAGTGAGAATTACACAGGAGTCAATCGTCTACGCAAGCATCCAGGTTTAGATGGACAACCTGAGACCTTTTGGCCACCCAGAACTGTTTGCATTGCCGTAGGGCATCAGGCTGAGTTAAAATTGTTGTGACTGCCAGAAGAAATGAGAAACTTCTTATTTTTGGACAATTATACTTGTCATAATAATATGCAAGTTATATACATGTATTCATAGATGCCTTTTTATACGCAGATGTATTTGTCACTCTTGTGACTTAAATAATGTTCAGCTAGACATGTTGCACTAGAGATGTTAGTATTTTGTTGACTATTTTCTTCTACAAGAAGTGCATAACATTTTTTTTTCTCATGTCACAGAGATAAGAGAAAATGTTATAAAAAATGTTGGTTATTACGTTAGAATAGCTGAGGCTTTTGCAATATAGAAGAAGACCTAGTAAAAGATATTTGCATTGTAGCAGTTTTAAAGTTATAGGCTGGAAAGCAGTAAGTAATAAAAGATGAAAGGTATTTGTCGACATCTCATTATAACAGCTGAGTTTGTAAAAACTGCCCAAACTGGATTATGTTGCTGTAATTAAAAATGTTTAAAAAGGAAATGTGCTTTATTAATGCCTATTAATGCCAAATTGTTTCATAACACTTTATTTTTGAATTATACAGCTAAATAGCAAGGAATAAACTATTACATTTAATCTGTCAGTCTATCTTTCTCTTTGTCTCTTTGTCTCTCTGTATCTCTCTCTCTCTCTCTCTCTCTCTCTCTCTCTCTCTCTCTCTCTCTCTCTCTCTCTGTGTCTGTCTCTGTCTCTGTCTGTCTGTGTGTCTGTCTCTCTCTGTCTCTGTCTCTCTGTCTCTCTCTCTCTCTCTCTCTCTCTCTCTCTCTCTCTCTCTCTCTCTCTCTCTCTCTCTCTCTCTCTCTCTCTCTTTCTTTCTTTCTTTCTTTCTTTCTCTCTTTCTTTCTATGCTGAGCTTAGAAGATCCTTACCCACTGTCATCTGTATCAGCATTTTCCCTACTCCTGTTCATATAAAAATTTTAAACTTTACTCCAAACTTGCCATGTTTGAGTTGTTTTTAGCCTGTAGTATTTTATATTTGCATCATAAATTTATATTTATGTTAACTGGTATACACTGACTTTGTTTATATATCCTGTCTTGTAAATTTTCAATCGCAATTTTTCTGGCCAGAATTCTATTGGCTTTCTTTGTTTAGTTTTCTCTTGGGTTTGTAATTGTGGATTCCCCAAGGACTCTTTTTAAGCTGTTTTGAGAAAATTAATTTTTTAAAACTAATTTTGTTGTACAAGTATAATTTATATCTTAATGACTCTGCCTTTTAGACTCCATTGTCTTGAAAATCAACATTATAATTTTATATTAATCTTAACTTTTTTGCAAAATGACTTTTTTTGACAGAGCTTTCACAATTTACCTCTATTATACACAATGACTTGTACATAGAAAAATTCATGTTCTGTGGTAACATACAGACCATATCGAAAGCTTTTTTTTCCACACACTACCACAGTGCCTTTGATGTTTGTGTATAAACAGGAAGTATTATATTTCAATATTTATACTCATTAGATTGAAGATCAGCTTTAAAAATTCAAGGTCATCCTAATTTTGTTTTAACATTCCGTACTCAGATCCAATGTCTTTCTCCAACTTGCTGTAATGATTTTGCTTTCGAAGCCTGCGGCCTCTGTCGTCAACACTCTCAAGCGAGACCTATCTGGACTGATATGTATATTGCACTTTAAAGAGTGTTTGATTGAATGTTCTTGTATGTATTTTTTCTGTGATATTGATCGTCTGTTCCGATGGGAACTCACACAAACTTGTAACTTTTGGATAGGTTGCATATATCAGAGTGTCCATCATGATCATATTTTCTCAAAATTAAAATCAAAAGATTTTAATTCGGGTCCTGTCTAACATCTAGATTAGCCAAGTTAAGATTTTGAAAGGACAGTTTTTATGCATCTCACATGACAACCCGAAGCATTGTACAAAAATAAATATTCATTTATATGATTTGCTATTAATTGTGAAATTATAATTTGTCTGCTTCACCAATCAGACACCTGTAGAGGGTAAAGATCTACGACAATATGCCATTTATTTCTTTTGTTTCTTGATGACCCTGATGAGAAAAATGCCTCCAAATCAGTTCTGATGCAGGAAGTAGTGATCACTCATTTATTTTGTGTATTGGTTTTTGTGACTAATTCATAAGTTCTTCTAAAGCATATAGTTATATGACCAGTTGATTAAATATGTTGTGGAAAATGGTTGTTGTTGTGATTTTATCTTTAAATTTTATTTCACAGTTAATCAAGTAGAATCTATGGACAGATTTGGATCTAGATATAAAAAAAAATTAAAGATTTTACTGTTTGAAAAGTGAGGAATGGAACAAAAAAGAAGGAGAAAGAAGAAGATCTGCTTGATGAGAAAAACTTTGTGTATCTGTTTTGGTTTATCTAGTATTTAGTTAAGCTGAATAGCATAATATTAAAATGATGAATTTTACTTTTTTTGTTCTTAGCTTTTATAATTGCATGAAAAAACGGCATAGTTTGCTGATGATATAAACTAGATTTTCTTATAAATTTGTAGAAAATTGTGTGCGACTAATTGTTGGTGAGAAGGGTAAAATGACTGAAAGAAAATATTAAATTTTGTTTTTTGTCATTTAGAATCAAATTAAAAAAAAAATATATATATATATATATATATATGTATTTTTTTTTCAATTGTTTCACATTTGCAATGCTTTACTTTGCCTCGGCCTGCACCGCCCAACCAAGGTCATCAAGGGTGAACCTAGATCAGCAGTACAGCCTTAAGCGAGGATGCAATATTTCCGCGACACATGTTTTTCTTTTTTATCTCACAAGAACGAAATTTAAAAATAGCTTTTATTTGTAAGAGTAAATTAAAGTACAAAAGTCAATTGAATTTTTTGCCAAAGAATGGAAGCCCTAGTTCAAGTAGTTTTTTCACCATTGAATCGCAAATCAAGGTGTTTTTAATGTTGTTTATACATGAACTCCTATAATTAAAAAATGAAAATTAAAAATTTGTCCCTATGAATTTTTTTGAAACTTGTACTTAAGATTTATAATGTGTTACTATTTATACATATGACATTTCAAAGCCTATCCGGTATTCTTGTATGCGTGCGATGCAGTGTTTCTCTAGAGGGTGCTGCTTTTGAAGTATTTTAAAAGTGAATATTTTTTTTTTCTGAGTACTGAAAAGTAGTTGTCTGTTGCAGCAAGAATTTCTGCTTTGGTATTGTGTATAATTTAAGTAGCGACTGGGCCTGTTTTCAGCATAAGGGGTTGATGTGATGGAAAATCAAGAAAGACATCTGGCATGTGTTATATTTGGTGTGCGTTTAGAATGTCACAGTGAGATCAAGTTATTACCATGAGCTTCATTATTTCATTGTCTTTTTTTCTTTTTGCTTACACAAACAGTTTGACAAATCTGACACTGTTCATTGAAGCAAGAAGTAAGACTTTCAAGAGAATAAATGTTTTGCAGTAATTTTAACATTTGGAGTATTAGCAAGATCACACTAGAAATTTCTTATTAAAAAATTCTTATAACGCTGAAAAAATGATATGATATAAAAGGAAAATTTACCTAGATCCAAATGGTGATTTTTTTGAAAATATCACACACACTGTTTTGGTTTTTTAAACAAACAGTGACATATATACATATTGTGGTTGAAAGCTCTAAGTCAAATAAAGTGGTCTTCGCTTTTAATTAAAACTCGTGAAAATAATAGTAGAAACACCAATTTTTCTCCATCTTTTAGATTTGATTTTGAAGATGAAAATGAGTACAAGAACGATGGTGGTTCTACGAGAGATTTGGAAATAGTGTGGCATAAGGCAGACAGAATTTAGGCATTTCTTACCAAATTTCTCCCTTAGCATGGGACAGCATGCTCGGGACGCTGCTATCGCATTACAGGTGTCTGCCAAGGCAGTGATTTATGGCCCAGGTGGGACTGGCCGTAACAAGGATTAAATTGCCTACGTTTCTCGTACTGCTCAAGCGGTGGGGCTCAGCAGGGAACTAAAATACACAAATTTGGGGAAAATTCTGTGCTGTGATTTATTTATTTAGGAGAGAGGGAAATTAATAAACCGATGGGAAATAGATGGAGAAAAAGTAAATAATTCACTTTGCTTTATGGTTTAACGTCTAGATTATAGAAATAAGTATGCATTGTTTTTATTTGTTATTATGTACAATGTATGTTGCATTCTTTGTAACCACTAGCTGAGCGAAGTTTAGCATGCTTGACTGCACTGTATAAAATGTAACCAGTTGGCTTAAAGCAACAGTTAATTTCTCATTATCTTGTAGTATAGTAACATTTATGTCAGGTATATACTTTAGATTTTTTTTGCGCTCTCTACGTTCTGCAGTAAGAGTTTGTGGTAGAATCAGTAGTGGACGTGGAATGCGTCCTAGTCTTAAACCAAACATTATGTGGTAGAATCAGTGGTGTCCTGGTCCAAATCAATCATAGACTGAATATAACGGCAACATTATTTCGTAGAATAAATGACAGACATTGAATTTGTCTCCATCTTGTGTAGTAGATTAAAACTGACAACAAAACTTTACCTTTTCTTTTCCTCTCTTTCGAGATTAATGGTTTTGATTACATGCAGTTTTCCTTATGGTTTAATCTTCCCACACAAAGATGTTTCTGATGTTTTTTTTTTTGTTGTCAAATTTAGTCTGAAAGCAAGATGCGAGAGAAAATGTCAAATTACATTGTACATTGAAACTTGTAACATCATTCATCACTCTACACAGCAGGGAGAAATCATTGCTACCATCAATTCATTAGATGAGTCTTGTTTCAATCATGGATACATAAGCCAAATGTATATGTTTGAAATAACAAAAATAATGTGTACTTAAAATCCCGGCTGTATTTTACTTCAGGAAGTTTCAATTTTTGTTTGCAGACGAATTTGTTTGGTCTATTTTACAGACTTCTTTTTTTTGTTTGCTTTTTTCTTTTTCAGACTGTCTCAATTTTCCTCCCTCCATAACCATCGCGAAACGTTTTACTTTGTCTTGCCTTCAACTACTTATTTTTCAACATTAATTTCTTTTCTAAAGCCATGCAGCATATCTATATACACAAAAAGCTTTATAAATAAAGATGATCAAAACTATTTCTGACTTGTTGCAATATTTTTAAAAATTCTCTGTTTTGTCAGTCTCTCAAGTCAGACTTGTGTTAATATTGGGTTTGTCAAAACTATCAGTTCCCTAGGATTGTGCCACTTCAGGCATCTTATTGCGCAATATTTTCAAATATGTTTGGTTTTGCAATTTTTTTTATGAAACAGATAAAGATAGAATTTTTCCTAAAGACTTAAAGGACGAAGTCAAACTTTTATCGAGCCTTCTAGATCCTCATGCCTACAGGTCGTGATGGAAGACAGAACAGATGTCGCAGGAGCAGCTCTTTTACTAAAAAATATGTCGAGAAAAAGGTCCATGACCCGATGATTAGTGGAGGGGAGGGGCGCACTTTCTAACTTTCGTATTTTACCCACTTAGTAGAAGTCTTCTAAGACCTTATTAATAAATAAAACCCTCCAAGTTAGGAAAGAGGACTAGCATCACATGGTGTAATCTCGTAATAATGCAACTACGCAAAAAATGAGGACCATCTAACCAAGCATTTCTAGATCGCCTAGGCACTTCTCTCTCTCTCTCTCTCTCTCTCTCTCTCTCTCTCTCTCTCTCTCTCTCTCTCTCTCTCTCTCTCTCTCTCTCTCTCTCTCTCTCTCTCTCTCTCTCTCTCTCTCTCTCTCTCTCTCTCTCTCTCTCTCTCTCTCTCTCTCTCTCTCTCTCTCTCTCTCTCTCTCTCTCTCTCTCTCTCTCTCTCTCTCTCTCTCGCTCTCTCGCTCTCTTTCCCTCAACAAAACTAGAAAAAAAAACATAATTTTTCCTATGTGTTTTTTGTGCGTGTACATATGTGTTTGTTTTCAAATTCGCATCTATCTATACTTTGCGAATGTCGTGTAGTTTTTCAGGACTGGGAGTCTGAACAAAACTTAGCTCGCTAGAGGAGACATCATGAAGAAAGTCAGATCTGAAAGATACATGTTTAACTGAAAGAAATGTATTATTGGAAAAAATAATGCAGTGAAACAACGATACAGGCTTGGACAGACAGGGCCAGACCTACGGATCTATGATTATAAGCAAGTGATTATAAATAAAGAGACAAAAAGTAGAGAAAAATCAACCATTAACCTATGTATATCTAACTCGACACCAACAAATAAGACGAAAGACGTGAAAGCACTATAGGAAAGATAGTGTGGGCTGCGATAGAGCTCACACCTCGATACGCTCTCCATCTACTATGAAGTAGCTTGGTATAAAAAAAAATAAATAAATAAAAATCCAGCGTTATCTCGGTGCGTTGCGATCTTTCATTTAACTGACCCTGCGAAAATGATTATGGAATTATGAATACATAACACAACAAAATAATATTCAAAATGGGTCCAATTTTGATAAGTTCCAGCCATTTTGAGTACCGTACTAAAACCATCTGACTTCAGCACATTTAAGCCTAAATAACAGCGACGTCCTACAGAAGGTACAGAACACTGCAAGTCACTCAAGCAGGCTTAGTAAATACCTTCACCATGAACCGCTCTTTTTAGGGAGCGTCGTGGCGTATTGGTATAAGCTATGTTCCCTTTGAGTGGCAAGGCGGTAGGCACCGAAGCATCTATAATCCCACAAATTCAAGCATTTTTTTTATCATTTGCACTTAAAGACTTATCCTAACCACTACTGAGCACTACATAAAACTCTAGCTCTTATAATTCTTACTTACAATTAATCGAATGCTTTTTCTTTTTTAAATCTAGATTTACTACTACTACTACTACTACTACTACTACTACTACTACTACTACTACTACTACTACTACTACTACTACTACTACTACTACTGCTACTACTTCACTACAACTACTACTGCTACTGCTACCATTAATAACTATCAATTATAACAACTCTTATTTCTAATTCAAATTATTTACATTTAATACTAAACTGTTTAAACCTGCCTTAATACCATCATTTGTGTGAATTTTTAGTATTACTATTTGCAGTAGCCTTCTTTATAGGTCACTAATTCCCAGTTTTAACACTGGAGATAGAAGAGAAAAGGAGAGAGGTTGAGATAGAAGAGAGGAAGAGAGACAAGGATCTGGAAGAAAAGAAACTAGATGTTGAGAAAAGGAAGGTTAGAGCTAGCGGAGGATGAAAAGAAGAAAGAAATGGAGCTAACGGCCGAGCAAAGAAAAATTAAAGTTAAGGCTGAATTAAAACGGTTAGAAATCAAAACTAAGCCTTACATTTATCAAAAGCCGATTGCAAGAACAAATGTTGGCAAACCGAAACTTCCGACTTTAACCTTAGCGGTGGACCAGATAGATATTTAGTTAAAAAGGTTTGAAAGACATTGCTGTTCCATGAATTGGCCGGAGGAAGATTGGCCTTCCTGCCTTGTAAATTTCTTATCTGGAGAGGCTCTAACAATTTTCCTGAGTCTAGATTCCTCAGAATCTAGAGATTACAAAAAGGTTCGTGAGACTCCGCCTCTCTGTTTTAATTGTACAGAGAGTGGTTGTAGGACAAAGTTTATGGAGGCCAGACCTTCTAATCACAAAAATTTTGACACATTTTAAAAAAGAGTAAAAAGATATTTCGATCAGTGCATAGGTTTAGCCGAGGCTAATGGTTTTGGAAGTCTTTAATTCTTAATCCTAAAAGAGAGAATTTGTGACTCTTGCAATGAAGAGTCCAGTGCCTTTATTAAAGAAAAAAATCCTCCTCTGTGGGTGAGTTAAAAGAAATTTGCTAATTCCTACGCTGAGTCTAGACCTTACAAAACGTCCGTGAAGAAAGAGAGGGAGTCGGTAGCTTTTTCAGGCTCTACAAGTGGCCACGGTCCAGAGGATCAGGTCCGATCCCGCCCTTCCTCTCGTCCAACTGCTGACCGACAGGTTTCCCCATACTCAACCGACAGGCGTTCACTTAACCAAAACATTACACATCACAGTCTCCGGGTCCGCGCAGACCGCATATTGTGTGGTTTCATTGCAACAAGCCGGGACACACCAATAGGGAATGTTTTCGTCGAATCATGAGGAAGATTTGGCTCAGATGGGTCGGAAATTATACGCGATAATTGTGGTACACACGACCACAGAAGGTCAAAATGTTATGCACTACATCGTGACAAGCAGGGCTTTAATCACCCGAAATAGGAGAAACCACTTAACAGCACTGCCGCTGTAGCAGACATATTAAAAAAAACTGAATGATGTTCCTTATATACCTTTGACTGATGGTTTACACTGTGCCCTGGCTGGTGCGACTAGGCATGGTAGCTTGGTATAATGACGATGCGACAGTTTATGGTAATAATTGCAAACTATTAAGGGACAGAGGTTGTAAAACCGTTGATGTAAGACGATCCCTCATCCCTGATGACTCTTACACTGAACGTTTTGTTCATGTGCGCACCTTTTGTTGGAAAGATAGAATATTTCCTACTGCTATAGTTGAACTAAAATCTAACTATTTCACGGGAAGAGTTGAAGCATGTGTGCTGGACAACCCAATGGCAGACGTTATATTGGGAAACATCTGTGGCATAAATGTTAAACCATCCCTTGAGGTACAGCCTCTGTCTGCGAATCCTGTCTAAACAAGGGCTCAGGGCAGGATAGATGCTAATACAGACTCTTGTAAGAGCACTGACGATGCAAATTGTTCAGAAACATGTAAGTCGATATTTGAACAATTTCTCGACTTCTCGGAAAGACAAAGAGAGGATCCTTCGCTGCAGACGTGGTTCCAAAGAGTGGGTCAGACGCGGTAAATGGCATATCATTCAGTATTATTGATGACTTGCTGTATCGTGAATATGTAAGATTCGGCATCAAAAACAGAACACTAGTTGTGCCAAAGTCTTACGACACCTGGTTCTCTCAGATGCCCATGAGGTCATATTGGCTGGTCATGCTGGGTACTGCAAAACATTTCGCACGGTACAGAAACAGTTTATTTGGCATTCTATGGCTGTAGACGTACGACATTACACAAGATCATGCCACGTATGCAAGATGGAAGCTCATGTGGGGGGCGATAAACCTGCTTCTTTTCAGCGCAAACCCTTCCAAGGAGTAAATCCGTTGCATGTTAATCTTCTCAGAAAATATCCTGAAAGAGGAAATAAGTTTGAGGTCACTTCATCGTGCAGTTGTGCATTCTCTGAAAGTTTTCTGTTTTTTGTTGATGAAACAGTCTCTTCGCTTTCAATAGGTCTACTGCAAAATGTATCTCTTAACATCAGAGTGATGCTACTTGCACACTTATCCTTCCCTTGTTCACTGACTTATCCATTCTCTCTGAATCTGAGTCTGAATCTTATCAGTTATCCTTCACTCTGACGGTTAGGGTTACGGTACGGGTACGGCTAAGGGTAAGGGATAGGGCTAAGGTATGGGTTAGGGTTAGGGGTTTGGGTAAGGGTAAGGGTTAAGGTAAGTGTTTGGGTTAGGGTTAGGGATAGGGTTAGGGTAAAACAAAGTTTGCGCTCTATGAATATATAGCACAAAGAGGGAGAGAGAGAGAGAGAGAGAGAGAGAGAGAGAGAGAGAGAGAGAGAGAGAGAGAGAGAGAGAGAGAGAGACAGAGACAGAGACAGAGACAGAGAGACAGAGACAGAGACAGAGACAGAGACAGAGAGAAATCGAAATTAAAATAGGAGAAAGAGAAAGACAAAAAAGCAAGGGTGAGATGCATGGTAATGAGTTTCTAGAGAAGAATAAAAACAACCCCGATGCGATTTCGTTAATTTTTACCGGAGATATTGAGTAACACAGTTTTCTCTCTAAAATATATAACACAAAGAGAGACAGAAAGAATTCGAGCTCAAAAAATCATCATCATCATTATCATCATCATCATCATCATCAACACCATCATCATCACCATCACAATGATTACCATTATTACTGTCATCACCATCATCAACACCATCACCATCATCATTATGATCACCATCACTATTAGCATCATCGCCATGTTCATCATCATCATTATCACCATCATCATCACCATCATCATCATCATCATTACCATAATCACTATCATCACATTCATCACCATCATGATCATCATCGTCATCATCATTATGATCATCATGATCATAATGATCATCATCATCATCATCATCATCATCATCATCATCATCATCATCATCGTCATCATCATTATCATCATCATCACTATCACCATCACCATCATCATTTTCATCATCATCATCATCATCATCATCACCATCATCATCATCATCACTATCACCACCGTCATCATCACCATTATCACCATCACCTTCACCATCATCATAGTCATCATCATCATCATCAACACTATCACCATTTACATCAATCATCATTATCATCATCATCATCCTTTTCCAGATACTAGTATTGGCACTAGCATTATTGGATGAATACGATTGCGTCTCAAAGACAGGATAACATTACTTTATTTATTTGTTTAAAGCGTCTCCTTACCTGTCTTTAGGCGGTGGATGAGTAAAAATGCTATATTTGAGGCCAAAATTATTCATACGGTACAGTAATTCATTCAGGATCAAATCTGTTGGTGCCGATAACTTAGGAGTCTAAAACCATCAGTATGTACTTAACCTGAGGTCATCAGTACCGATAATGGTCGACTGGGTTTGAGGAGATATCCAATCAATCAAAACTCTTGGCTGAAGCTGGGGGTTTGAGGAGATATCCAATCAATCAAAACTCTTGGTTGAGGCTGGGGGTTTGAGGAAATATCCAATCAATCAAAACTCTTGGCTGAGGCTGAGGGTTTGAGGGAATATCCAATCAATCAAAACTCTTGGCTGAGGCTAGGGTTTGAGGAGATATCCAATCAATCAAAACTCTTGGCTGAAGCTGTGGGTTTGAGGAAATATTCAATCAATCAAAAATCTTGGCTGAAGCTGGTGGGGAATCAATCAGCTATACCAATCCGCATAGACAAAATCTAAGTCTGGAAATGAAACCAAGCCTGAAGTTGTTGTGCATTGAAAGCAAAGCAGAGATTATAATCTCACACAGTACCCCACCCCCCTGGGTTAAGTAGGCAAGAATGATAAATGGGGTTCATGGTTATAAACCGTAAACCAGAGTGTGCCAAGGTGAAGGAAACAGATTCCCTCTCGTCTTCTTTCTTCTTTTCCTCATATTCCATCCAGATATATAGAGGTTTAAGACACTTGGTTCTGTCGATAATTAGGAAACTTTTATCGTCTTTACAACAATCTTTGAGATCCTCGAAAAAACTGCTGAGTTTATCGGCCACTGTATCTGTATCGCAAAAAAAATTCTACTTGCTAATAAACATCGGATCTTCCTGCAAGAGTGAGTTATATTATTATTATTATTATTATTATTATTATTATTATTATTATTATTATTATTATTATTATTATTATTATTATTATTATTATTATTAGTAGTAGTAGTAGTAGTAGTAGTAGTAGTAGTAGTAGTAGTAGTAGTAGTAGTAGTAGTAGTAGTAGTAGTAGTAGTAGTAGTAGTAGTAGTAGTTGTAGTAGTAGTAGTAGTAGTAGTAGTAGTAGTAGTAGGAGTAGTAGTAGTAGTAGTAGTAGTAGTAGTAGTAGTAGTAGTAGCAGTATTAATAATAGTAATAATAGTAGAAGAAGCAGAAGTAGTAGTAGTAGTAGTAGTAGTAGTAGTAGTAGTAGTAGTAGTAGTAGTAGTAGTAGTAGTAGTAGTAGTAGTAGTAGTAGTAGTAGTAGTAGTAGTAGTAGTAGTAGTAGTTGTAGTAGTTATTTTAGTAGTAGTAGTGGCAACGATAGAACAGGAAACAAAATATACTACAAGAGAACAGCGAGTAATGACTAGGTGATTAGTAAGTCTGTAGTTTGTCACGTGATAGTTCAACCGTTTCCCACCTCCAGGTGATGGTCATCAGGATAATGGTGGGCACACCAATCTTGTTCACAACAGACAGTCACCCTTGACCTGCGAGACTTGCTCCTAGAGCAGTGCTTGTCTCTCACACTCACATACGCGAACACACGCATATATATATATATATATATATATATATATATATATATTTATACACGCACAAGCTTTTCTCACAAGTCATCATGTAACATTTAGACAAACATCTTCTTTTCCTCCCTATCTCTAACATCAATCTCTCCACCACCCCTTCTCCTCTCTCTCTCTCTCTCTCTCTCTCTCTCTCTCTCTCTCTCTCTCTCTCTCTCTCCCATCCTCCTTTCCGCCGACTTATTATTTTGTTTTTTTTTGTTGTCTTTGTGTTTTTTTTCTTGCTTATCTTTGTTATTTGTCCACCCGATTATGTAAACACAGAAGCTGTGTCCGTGTTGTTTTAATTCAGAGTGGACCAATAAAATCCTTCAACGCGTTTTAGAACAGACTGTGATCTTCAGTTAGACCACTGACTTAGCATTGTAAAATGAGAGAGTCGAGGGGCGGTAAGAAAACGCGAGAATTGGGGCCAGTCAAGATTGAGTGGATGGAGCTTTTGATTTTGTTAAAACTGAAGGGAGAAAAGTATTTTCCATTCAAACAATTAAAAAAAAGGAAAAAAAAATATTTTTTAAAATGTCCACATTTTGTTCTCAGCTACTGAAACTTTACGTCCATTTATTATTATTCTTATTAGGCCTATTGTAGCGTTATCTCATACTGGGTCTGTATTTAGCAATTGTGTATAAAATCTACTCGGATACACAATTTAACCAAAGGCCTATAGAAACGAATCCTATTCTGTTTAGATTTTTTTTTATATTTGAAATGAAAGTGTCTTTTGCAAAAAAACAAAAAGACAAGAAAAAAATAGAGCTCAATGCCAACGCGAACATTTTGTGCGGGCTCTAGCCTCCCCATGTAGTGAAATAGTTCTAAAAACCTATGATCGGTAGGCGGATTTATAAGATGTGCTACTCTTATGGATCAATTGGAGTTATGTCCCTGTTTCATTGGACATTCCTCACAACTTTGGGAATGTTGATAGCTTGATATATCTAAACCTTGATCCCGCACCGGAGGATTCCGGTTCTGGTTATCTTTGTAATAGTCCCTAAGTATTCTAGGCACATAAAGTTGACTAACAGGAGATCTAAATCAAAAGCTCAATCTAAAAACTGTTTTTTCTCTCTATCCCCTAAAAAAAATAAACGTAATAATTCTGCAATTTTCAAAGCCAAAACAGGTTTCTAACTCAAGGGAAAAACCACTGAAATGTTTGTGTATTTCCCAATATCAGTAATCTCCCATCATATATGCCTTAAAGTAAACGATGCTGAAAATTGTTCAAAGATAGGCGCAGGACTTGACTTATGTAAGACAGCGAAGAGGTCATCCATGTCTGGGTCAAATGATGAACTGCTTCTACATGTTCGAGTGATTTGTTTCACCACTCTGATGAAATTTGTGGTTGTTTTGAAACTCTGATTAAAAAACAAACACCCTAAGCCTAAACAACCAACAAGTACTTTTGTTAAGAGTAGTAATCTATCTGACCATCATGGTTTTTTCTGGTTATTCCCCTTTGACGATTCTGAAACATTATGGACGCAGTCAAGTGGGTGATCAAGGCAAGGTTATTAAATAGGACGCCTGAGACTGGAAACCACAAATATCGCCAGGTGTTCAGTTCGAGGTCCTTCCGATGATTTTAACGCCAGAGACATCTGAGACTGTCTGGAAACCACAAATTCCGCCAGGTGTTCAGTTCGAGGTCCTTCCGATGATTCTAACGCCTGAGACACCTGAGACTGTCTGGAAACAACAAATTCCGCCAGGTGTTCAGTTCGAGGTCCTTCCGATGATTCTAACGCCTGAGACACCTGAGACTGTCTGGAAACCACCAATTCCGCCAGGTGTTCAGTTCGAGGCCCTTCCGATGATTCTAACGCCTGAGACACCTGAGACTGTCTGGAAACCACCAATTCCGCCAGGTGTTCAGTTCGAGGTCCTTCCGATGATTCTAACGCCTGAGACACCTGAGACTGTCTGGAAACCACCAATTCCGCCAGGTGTTCAGTTCGAGGTCCTTCCGATGATTCTAACGCCTGAGACACCTGAGACTGTCTGGAAACCACCAATTCCGCCAGGTGTTCAGTTCGAGGTCCTTCCGATGATTCTAACGCCTGAGACACCTGAGACTGTCTGGAAACCACAAATACCGCCAGGTGTTCAGTTCGAGGTCCTTCCGATGATTCCTACGCCTGAGACACCTGAGACTGTCTGGAAACCACAAATTCCGCTGGGTGCTCGATTCTGTCTGATCTTCTCGGTGTGGGCTCTTCCATTTGAACATGAACTATTACTATAATATTCTAGAATAGCAACATCTAGACCTTTATTCAATTCATTTCTTACCAAGACATAAATCCATCATTTTTTTCGAATGATAACGGGTTAAGAGAAGAAGGAAAATAACTTAAGGTTAAACCTTAATAGGAACGGTCATATGGCTGCATTGAAAAATAATTATACATGTATTTGTAACAGCCTACTATAGGGTTAAGATTATAGCAAACGAGCTGCCTTCAACTGTAATAATTATAACTATACACTCTCTGGGCCCATCAAGTTCTGCCAATAATCTGGAATGGTGTCGACCTCTAGATAGATGGCACAAGAGACTTTCTATAGTTACTGCTTACAGTGATGTTATTACTCCCGGCCCATGTCCAGTGACGTCAGCCCGTGTACTGAACATTGAGCCCGCGCGACTCTGTGAACTTCGGTCTAGAAAGGAGGGAGGCGCGGTATAGCATTGACTCTGTGAACTTCGGTCTAGACAGGTGGGAGGCGCGGTATAGCATTGAGCCCGCGCGACTCTGTGAACTTCGGTCTAGACAGGTGGGAGGCGCGGTATAGCATTGAGCCCGCGCGACTCTGTGAACTTCGGTCTAGACAGGTGGGAGGCGCGGTATAGCACTGAGCCCGCGCGACTCTGTGAACTTCGGTCTAGACAGGTGGGAGGCGCGGTATAGCATTGAGCCCGCGTGACTCTGTGAACTTCGGTCTAGAAAGGAGGGAGGCGCGGTAGATCACTGAGCCCGCTCAACTCTGTGAACTTCGGTCTAGACAGGTGGGAGCCGCGGTAGATCACTGAGCCCGCGCGACTCTGTGAACTTCGGTCTAGAAAGGAGGGAGACGCGGTAGATCATTGAGCCCGCTCGACTCTGTGAACTTCGGTCTAGACAGGAGGGAGACGCGGTAGATCATTGAGCCCGCGCGACTCTGTGAACTTCGGTCTAGAAAGGAGGGAGACGCGGTAGATCACTGAGCCCGCGCGACTCTGTGGACTTCGGCCTAGACAGGTGGGAGACGCGGTATAACATTGAGCCCGCGCGACTCTGTGAACTTCGGTCTAGACAGGTGGGAGGCGCGGTATAGCACTGAGCCCGCTCGACTCTGTGAACTTCGGTCTAGACAGGTGGGAGGCGCGGTAGATCACTGAGCCCGCGCGACTCTGTGAACTTCGGTCTAGAAAGGAGGGAGACGCGGTAGATCACTGAGCCGCGCGACTCTGAACTTCGGTCTAGAAAGGAGGGAGACGCGGTATAACATTGAGCCCGCGCGACTCTGTGAACTTCGGTCTAGAAAGGAGGGGGACGCGGTAGATCACTGAGCCGCGCGACTCTGAACTTCGGTCTAGACAGGAGGAAGACGCGGTAGATCACGGAGCCGCGCGACTCTGTGAACCTCGGTCTAGACAGGAGGGAGACGCGGTAGAACATTGAGCACGCGCGACTCTGTGCACTTCGGTCTAGACAGGTGGGAGACGCGGTATAACATTGAGCCCGCGCGACTCTGTGAACTTCGGTCTAGAAAGGAGGGAGGCGCGGTATAGCATTGAGCCCGCGCGACTCTTTGAACCTCGGTCTAGACAGGAGGGAGACGCGGTAGATCATTGAGCCCGCGCGACTCTGTGCACTTCGGTCTAGACAGGTGGGAGACGCGGTATAACATTGAGCCCGCGCGACTCTGTGAACTTCGGTCTAGAAAGGAGGGAGGCGCGGTAGATCATTGAGCCCGCGCGACTCTGTGAACTTCGGTCTAGACAGGTGGAAGGCGCGGTAGATCATTGAGCCCGCGCGACTCTGTGAACTTCGGTCTAGAAAGGAGGGAGCCGCGGTAGAGCATTGAGCCCGCGCGACTCTGTGAACTTCGGTCTAGACAGGTGGGAGACGCGGTATAGCATTGAGCCCGCGCGAGTCTGTGAACTTCGGTCTAGAAAGGAGGGAGACGCGGTAGATCACTGAGCCCGCGCGACTCTGTGAACTTCGGTCTAGACAGGTGGGAGACGCGGTATAACATTGAGCCCGCGCGACTCTGTGAACTTCGGTCTAGACAGGTGGGAGGCGCGGTATAGTACTGAGCCAGCGCGACTCTGTGAACTTCGGTCTAGACAGGTGGGAGGCGCGGTAGATCATTGAGCCCGCGCGAGTCTGTGAACTTCGGTCTAGAAAGGAGGGAGACGCGGTAGATCACTGAGCCGCGCGACTCTGAACTTCGGTCTAGAAAGGAGGGAGACGCGGTATATCATTGAGCCCGCGCGACTCTGTGAACTTCGGTCTAGAAAGGAGGGGGACGCGGTAGATCACTGAGCCGCGCGACTCTGAACTTCGGTCTAGAAAGGAGGAAGACGCGGTAGATCACTGAGCCGCGCGACTCTGTGAACCTCGGTCTAGACAGGAGGGAGACGCGGTAGATCATTGAGCTCGCGCGACTCTGTGCACTTCGGTCTAGACAGGTGAGAGACGCGGTATAACATTGAGCCCGCGCGACTCTGTGAACTTCGGTCTAGAAAGGAGGGAGGCGCGATATAGCATTGAGCCCGCGCGACTCTTTGAACCTCGGTCTAGACAGGAGGGAGACGCGGTAGATCATTGAGCCCGCGCGACTCTGTGCACTTCGGTCTAGACAGGTGGGAGGCGCGGTATAACATTGAGCCCGCGCGACTCTGTGAACTTCGGTCTAGAAAGGAGGGAGACGCGGTAGATCATTGAGCCCGCGCGACTCTGTGAACTTCGGTCTAGACAGGTGGGAGGCGCGGTATAGCATTGAGCCCGCGTGACTCTGTGAACTTCGGTCTAGAAAGGAGGGAGGCGCGGTATAGCATTGAGCCCGCGCGACTCTGTGAACTTCGGTCTAGAAAGGAGGGAGGCGCGGTATATCATTGAGCCCGCGCGACTCTGTGAACTTCGGTCTAGACAGGTGGGAGGCGCGGTATAGCATTGAGCCCGCGCGACTCTGTGAACTTCGGTCTAGACAGGTGGGAGGCGCGGTATAGCATTGAGCCCGCGCGACTCTGTGAACTTCGGTCTAGACAGGTGGGAGGCGCGGTATAGCATTGAGCCCGCGCGACTCTGTGAACTTCGGTCTAGAAAGGAGGGAGGCGCGGTATAGCATTGAGCCCGCGCGACTCTGTGAACTTCGGTCTAGACAGGTGGAAGGCGCGGTATAGCACTGAGCCCGCGTGACTCTGTGAACTTCGGTCTAGAAAGGAGGGAGACGCGGTAGATCACTGAGCCGCGCGACTCTGAACTTCGGTCTAGAAAGGAGGGGGCGCGGTATAGCATTGAGCCCGCTCGACTCTGTGAACTTCGGTCTAGACAGGTGGGAGGCGCGGTATAGCACTGAGCCCGCGCGACTCTGTGAACTTCGGTCTAGAAAGGAGGGAGGCGCGGTATAGCATTGAGCCCTTGCGAGTTTGTGAACTTCGGTCTAGAAAGGAGGGAGACGCGGTAGATCACTGAGCCGCGCGACTCTGAACTTCGGTCTAGAAAGGAGGGAGGCGCGGTATAGCATTGAGCCCGCTCGACTCTGTGAACTTCGGTCTAGAAAGGAGGGAGGCGCGGTATAGCACTGAGCCCGCGCGACTCTGTGAACTTCGGTCTAGAAAGGTGGGAGGCGCGGTATAGCATTGAGCCCGCGCGACTCTGTGAACTTCGGTCTAGAAAGAAGGGAGGCGCGGTATAGCACTGAGCCCGCGCGACTCTGTGAACTTCGGTCTAGACAGGTGGAAGGCGCGGTATAGCAATGAGCCCGCGCGACTCTGTGAACTTCGGTCTAGAAAGGAGGGAGTCGCGGTATATCACATAGCCAGCGCGACTCAGAGAACTTAGGACTAGAAAGGAGGAAGGCGCGGTATAGCATTGAGCCCGCTCGACTCTGTGAACTTCAGTCTAGACAGGTGGAAGGCGCGGTATAGCATTGAGCCCGCGCGACTCTGAAATTCGGTCTAGAAAGGAGGGAGACGCGGTATAGAATTGAGCCCGCGCGACTCTGTGAACTTCGGTCTAGAAAGGAGGGAGACGCGGTAGATCACTGAGCCGCGCGACTCTGTGAACTTCGGTCTAGAAAGGAGGAGGCGCGGTATAGCATTGAGCCCGCTCGACTCTGTGAACTTCGGTCTAGAAAGGAGGGAGGCGCGGTATAGCACTGAGCCCGCGCGACTCTGTGAACTTCGGTCTAGACAGGTGGAAGGCGCGGTATAGCACTGAGCCCGCGCGACTCTGTGAACTTCGGTCTAGACAGATGGGAGGCGCGGTATAGCACTGAGCCCGCTCGACTCTGTGAACTTCGGTCTAGAAAGGAGGGAGGCGCGGTATAGCATTGAGCCCGCGCGACTCTGTGAACTTCGGTCTAGACAGGTGGGAGGCGCGGTATAGCATTAAGCCCGCGCGAGTCTGTGAACTTCGGTCTAGACAGGAGGGAGGCGCGGTATAGCATTGACTCTGTGAACTTCGGTCTAGAAAGGAGGGAGGCGCGGTATAGCATTGAGCCCGCGCGACTCTGTGAACTTCGGTCTAGACAGGTGGGAGGCGCGGTATAGCATTGACTCTGTGAACTTCGGTCTAGAAAGGAGGGAGACGCGGTAGATCACTGAGCCCGCGCGACTCTGAACTTCGGTCTAGAAAGGAGGGAGGCGCAGTATAGCATTGAGCGCAGAATGAAGGTTCTTGTCCTTTCCACATTTATGATGACATGCTTTTCTTTTTCTTTAAATAACAACAAGACGCAGTTATTATGAAAAACAAATTTACTCAAATGAGTTGTATCATTTTCTATTGTACATATTTGTTGCAAGCTTTAGTTTTACTGTTGAATTTAGTCCTACATTATTTTAAAACTTGCTTATCATTATAGGGTTAAACAGTGTGTGTTCCATCTCTGTGTCTCTGTCTGTCTGTCTGCCTCTCTCTCTCTCTCTCTCTCTCTCTCTCTCTCTCTCTCTCTCTCTCTCTCTCTCTCTCTCTCTCTCTCTCTCTCTCTCTCTCTCTCTCTCTCTCTCTCTCTCTCTCTCTCTCTCTGATTCCCCCCCCCCCCACCCTCTCCTTTTAAATCACTCAATAATCATTCAGAATACAACTTGGGGTTTGATGTTGGCAAGATCGACACGAAGTGTTAAACTCGATATTACGCAGGCTCAGTTTAGGACAAATATGTATGAGAAATATTCCATATCAACTTCATATAATTATATTTGATAATCTACCGGCTCACCTTTTCACCCCCAAAAAGAAAATCATAATTGGCATAAAGATTTTTCTGATAGTTTTTATTAGAGTTGGAGATCAAACATGCACTACACAAAGATACATTTTAATTTAGGTATTAAAGAAAGTTTGCTTATTGAACTACCCTGTCCATTGCAGAGAACACGGTATCTAGAAACCTGAACATTACATACACCTTCGGTTTCAGTCCAAACTCTATCAATTTGTCCAATGCCTCTTTAGTGAGAATATGCTGTGTGACCGTTGTTACTGGGACGTTCGAGATAATATACTTCACGAAGTAGATGTTTCCATTTAGTATGTGAGTGCAGTCATACCATCAAAACAAGGCGCTGAATTCAAGACTGTGCTCCAAGCTCCAAGCCTACAATTTTACAAACTCTGGTGAGAGAGAGAGAGAGAGAGAGAGAGAGAGAGAGAGAGAGAGAGAGAGAGAGAGAGAGAGAGAGAGAGAGAGAGAGAGAGAGAGAGAGAGAGAGAGAGAGAGAGAGAGAGAGAGAGAGAGAGAGAGAGAGAGAGAGAGAGCACAAATGGTTTTTAACAAGGTGCATTTTTTTAAACGAGGTGCATTGAAAAAGGCTCATTGCTGTTTCAATTGACGATGTTTCAAAAACAATAATAATACAAAGAAAATTCGAGAATCTCACTTTGATTCAATATCCAAGAGATTGGTGCCGGCGGAGACATCCTGTCACTGGATCAGCAAGAGAGTCCAATAGGACCAAAACTTGACACGCTGACGGTCGTTACTTCGCGTATTTGTCAGTCGGAGAGAAAAAATAACAATACGAGAATGATAGGAGTGAGAGAAGGAGGGATGAACCTGTTCCGTCTCCCGGCCAGTTCCTCAAGACACGCGCTTAGTGATTTTCCAACCGTCGGTGTTCAGAGTTCAGACAGCGCAGAGTTTATAAGGAACGTGCGAACAGAACATAGTGTGTCCAACTGTCGGTGTCCAGAGTTCAGACAGCGCAGAGTTTATAAGGAACGTGCGAACAGAACATAGTGTGTCCAACTGTCGGTGTCCAGAGTTCAGACAGCGCAGAGTTTATAAGGAACGTGCGAACAGAACATAGTGTGTCCAACTGTCGGTGTCCAGAGTTCAGACAGCGCAGAGTTTATAAGGAACGTGCGAACAGAACATAGTGTGTCCAACTGTCGGTGTTCAGAGTTCAGACAGCGCAGAGTTTATAAGGAACGTGCGAACAGAACATAGTGTGTCCAACTGTCGGTGTTCAGAGTTCAGACAGCGCAGAGTTTATAAGGAACGTGCGAACAGAACATAGTGTGTCCAACTGTCGTGTTCAGAGTTCAGACAGCGTAGAGTTTATAAGGAACGTGCGAACTAGAACATAGTGTGTCCAACTGTCGGTGTCCAGAGTTCAGACAGCGCAGAGTTTATAAGGAACGTGCGAACAGAACATAGTGTGTCCAACTGTCGGTGTTCAGAGTTCAGACAGCGCAGAGTTTATAAGGAACGTGCGAACAGAACATAGTGTGTCCAACTGTCGGTGTTCAGAGTTCAGACAGCGTAGAGTTTATAAGGAACGTGCGAACAGAACATAGTGGATGAAGGTTGGAAACAAATTACTAGGAAAACACTTGGACATGAAAGGTAAAAGGAGCCTGTTTCCTGTCTAGCTATTTTTATAGTGTGTGACCATGTCCCAT
Organism: Elysia crispata; assembly: GCA_033675545.1. NCBI lineage: Eukaryota > Metazoa > Mollusca > Gastropoda > Plakobranchidae > Elysia > Elysia crispata. The sequence goes on along the minus strand of JAWDGP010007736.1, from coordinate 41,028 downwards.
AGATATCACACGTTCGCACAATGTACACCCACGCACGCACACCCACACCCACCAACGCACACACATGAGACTCATCCGCCCCACTCTCTCCAACTCTATTGTACCTCCTGTCTTTATAATTGGGAAACGTTTGCTGCCCGCCTGCCTGACCCAGCAGAGGTAGAAGAAACTAAGTAGACGTAGAAACCATTAGACATTAGTATGTTTTGTAAAACCTTAATCAGTGTCCTGTCTCAACCAGAAGTAGGATTGAATTAATAGACTTGAAAGTCTTTATAGTTACACTTTGTATGTTTTGATATACCTTAATCAGTGTCCTGCCTCAAACAGAAGTAGGATTGAAGTAATAGATTTGAAAGTCTTTATAGTTACACTTTGTATGTTTTGATATACCTTAATCAGTGTGCTGCCTCAACCAGAAGTAGGATTGAATTAATAGACTTGAAAGTCTTTATAATTACACTTTGTATGTTTTGATATACTTTAATCAGTGTGCTGCCTCAACCAGAAGTAGGATTGAATTAATAGACTTGAAAGTCTTTATAGTTACACTTTGTATGTTTTGATACACCTTAATCAGATTGCTGCTTGAACCAGAAGTAGCAGGATTGATTTAGTTGACGTAGAAACCTTTACACTTCGTATGTTTTGTAATACTTAGACTCTTGTGTAATTTGAGAAAGTTCTAATTATTAAAAGTAACTTAGCTTTTCATTCATTCTTGATGGAGACAAATGGTACTGGGATAGATACATGCATCTATCTAGACAAATGGTACTGAGATTGATACATGCATCTATCTAGTATGGTACTGAGATAGATACATGCATCTATCTAGACAAATGGTACTGAGATAGATACATGCATCTATCTAGACAAATGGTACTGAGATAGATACATGCATCTATCTAGACAAATGGTACTGAGATAGATACATGCATCTATCTAGGAAAATGGTACTGAGATAACCTCACTCGCACCAGAGAGGGTAGATCAGTACCATCTATCTAGACAAATGGTACTGGGATAGATACATGCATCTACCTAGACAAATGTTACTGAGATAGATACATGCATCTATCTAGGCAAATAATACCGAGATAACCTCATTCGCACCTGAGAGGATAGATCAGTACCATCTATCTAGACAAATGGTACTGAGATAGATACATGCATCTATCTAGACAAATGGTACTGAGATAGATACATGCATCTATCTAGGCAAATGGTACCGAGATAACCTCACTCGCACCAGAGAGGATAGATCGGTACCATCTATCTAGACAAATGGTACTGAGATAGATACATGCATCTTTCTAGACAAATGGTACTGTAGAATAAACATGCACTCGCACCTGAGACAAATGGATAGATCAGTACATGCATCTATCAAGACAAATGGTACTGAGATAGATACATGCATCTATCTAGACAAATGGTACTGAGATAGATACATGCATCTATCTAGGCAAATGGTACCGAGATAACCTCACTCGCACCAGAGAGGATAGATCGGTAACATCTATCTAGACAAATGGTACTGAGATAGATACATGCATCTTTCTAGACAAATGGTACTGAGATAACCTCACTCGCACCAGAGAGGATAGATCGGTACCATCTATCTAGACAAATGGTACTGATATCTATACATGCATCTATCTAGACAAATGGTACTGAGATAGATACATGCATCTATCCAGCCAAAAGTTACTGAGATAGATGCATGCATCTATCTAGACAAATGGTACTGAGATAGATACATGCATCTATCTAGACAAATGGTACTGAGATAGATACATGCATCTATCTAGGCAAATGGTACTGAGATAGATACATGCATCTATCTAGACAAATGGTGCTTAGATAGATACATGCATCTATCTAGACAAATGGCACTGATATAGATACATGCATCTATCTAAAAAAGAGACGAAAAAAACAAGAAGAAAATACGAAAGAGAAACATCATCTGGTTCAACCCCCCATTCAGTGTAAATGTCGCCACCAACATCGGGAAAATGTTTTTCGGACTCCTCCACACGTGCTTCCCAACAAACAACAAGCTGCACAAAATATTAAATAAAAACACTGTAAAGCTAAGCTACAGCTGCATGCAGAATATGAAACACATCATTTCTAACCACAATAAAACAGTCCTTGAATCTACAAAGGTAAAGGAATCACAAGGCAAGACTTGCAACTGCAGGGATAAACAATCTTGCCCACTCAAAGGCCAGTGCCTTCAAAGGGGAGTGGTCTACAAGGCAACTGTGGAACAGAAACCCTCGAAAACACAAGACACCTATATAGGAATCACAGAAAATGAGTTCAAAACCAGATACAATCAGCACATCTCGAGCTTTCGACTCCACCACAAGAAATCAGCCACAACTTTAAGTGAATTCATATGGAAACTTAAAGAATCTAAAACCGAATACCACTTATCATGGGCTGTAATCGAAAGAGCGCAGCCATACTCGGCGGCGACAAACAGATGCAACCTTTGCATAGCAGAAAAATACTTCATTCTACACACAAAACCAAGCCTCAACAAAAGAAGGGAAATATTTTCATCGTGCCGCCACCGGAAGAAACATTTACTACAAAACTATCAGTGGCCCGGAAACGAAAATAAACAACAACACAGGGTCGGAACGGCAAGCGCAAACGAACACGCCCCAGTCATACCCGAAGAGAGCGGAGGACAGGCGACAGCTTTGTCCTCCGCTTGAAACACCAGTGTAGTATGCATGGAAATCTAAGGTAAGATCTTCTATATTTATGTATTGCTCCAATATATATATATATACATTTATAACTGTTTATTAAATAATAATAATTTGCTTTAAAAACGTCATCTGCTTCGAAAATCATAAACCGCTGAGATAGTCTTGTATGTTATTTGGTTCATAATAATAAATTTGGCAAAAAAAAAATTGATGATTTAATTAATTGCAATAAATTTATAATGAACGTCCAAGATAAGAGCATTTTTAGACTAAATCCATAACTTTTCTTTATTTTTTTCAGAGGAGATAGTTCTGTTACATATTATATTAAAAATTTTTTTTTTTTTTTTTTTTTTATTTTCGTTATGTAGTTATGTGGCTGTGGATTTGGTGCTACATTTGGTGTATAGTTTTTTTTTGCTTTTGTTTTCTTGGTATTTTTTTACCCTTACACCCTACTCGCATTGGCATTTAAAGTGATGTTTTTCTGCTAGATTCCAATGTGCTGAATACGAATTTGAAGGTTTTATTCGCCGAAAATACATAGTTTTTGAAATATATGACTTTTTGTTCTGGATTATTTCTTCTTTCTGAACCTATTTAAGCGTATAGATTTACTCGAGGTAGGTGCCTTTTTGCATGTTAATTACTTCCGTCTTTCGCGCATGCGTATTACTTTCTTTTTAATTACTCTTTGCGCATGCGCAACGTCTTACAATTACCCATGCGCATGCGCAATTAAAGGCGCGTCTTTTGTCCATCGCGTCTTTTGTCTCATTTCATTGTCATTACTCATTAGGCTCAACAGCTGATGTGTTTTGATTGTGATCGTGATTTTCTTCATGGCTGCTTGTGCAATATTGCCCCGTGGAAAGTATTATTATTTATTAATCACTTTCTTAGTCACTTGTGGGACCACAGAACTGTGGTATCGTGTTTAAATATATCATCTAAGACATCTGTGGACTGGCGATCTTTTTGTAGCGAGGTTTGCTATAACTGGTTCTTAAATCAGGAGCAGATAGGAGGTGAAGGAGCTGAAGTTGAAATTGACGAGACCCAGTTTGTAAGAAGGAAATACGAGAGGGGGAGACTTTTGAACGACATTTGGCTGTTTGGTGGCATAGAAAGGGTTACAAAAAAAAAGATTTGTGGTAGCTCTCACTGGGGAGATAGAAGAGAAGCGTAACAAAGAAACAGTTGTGCCTTTAATTCTTAAATATATTAAGCCTGGTACAACAATTTATAGTGACGCGTGGGGTGCCTATAGAGGATTGGGGGAAATAAATAATTACACGCATAAGGTTATAAACCATTCTAAATATTTTGTGGATCCGGAGGATAGCACTATACATACTGAAAACATTGAGCGCCTCTGGAGGGATATTAAAGAGTGGAATAGGAGGCCCGGAGTGCGCTCGAAATATCTGCACCAGTATTTGGCCCGATTTTTATTTGTTACCGGGACAGAGGAACAAAATTTACTGCATTCATTTCTTACTCAGGCTGCTCTTCTTTACCCTCCGCAGGGAACGAAAAAACACAGTGAAATAGAGGAAGATAGTGATACGGAGGTGTTCGAAGTAGCAGAGACGGAGTAAAGGTACTAAGAGATGTATTTATTATTATTATTATTATTATTATTATTATTATTTTCTTTTTTACTGTATGCTGTCTCTTGTCTTTCCGGTTCATCTTGACCTGGATTTGATCGTATTATCAAGTGAAAGTCGCCTCATTCTTGTCGGGGGAGGCCCCCCCGAATTTATAGTATTCTTTTTTTGAGGGTGGGGGGTTTTTAAAATTGCGCCTTCATAGAGTTACGTAATCGGGACTACTTTCACTTATAATGCGATCACGGTCAAGGTCGACCGGAAAGACAAGAAACACCACTCTTGTGAGTGTGGGTGTCAGTTTATGTAGTCAAGTTGTATGGCCCTGGACCGAGTTATCATTGTAATTTTTTCGTGTAGTGGTATAGCTCCAGAAGAGATCCCGAGAAATTTGTGAACTTTGGTCTTCTTCTGTGTATAGTTTGTCTTCCTAGCCTGTTCATTTGAAATTGAAGGGGTAATCATGCTTCTTTTGTGTAAAAGAGCATTAGTCTAATAACCAAAGAATTACAGTTAAGTCATGGCTGAAGTGACTGTCGGAAAGGAAGACTGTCTACAAACAAGGGAATGGAGCAGTGCCGTTGCCTAAGTGGTCTAGATCTAGCCTCGTCTGTCTCAGCCTCTAACATTGTTTGACTGCTTTCTTTACTTCTTTATTCATTTATGTCTTTCAGTTAAATGTGCATCTTTCTAATATCCGTTGGACGCTAGTTTATGTCCTGTAAAAATATGGACTTGATCGTTCTTAGCGATACAACTTCATAGTCGATCCCTGCTCATTCCATATGTTATCATGTTTTCACTTTTTTCATCTTATTTGTCAGTCTCGAGTTAGATCTAGGTTTGTGGTTGATTTTTCTATACTACTTATTTCTTTATTTTCAATAACTTGCATCTTTAGATCCTTAGATCTAGCTTCGTCTTTCTCAGCCTCTGACGTTTGACTAATTTCTTTATCTCTCTCTCTCTCTCTCTCTCTCTCTCTCTCTCTCTCTCTCTCTCTCTCTCTCTCTCTCTCTCTCTCTCTCTCTCTCTCTCTCTCACAATCTATCTCTTTTCTTCTTTATGACTTGATTTACTATCCTTTTCTCTCTCCTATTCAGTTGTTTTGTTCCGTTTGCCTTTTTTTCTAAGTAGAAAAGAAAAGATTGGTTGCCATTAAATATTAGGCCTATAAAAAAAAATATTTTTATAAGCATTCCATGCTGTCAGCTTTTGTTATTTTGCACATCTTTATTAATTATTCATTGCTTCAAATCTAGAACCTAGTTACATTACAATTATCCTCATTTTTTTTTATCCGTTCTTCCTACAAAGATGGATACTTTTTTAATATAAGAGAAATGAGATAGGTTTATTAAAATGTTAAAATTGATGTAAAGGGCAAACAATTACATAAAAATATATCACATACATGTGCAGAGTTGTTAAAAAAATCATAGAAAAAAAACCAAAGAGAAAGACAAGCTCGAGAGAGAGTAGAAAAATCAGCTACAAACCTAGATCTAGCTCGATACCGACAAATAATGACAAAAGACCTGAAAACATACAGACAGATGGAATGGACAGGGATCGAAATTGCACCTAGATACAGTACTCATTGCCTTGGCAAAGGCAAGACCACACACTTAGCCAATGAGTCATCAGCATCTACTAAATTAGAGCCTTCAGGAACAGTGTCATTCATGCTGGCTTGTATAGAAAGACTGCAATGTTGAGCCACTAAGAACAATCAAGTCCTTGTTTTTACAGGATATAAACAAACCAGCCTCTAGCAGGTATTAGAAAGATGCACATTTGACTGAAGGACATAATTTTAGTCTAGGAATACAGAGGGCAGTGAAATAACAATAGAGGCCGAGACGCACGGAACTAGACCTAAGGATCTAAGGATACAAGAGATAGATAGATAGGTAGATAAAGAGAGAGAGGTGGCTAGAAGGTGAGAGCAGGAAATGTTTTCTTTGATATTAAAGGAAGAAAAAGAGAGTCATTGTTACTTGTAAAAAAAACAAAAGAAAGAGCCATAAAGAGAGAGAGAGAAAGGATGAAAAAAAGGAAATAGTCGAAGTAATATTTTCTCTAAAGTCTTCAACTCTTTTTTCCTTTTATGCTTCATTTACTAGATTTTAATGGCATGGTTCTCTTTTCTTTCAGCTCAAATCAGTCATCATCTTTACATTGCTCTCATGAGTTATACAATACCTGTAATATCTTTAATATTATAGGAAAGTCAGGCCTTGAGGAATGTGCATCTTATAAGCTTATTTGCGAAATCAATAAAGAAAGTGCTTTGCACTTTTGCTATAATGGTGAAACACACTGGCATGGTCGAGTTTGAAGCATTTGCATGGAAAGTACAACTTATCAGCTTATTGGTAAATTTATAAAGAAAGTGTTGTCCTCATTTGTTGTAATGGTGAAGATCAACTCACCTGGTTGCAGACCAATTTAGAAGGATACATGGGAAAATTTGGGGAAAAGGTAAAATCATTTCATCAGTGTCATCTATTTCTGTAGCATTCTATAATTTATCATAATTTTCGATATTTTTTCCGGAATAGTTTCTGTTTTATGTGGCTTTCTCCCCCTACCTCTCTCAACCTTTCTATTTTCACTCTTCAATTTTCTGTTCCTACATTTCTTTTTTTTTTTCTCTTTACTGGTCATTTTTTTCCTCTGCAATTTAAAAAAAAATGATTTAGAAAAACGGCAACGTTAATTTGTCGCAATAAAAAAGGCAACAATATTCAAACTTTATATTGAAACATTTCGTTGCTCGACAGACAGCTATGGTCCTCACGCGCTTTACAGTTTATTGCATCAGATCTTGTCACAGTTCTACCTTATTATTGCACGTCTATGGTCTAACATGGACTATTTTTGGATAGAGAAATATATAATTTAAAGAAATTGTATCAAGTGTGTTAAAATGGAACGAAAGAAAATTGTTCTTGTTTATCTTCTTCTGCACTGCCTTTTTAATGTTTTCAAGTTCATGTTTATTAACCTTTAATTTTTTTTCACTTTTCTATACTTGTTAACTATTTTACCATAGCGTCATATATTCATTAAAATTTAGCATGATTATGTTTTTTGGGTTTCATTTAATTGCATTTTTACATTGCATTTCTACATCTTTTCCATTTTTTTACTCCTGGTTATTGCTCTTATCCTCTTTTCCCCGTATCCTTTCCTACACTTTTGTCACCTATTTCATATCACGGCAAGTATTAAGTTTTCGTATATTTATCAAAATAACCAATTTCTTCGTCTTCTTTCTATTGTTTATGCCATTCTTGAAAACACATATTCAATGATTTATTATTTTGTTTTCATTCAGTATGACCGAAGGTGTTCTTGCTGCAAAGGAAAAGTTTCTAGAAGAGTTAGACTTAGAGGACCAGTTTCATGAGAAATTAAGATCTTTCACCTCGGACGTAAGTTCATAAGTAAACAAATCAATTTTTTATACTTTTTTAAAAATTTTCATCGATTTTATCATAAACTGAAATGCAGTAAAAAAAAAAAACCTTTCCCTTGAGCAAAAGATATTAAGAAAAACAAGGAAATTTTTGCATTTAGATTATTGAAAACTAATCCATATTCAATTGACAAAAAAAGTCAGTGCAAAGAGTAGTTGTGACACAAATTTACAAGGGAATTAACCGTGCAAAAATGTGAGACTTTTTTTGACTATTTAGTCTTTTTTGTCTTTGAAAATTATCTTTGCAACAAGAATCACATTGACAAGTTTTTTAAAACTCTATCAGGCCCCTTTTCCTTTACTTTTCAAAAATAAATGTTTAATGTTATTGAAGGTCATCTATGTAATACAGCAAATCGTTAGGGGTTGTCCAGTGTAATTACAATTATTGGTAAGATTTCCAAGTTTGAAATGATAAAACTGGTGATCATGTTAAAATAAATCCTACTGTATACAACATTAATAGAACATTGTTGACATGAAGCTGCCTTCTTTGATCGATTACCTGCTGATTCTGTTCCACACAAAAATAAAAGCAAAAAAAATATAATTTTGACCATTTGTAGTTTGTGGAAAAGGACATAAATGAAACATTACTGTCCTAATACAATGTGCATATATTTTTATGTTCTATTATCAATCCAAAACATCTTGTTAGTCAAATCAAAGAGATACTGTCACGATGTTTTAAATAGTAAATCAAACTACACGACAATAAAAGGCAATTAATGAAATATGTGTCAATATTCTGTTGCATTTATGGAATTATACCAGTCTCAACATCTATTTCCTTCTGACGGAGAAAGTCCACATGTAAATGTCTTTAGTTTGCTCTTTCTAGTTTCAATAAACTCGTGCTAATTGGTCAAAAGTCCACAGCATGTTTTTGTTTGTTTTTTTTTTACTTTAAAAGCCAGCAACTCTCTGAATTATTCATCTTTGAAAGAGAAAGATTTACAAAGAATACATTGTGGAATAAGTCATTCACATTGATGCTATACTGGGAGTTTCTACTAAACTCTAGAAAAATAAATTGTTCAGCAATAGGGGTGGGGGTGCTAAGTATTTAAAGTTTCCTGCAGTTTAACTTCAATACTTTTTAAAGGTGTTGTCAAAACACTTTCAGTTTAACTTCTTAAGGATTTTGGCACACCCACGCATAAGTATACATACTTTCACTGCATTATGTTGCATGGTTTTATAGAATTGTAACGATGTCTCTATGATACTGACTCTATGTTCTTATTCTATTGAGGACATTGATTCTATTGCATCTATATATATATATATATATATATAAGCGTGTGGGTGTAATTAAAAACAAGCGAAAAATAACTCATTTCAATTTTTTTCTTACATCAATTAAAATGTGCTTGAGTTCTTACAGGCAGGTCTGTTATACTTGGATTCAATTCTTCTCTGCAATTCTTTTTTGCATCGACGAATACCATACCCTGTTAATCTGTACTATAACAAAGAGTTGAAGAATGTGAGTGTGTTAATATTTTCTTTACTGCAATAAAATTAAAAATCAAATATGTGGTCTTTTCTTTGCACCCAGGTTAAAATGAAAATGCGCTCAATTTCAAGGGAAGCTGCGATTCAACTGTTTGAATTCGCTTTTCTCTTTTTGACCCAGGCATTTCCAGACCTGGCAGGTAAGAGGTTTTTTGGGAGAAATACAACTCTGTACAATTCGTAATCACTTCTTTATTCACACGTTGGAGCGAATTCAGTTAACACTGTCCAAAAGTATTACTTACTCATTTGATAATGGTAATAGTGCTCACAATTTTTAAATATAAAGTTTTTTTATGATGCCTATTTGAGTTATAAATTTAAAGTTGTTATGGTTATATCTTTATAAAAAGGACACATTTTTTCGTTGTTAAAGTAGTTGACTATTTCCTTCGATTTTTTTTTTTTCAAAACCTTAAATTTGTGGCTGATGTGATTATGCAGGGATAACTGTGCAGTCTTTTAGTTTCATTTTTCCGAGGTACAAGTCTTTATTTAAAGTCTTTGTGTATTTTTTTTTAGGATTTGAATCTGAATCAGATGTTATACAGGATGGCTCAATGGAGTTGAGAAAAGATTTTGATAAACTGAAGAGGACTCTTTCTCAAAAACTGAAAGAGGCTCAGCAGTCCTCTGAAAAACTTGAGGACGCTCAGCAGACCTTCTATGAAAAACAGCAGACACTGTCTGAAAAGGTTGATGCTCAACAGACCTTTTCTAAAAATCTTGAATATGCCCAGAAGATCTTCTGTGAAAAACTTGAATATGTTGAAGAGAAGCTTGAAGGCGCTCAGCAAAATCTCTCTGAAAAATTTTCTAAAGTTGAGGAGAGAGCAAGTTTCTTCCGAGAAAAAGTTGAAAATAATCTAAACAAGGTGAATCATTTTGTTGTATGATAAATAGTTTTTCAAGATCGTCACACGGTTTTTTTTTGATAAAAATGTTTTACTGTAAATCATTTAACTGGGATCTTTAATATATAAAGGTTAACAGCTTATTAATAGTACAGATATTAATTTTGTTGATATTATATCCAAAGTCTGACGAACATTTTGAGTTTATTTTCTAAGATTCTGTAATGATATTCTGCATTTTTTCATTTGTAATTTTTCTTATCTTTTTCATTTTTTACCAGCTCAACAAAGCCAATAAATCTAAGACTTACCAGATTCTAGGTCTTAGGAAGCTGCAGAAACTGCTAAGTGCCAAGACTAAAGTAATAGTCATTTTAATGCGTTTAAAAAGCTATATATGATGTGGTTCAACTAGTTCATGAAAATGTTTGTGCACAAACAACTAGCAATATATGTCAAAAAAGCTAAATATTCCCAAACAGTCTGTTTGTGATGGTTTATATGTTTCATATAGTTGGACTAAAATCATGAACATTTTCATAAAAGCAAATTTTATTTCAAATAGGTGTATAAAAACTTTTTCAAAACATTGACATTACAGTAGAATCACTTTCAACCGAAATTTTGGGGCCCTTTGAATTCATTTCGGTTTAAAACTAGTTTTGTTTTCAGTCATTTTTCAGGGGAATTAACCGCTATTTCTGTTGCCTTGCCAATAATAACTGGGCCTGACAATGGAACATTCATTGCCCTGGCTTTTTGAAACCAGAGAAACACTGCTTCTTCCAGCTCTTCATGACTGCAAAGTTTCATTTTCTTGGTAGTCGAGCAAAATTTCGAATCTTCACGAGACTTCTGTAACTTCTCCCTGTCCTTCAAAATAGTAGACAGCGTTGATTTTGGGAAACTATGTTTTTTACAGATTTCTGTCTTCGATAGGTTCTTTTCATCCACTTCGGATAAGATTTTCTGTTTAAATTCCAATGTGTAAGCAGAGTGCTTTCTTTTTGACATCTTAGAGTTGAATAAAGCTAAATGTTGAAAATTATCTCAAGTTGTAGGCCTAATGCAAATTAGAAATTGGAGTACATGTAGTGATCAGTAGCACTGTGGCGATGTTCAACGCCGACGATGTAAAAACTGGAACTGTGGCGGTGTGTGTGTGTGTGTCACGGTGCCTGTCCCACCATGTTGGAGAACATACAACTGCCTTACAAAGAATGCAGTATCACTATCAGTATCAGTGCGTCAGACAAAGAAGGCTCCGTGTGTCTATCTCTACCGTCTCACAAAGCACTAGATCTCTATTCACACACATACACGCGCAAAAGCACAACCACTGACTGCGTGAGCGGCGGTGCAGTGGCGATCCCTTGCGTAAACGTCCAATCACCATCGCTTACCACCGCGCCACCACCCCTCCTCATTCCCATTCATCGACTGTGTGCGAGCGGGTCTAGTGCAGGGCTTGATCGGTGTGCCCCTTCCCACCCCCCATCAGCTATTAGATTGTCGAAAACACCTACTCTTCCCTTCTTACAATTACGTGTACTAGGCATTGGGTGTGTTTTGATTTTTTTCCCTCTCGATTAATAAAGAGAAGGGGAAGAAAGAGAAAAAATAGAGAAAAGTTTTTTCGATTTAAAGGTAGTGCCATTTCGAAGCATTTCAGTTTATCGTGGGAAAGGGTACAAAGGCAAAAGGGGAAATTCGCACAATTTATCGATTTTTTTTTTCGGTTCATCGAATTTTTCAGTTTAGCGGTTTTTGGTTTAAAGTGATTCTACTGTATTTTCTTTCATAAAGAAGAGACTTGTTTTTAAACTGCTTGAGTTTTAATTTTGTTCGTGAATTCTCTCTCTCTCTCTCTCTCTCTCTCTCTCTCTCTCTCTCTCTCTCTCTCTCTCTCTCTCTCTCTCTCTCTCTCTCTCTCTCTCTCTCTCTCTCTCTCTCTCTCTCTGTATATATAAATATATATATCCTCTGGAGTCATGGCAAACTAACATTTAATCTTGGTAATCACTTTTGTTATTATCCATAATATATATATATATATATCTATATAATTCTATATTTTATTTTGTTGTTAAAAATCTGAAACAAAAAAAAACACTTTAGAAATCTATGTAGGCTAAAAAGAATTATGAAAGGCCTTGCAAAGGGGATACATATATGCATTAAACGAAAGTTTAAGCGCTTTCATGATAACATATGTTTGTATATATATATATATCACGCCTTCTCTCGCTTTTCTTTCAAAATTTTAACTTTGACCGAAAAAAAAATCGTTAAAACAAAAGGCAGTTATGAAGAGTAACAGTAAATTTAAAAAAATAATTGTCACAATTTCTCTATTTCACCACAATATGTGGACATTATTCTATTTTTTTTTAGTGAATAACAAAGTAATGAAAGCTTTTAATATTTCCTTGGGCAACCGTTTTTCAAATTGCACAGTGGATTTTTTTAATTACATTTCTAATGTGTATATAATGAAGGATGAAGCGAAAAATTGATGCTTCAACTGTTTTAATCGAAGAGTCCAGGGAAAACATCATTAGTCACCTAGGCTTAGATCCCACCATATTTTGTTTTATGATTATGGGGATAAACTGTATCACATATTATTTACTTGAAGCACTTTTTGTTTTATCCTTCCACAATCCATTTCCTGTTGGCTGAGATTAAAATGTTATGCTTATAAAACTTTTGGAAAATATTCCAAATCTCCCATATTTTATTTTGTTTGTTTTATCTGAAAAAAAAAAAAAACACTTCAGAAATCAATGTTGGCAAAAAGAATTATGAAAGGCCTTGGAAGGGGGATACATATATGCATTAAACGAAAGTGCCTTCATGATAAAAAAATAAAATAAAACATAACAAGAAACAGGACAAACGAATTATCACACTATGATAGGTGGTCTGAGCTTAGGCAATGTATCAGCAAGAAGGAGCAAGGCAATTCTTCTACATGTAATATCGTCATTTCATTTTTTATGCTATGAGGGATGTTAAATAACCTACTGTCTTTTACGACTCTTTTTAACTTATTTTATGAATATTGTTTTATTGATATTTCTGAGTTTCTTTAACCAACTTGGACATTTTATGTTGTGTGCTTTGCTGCGCATAAAAGGGTAAAATATTTAAATTTTTGCCTGCCCACCATTGAGCATCAATGGTTAAAAGTTTGCCTATGAAAGTACTATTGCGTCGTCTCTTACAGTAAGAATCTTTATTTGGATGTGGACGATCATTTTTAAAACTTGTCCAATTTTATTCTTTTTTTTTTGCAGAGCGAGATTAAATCATATATGGACTTTTTTTTCTGAACCTTGGTTTCTGTCATTATTTTGAATCTCGTTAACTTATAGAAAGTTTGTTGGTACTCTTCAAATGGAATGCAACCTCATGTTTTCATGAAGACGCAATCACTGTTTACGACAAAAATAATTTTATAAGAGTGTTCTTTAAGAGTCATTAGATGTAATTTTTAAATTCATGTTTGCTTTAGAGTTATTATCGCGTATTAGTTAATTATAAAAATATAGCAAAAATTTATTACCTGCACATGGGGTCTAGCGATAATCCATTGCTCTTCATATATTAGAATTAACTGATATTATGTTCTTATATCTTGTGACCTAGATCTTACAAGCAACGGCAGCACCATCATCATCAACTACTCTGGCCTCTGCTTCTGTAGCAGCAACAACACGCAGGTGTACCCAAAACTTAAGGTAAAACAGGATTAAAAAGGACAAAATAAAATCACATTTTATTTATTGGAAAAAAGTGAGCTGGAGGACATATAAAACATATGTCATGTTTTGTCCTGATAGCTGTTTAGATTTCTTTGTTATTTGTTACAGTAAAATTTGCTAAAATTTGGTTCTCATGTTGGAATTTTGAATTTGCAAAATCCTTATAATTATATTAAAAAGATTTTATATTTCCCTTTCATTCACATCACAATTTCAGAACAGTTGCAATTATATATACTGGTAACTCGAATTCAATTTGCAATACCAATAACTTACGAAAAAAAAAATTATTTTTAGTTAAAAACTCCTTTACAAGTTAACTTTGTGACGATTTGTCTCATTTTGAACTGGTACTATATCTTTTTCCTACATCTATTTTCTAGAGAAATGAATCCTAGCAAAAATGCTACAGATTTTGCTTTGCTATTTCTTCTTCCATCTAAAAGAAGTAATTGTAAGGACTAAGTCGTAAAAGGTTCCAATGAGACTAAGCATTACAGATGGTTAAAATCAGAAAACTCATGATCTTTATTGGTCATTATATAATGGATTATTCTTATGATTTTTAAAGACAATTAAAAAAAAAATCTGCTGGCATAATCAATAAAAAGGGAAAGAGCCTGCTTAAGTAACGTATCAAATAACTATAAGAAGAGAAAATTTTGTTGTTTCGATAAAGGTACCCATAGCAAATACTTTTTATTCAATTTACAGGTATTCTAGATAAATTTTTTTGTGATTAAAAAATGTTAAGAAGCTGCCATTAATTTTGAATTTTGAACGCCCTATTAGCAAACAAAAATAATATATGATACTATAAAGCTATTGTATAGTAATATCTTTCCACAGCCGGAGGTCAACGTTCTCAGCCAGAGCTCCCACTGACACTGCCGTCCCTGAAACTTTTGACACAAAGCTGCTTCCTGGTGGTCTAGTCGTGCTCTCTGATTACGAAAACAACTGTGTAAAACTTTACGATTGGCGGGTGAGGATATTCTTTTTAAATCATTTTTGTTTGTAAAGATTTAAAGGGAAAAAATTATATTTACGTTCTTTAACTCACCTTTTAGGGAAGGGTTTTTAAACTTCAAAGGAGGTTGGTTATAGAAGTAATTTGTTTGTTTCCAAATTGTTTAATTGTAACAAAAAGCAGTCATTATTCTTTACAAAAAAAATGTTTCGTACCCATGATTTTGTCCTTGTTTCCCTAACATTTAGACAAAACCTCATTCCAATACAATAAAAAAAAAAAAAAAATATATATATATATATATATATATGTGTGTATGTGTGTGTGTTTGTATGTATGTGTGTCTTGATAGAAACTTTGATCTAGCAGATATCCAGGTAGATTTTCATGGTAAAACAGATATCATATGAAATAAAGATATTTAGCAAAGTAGACTCCGTTTATCTTCTGAGTTCGGTCTATATTAGTTAAGGCACTTACAAGCAGCCCACACCTATAAATCTCCCTGGTCTTGACAGCAGCTGCTGCCCTGGGCTTGATCGGATTCACAAAGTCATCGCATTACGTATCTACTCTGGCCACTCTGTTGAATGACAAAATTATCTCAATTCTAACAATTCAATTGAATGATATTTAAAACATTATCTGGGTTATTGTAAAATTTATGACCTTTTATTTTACAATTATTCAAGTTATGTAAATAAAGAAAGTTAAGACCTGGGCTTGAGTAGATAGAAAATAACCATCCATTTTATTCTTTTTTTTTTCTCTAATCAACTATCACTTGATAGAGACAAAGCTCAATACAAAAAGCAAAAAGTTCATAAAGGTTTAAAACAATGATTTTTTTATAATCCAGCTCTCAACAAGGACCAGTTTACACCATGTCGACAAAGAGAAAAAATATCTTTAATAAGATTTTATAACGCAAGTTGAAAATATCTCCTTCCTGGTGATTAATAATAATATCAGCTTTTTGTTAGAAGTAAAAACTTCGCTTCTAAATAAAGATTCTAAATGTATTTTCTGGTGTGTTTAGCTTCATTGTTTAAAATTTAATCCCCATTCATTTCAAATGTTGATTTTTTATAACTTAAAAATAAAGCTTCATATGATTATTATTATTATTATTATTATCATTTTTATAACGTCTAGCTTGAATTCAGATATGAAAAGTGACATCTAGTTTATCTACTTTAAAATTTGTTCTCATTGAGTCATATATCTGATGTAAAATTTTCTTTTTTTATAATTCTGGCTTAAGATAAGTTGTCCTTAAAACCACTCTAAAAATTTTGTACTTTTTTTGTCTAAGATGTTTCTGTTAATGTTGACATTTTGAGAAAGTTGTTTATTTAAAGCATCGGATTCATATGTTTTCATGAGGTTCACTGATTTGTTATTAGTGACCTTACTCTGTAAAAATTTAGTCTTATTGTTACTGCAACGGGAAGATATTTAGTACATGTCCTGACTGTGCTATTCGATATTGATGCTCTAGCAGAAAAATAATATAACTTATTATGTATTTCTCTACTCTTGCAAGCAGATTCAAAGTTGATGGTTTTTTTTAAATTGTTTTTCAGATATTCCTTAAACGATATGTTTTTCATTTTGACTTCAAATCACCTTTTCTAATATTTCAAAATGAAATTATGACTTGAAAGTGATCCATACTTGCTATAGTTTCAGGTCGAGCTTGTTCTTGATCATTGAAATTCTTATGCCAAATGGCTCGTTAAAAATGTCGATTGAAATCAATATTTTTTTGGCAATAACAACAAACATAAGCACTTCGGCGACTTGAGTATGATTTTTTTGTTTACAATTTCTGTATTAAGCTTGAAACATTCGAATACCGAGTATACATCAAATCCATAATTTGTAGGTTTTTAAGGTTGATGGCAGTGCTCAAAATTCAGCATTGATTTTTCCCAAAGCTCGTCAAAAATGTCACTGTCAGTTTATCTTTCATTTAAGCATTCTTTTTTTTACATCTGTAGATGCATTTGTTGAGGATCAACCTGTAGCGCGCCATTTTCTTTTTGGTGTCCTTTTATCCTGCAAGTGCATATCTAGTTTAAACAATTGGTTGCAAGGCGAGACTAAACTCGATGTTTTAGCAGGGAAAATTTATGAAAAATGATCTTGGAAAAGAGCATTCAATTAATCCATCACTTTTGACTGATAGTCTAGATATCAGACATCCGTGCATTTCTTTAGCTTGATTAGAAAGACCTTAGCAGTATGTTAAGACGCAATTTTTCATTTTCTGGTAAACGCTAGAGAGTGTTATTGAGAGGAAGTAAATTAAATGAACAATATAAAAACGAGAAAGAGAAAAAAAACCCATACATTATGGTTTTTTTATGCTGTAAGTAAGATGGTGCTAAACATGGGTATCAATCATAACATCAATTGAAAAAAGGTTGTGATTTACGGAAGTATTCTAGTTTTAGTCTGAATTTTTTGCTTCATAGAATAATGTGAACACTTTAATAAATATATATTTTGGTGTCAATTGGCTCAATTAGAGACGTAACATTCTTTAATAGTTCCATTACAATAATGTATCATTGATCATATGATAATTTAGCGTATAATCCCATTTATTGTTAAACAAGCATTTTACCCTGATAATTGAGCTGTGGACATTGATTCAATATGCTTAAATTGGATCAAAACTCATTGGTGAAAACATAGTATGTGGTATGAGGCGAAATGGTGAAAGAAGATAGGGAAAAAAATGGCAATAAAAGAAGAGAAAAATCACAATTTTATTGAAATGAACGTTGCGACTATTATCAAATGATACTCGGAAACAACGATCAATTTACACAAAGAAAACGAAAGAAAAAACACCACAGAGAAATAATGACTAGAGGGTCGAATAAGGGACAGACCGAGTAATTCGAGAGATGAAGATAGGGTGGGGGTGTACGAGGTAATAAGAGAAAGAAATATAAACGCTGAGTCTTTATAAATCGTTGTGCATTATACAATGATCTTAAGATCTTGTACAAAGAAGAAAATAAAAATGGGAAAAAAGAACACCATGTAAAATACTTTTCAATGGTAGTAATAGCAAGCTTCCTTGACAATCCGTTTCCACTATTTTTAATGCATATTTCGACCCAATCCCATGATTCTCCACCATTCTCTTTTTGTTGTAATGATTTTAATTAATTTTAAACATAATGCTCAGTTCGCTCATTTCTCTATGTCCTTGGTTTACTTCTTCACCCCTCAGGGCGGTCACATCCACACCAAGGCTCTTGACTCAAGTCCTGACTCCATGACAGTGATGGACATCAGGAGTCTAGCCAGCTGGGATCTGTGTGTCACCCTGCCAAATACGAGAAAAATATCTCTCATGGGAGTTACACCAAGCGGTGTAAGCATCAAGGTGAGTATGTATTTAAAAGAAGATATTCTTCTTACAGAAATATTTAGAGTTATATAGCAATTGTGCATCTAATGATGGGTATAACTTTTTGTTTGCTCGCTTGTTTGTTCATTTTTTTATTGTTTCTTACAGCAAATGTAGAGCACGATGATGTTAAGACTTTTTATATTAAAATTAAGCCTTTGATAGGAAAGGCGGAACCGAAGAGATGAGGCTCTTTTTCCGTCTACTGCCTCCATAAAAACAGCGAAGAAGGTATCTACAGATATCATGGCATACGTGATCAACCTATAGACACTAGTTACTTCCTTAAGATTAATTAAGATAAGATATTTTTTAATTAAAAGCATGAAATATATTCCATTCACATGACTGAGTCAATCTAAGCGAATCATACGGGAATATCATTCAGGCGAGTCTGTCAACGCCGCCCATTATCTGGCTGAAGAGGGTGATGCTTTTTTCTCTTTACAAAAACTTCTTTGTCTGCCAACAAATCTCTGTCTGTCATGTCCATATGGCGTTGACAACAAGTGAACAACTTTGGTGTTTTGATACTCCTTGTCTAGGTAAGAAAATGGAAAAAAAAATAAACTGCAATCTCTTCACTCACCGATAAGTGCTGCGCATGGCCTGTGACGATGTTTCGAAAATCTACTGTTAAATTCTCTTTGCCAATACAAATGCTTTTCAGCGATATGAACCATCTATAATTGAGCGGTCATTTCAAATTCAGAAAATTTTCAACTACGCAAATATCTTTGTTTGGTTTTCATCTCTTTCTTTTTAACAGACGTTATATGATAGAGCGGATCTTGCGCAATCTCGGGCATATATTATCTTTTTTAAAGCTGAACATAAATTATTGATATGGCATAAAGTTAGAAGTTTCAACTAACAGGCTTAGTAATTCAGTGAATTTCTTATCATTAGGTGTTTCTGAGCCAGCTTTTACCATTGTAAAAAGAAAAGAAAATCTGGTACTTCTCTACAACCCTTTCCAAGACCCTCGCTCCCTCTTCCTTTACTTGAACTTCCACATCTGGCTCTAAGTCTACCTCTCTCAGCTAAATTTTGAGCAATTAGCAAAGAGATATTGACTTAGTTGAAATGGCGATCATTGTTTATATTGATTTTAAAACGAGCCTGTAAATCCTACTCTGATATAGTGTCTAGATCAGAGATCTTTTTTTTTATCTAAAACAGCATGTGCCAGGTCGGAACACTGGCATACAGGCCGTAGTCTTGATCTAGATCTAGTGACCAATGGCTTGCCTCAAACTTTATTTACAGCTGTTCTATCTTAACTATGAATTTTTTTACTACCTTTAGGATAAAAAAAAGTCGTAGACACTACTTTCAGGATCATACTTCATTTCATCTAGCACTTCTAAGGCGTTATATGTAGACCTGCACTGACTACCTGTAGACGTCAAAACTGACAGATGGAAAGAGAAACACAACCTTATATCGTCTTTATTTTTTCATGCTATTTGTTCGCAACACGGACAATGGAAATAGCATTTGATTGGTCCTGGTAAAGAATGAACTCCCGTAGATAGTTTGGAACCTTTTTAAATTGCTGACGAAACAGTTTCGAGTGAGCATTGAACAGTGTATAACCCATGTGAGGTTTGATAAAGCCGTTAAAGGGTGCTAGTTTTTGTTTTGTTAGTTTCGAATGTGCAAATAAAAGTAATGACATATTTTTTTTACAATGAACATTTAAAAATCAATATCCTGTGATTATGAACATTCACTTCATTTTTTTTTTAATCAAAAGGAACGTGTAGGCCTAGTAGGTAAAATCAGGTGTTATGCCTGCTAAGAATTGAATTTAAAAGTAAGATCAGACTTCATAGATAAACTTAACAGAAATTTGAAGTTAAGTTTATGAAGGATTGACTGACCCAAAATAAACCGTGTTATCGGTTATTTTCGTTTTTGTTTCAGGACAAGTGAGACCCAACAATCCTACGAAAAAACAAATAGTGAAAATATAATTCTACGAGGAGAACGATATTTTTCCTTTCATCGAGTGTCAACCTGTGCGAAGGTATAAAACTGGGCGATATATATTATATCGATATCGTGTATTTTTCTTCATTATTTCTCTTTTCAATTCCAATATCGAGATTTGTATTATAGTTGAAACTATCCAAGATATCGGCCCCATCAAGATGTTCGATTTGTTTACTTTGTTGTACATTCTTCTTTCCATCTTCATGCGCAGACCTCGCCGTCAGAAATCAGAAAGAACTGAAAATGCTCCATAATCATGGCTATGGACAGTCCAATTTTAATTAAATTTAGTGGGGATGGGAGGGGTAGACCCATTTTAAAAATTTAAGTTAAAAGTTGTGTGTCAAGTTCTCATCCATTGTATTATTAGTCCTAGCTTATTTTGTTTCCAACAGCTGTATAGTTGATTTTATCAGTGCTTTTTTAAAGTGAAATTAGCAAAAACTTTTTTTTTTTTAAATTCGCTTTGTTGCGCTTCTGTCCCTGATTTTGGTGGGTGGTTTACCTAAAAGGCATAGGTTGGGGTAGGTACCTCTGTATATAATACGACTTGTAAAATGTTAAAGAGAATTGGAAGCTATGTAAGTCTTGTCAGACATCATCCACATTATTCGTTTCATGAAATTGGGATAAAGTTTTAAAAAATTTTCTTTTTCAATATTTTCTGTACCGCTGTTAAATTGTAAATTTCTCGCTTAGAGCGTTTTGACAACGTTTTAAGTTAAACAATTCATTAAAATGGAACACTATCAGCGTTTTATTGTTATTTTTTAAAATTCTCCCATAAATATTTCTTCACTTTCATTACATATATATGAAATACATAATAAAGGGTTTCCTTCTGCATAGAGTTCGATTTGAAAGATCAAATTTGTTTTAGTTCTTGTAGTTGACTATTACGAAAAATCTTGATTTTCAGGTGAGAGTAACGAGGGAAGATTTATAGTATAACTCACTTATATCGACAGCCGATTTATTGACATTGTTTTCGAAATAGTGAACTTTTACCTCCTTGTTCTTACTAATTGTATTTTCTCTTATCGAATTGTTATTTCAGTTACTCCTTTTTAACACACATAATGCGATTCTTAGACAAGCTGAAATAAAAGGCGCTAAAGAGTTTAAATTCTCGCTCCCATCACCACGCCTTCCTCCCAAATTCATTTTGTTTAACAATTTCAGCATCGATTATACCAAGTTTTAATGACTCCTGCGTCCCTTTAATGTTTCGAAGACAGATATACGTACCGTAAACATGAGTCCTTATGTAACTAACACGATGTGTCCTTAGTGATGTGTGCAAATCGGCATGCGTTGTGACAGTTTCCGGGAACCATTATTAAGCTGCGATTTTGGTCCTAGACCATATACTTTTTTTCTTCCTTTGTTAAACTTACATGTTTTACGGAAAACACCAACATGAAACAAAATTTCTCTATGATTTCATCCTACAACAACCATGCTTATTGGTGCATGTGACTGAAATAATGCATTATCCTACCTAGTAAAAAAAAGTGGGTAAACCTCATATCTGGCTGCAAAAGGCCAAATTGGAAACTCTTTTCAAGTTTAGAATGGACAGGTGTTTATTTTTGTAAAATGACTTATGTTAAAAAAGTTGGATTTCTCGATGATATAACACTAAAATATATAGATTATGGTGCAGTGCATTGGAATGATGCATTATCCTACCTAGAAAAAAAAACATGGTAATTTGTTGGCCACGATCCACATCTATAGCACTTGGACAAAAAATAGCCTAAAAATGAAATAATTGTGTCCCTGGGGTATTTTTTTAAATAAATGATTGTTGATGTTGTTGTTCTTTTTCTTCTTCTTCTTCTTCTTCTTCTTCTTCTTCTTCTTCTTCTTCTTCTTCTTCTTCTTCTTCTTCTTCTTCTTCTTCTTCTTCTTCTTCATCTTCTTCTTCTTCTTCTTCTTTTTCTTCACTATTATTATTATTATTATTATTATTATTATTATTATTATTATTATTATTATTATTATTATTATTATTATTATTATTATTATTATTATAATTATAATTACTTTAAGGGGGCTGTGTGGTCTTTTTTGGTGTAATCGGTGGTAGTGGGTGAAAAATATTAAATAGAATCAGTAAGGCCTTGCAGGTCTGAAACTCTTTTCTTAATCATATAATATGTGAATTCCAGAAATAAAGGAAAATGTACAATATTCGATTTAAAAAGTTCTTTTGCTGATTGGTTCATCAAATCTAAACAATGACAATTAAACCTCCACTGCTAGCACCTGTCATCATCTCTAAAAATCTAAAGAGAGATAATTAAAATGCCTGCTTGTACAAACAATTTTACAATTGACTCCGCAGCACAACTCACTAGTCTTCTCAAATTGTTTTCTTTGTCGTTACATCTACACCCACTTGTTTTAGCATCTCAAGATGAGGTTCGAAGTAGAGATTATCTAATGCTGGCATCTCAATCGTTTTCAAATCGTTATTTAATGAGTGACATTCAAATAATACATAGTTCTATATCATGTAGGCACAGTCATTATTTGTGTTAGCATAGCATTAAATGAAAATCCAAAACACTTTCTAATGTGTACTCAATAATTCCAATAAAACATAACAGCAGCATCTGCTAGTTGTGATAAATAAGTAGCGAGTTTAAGACACTCCCTCTGCCAGCTGCTGACAGTTGAGCTATTGTTTAAGCCATTGTTTAAATTCACGATACGTGCTCAGCATCGTTGCTGGACCTTGGCGGCAGTAGGCGTAGTTATACCAAATGTCCCGTGTTGTAATTCTTATGTCTTGGGTCTAGCTAAGGGCCCGTTAGCCTTTCCTACAAAACCTCAGAAACAAGATATCGAACTACGCAGCATCAGATTGTCCCATCCCAGTTATTGTAGATCTACGAATCATTCTATCAACACGGTCTGATTTCAATTAAAGCACCAATACGCTTTGGTTTTCTACCAGGCATTTATCTAGATATAAAGTTGGCCTCATCCGCATCACCCAGACAGAAGGGCGCCGAGGTGCCAATCAGGTGCCACTATCCAGGTACCAATGTCGCGCCCCACTGCAAGAACCCAGTGACTGTTTCGCCAAACTTAATTTCCTACCTGCCCTCCCACCGCACTGTTCTTTCTCTCTGGTAGGGACTCTTTCTTTCATATTTATTCTCTCCATCTCGCATGACATCTCGCCTACCCTATTATATGCATTGTAAATCCATAACAGAACCAGTGATTGCTATATATATATATATTTTTTTTTTTTTTCCTCTGTTAACCAGCCCCTACCCTATTTTTCCCTACCACCCTTTGGCTATACACTAGACAATATCCGCTGATTGGAACTATGTCTCACCCGATGGAGGTGAAGTCAAAACTAGATCTAGCCCTGATAGAAAGCCAGTGCCAATAGATGCTGTGAGCTGAGACAATGTCGCAATATGGGATGCTTTTTCATTGATCGTGGCTAACATCACTGGGTTAGACTAGGCTTAACTTGATCGTCTAGACACTGCAAACATAGCCTTTATTCACTCCGAAACCAAAAAGCATTGAAAAACCACGTCTTTGACTGCTCAGCATTAAACTGTTCATTTCAGATCTACAGTCGTCAGATTTCATCATGGCCATAAGGGAAGAAAAAACTTAAACATCAACATATAGTTAGAATCACGCACTCATGTTGACAAAAAATAGCGTTTACTAAGATATAAAATAACGGAGACATACACAAAAGCTCATTTTAGGCGGGAAAATTAAAAGAGACAATCGAGTTCTTTATTCTACATGTTAACCTTTTCATCCTCTCTCCTTTATTATTTTGCTATTTGTCTGTGCTGTTGGTATTTTTTCTAATTATCTTTGTATGTTAATTTATCCACATTTCGTTATAGGCGCATTACATTGTACTTACCTGCTAAACCATTTCTTGATTCTACAGAAATCCATAAAAACATCAAAGAAGTACAGCGCGATAGCAGCTGTCACGACCCAAACCTTAGCTGTTGGCTACAGGGCTGGTTGTGGTATTGACCTCATTGATCTGTCAGGGAGGATTTTGCACCAGCTGAGTAAGGCTTTAGACCTTCATAATCTGCATCTTATTTCTTATTATCTCTCTTTATCGTACTTTCAGTCTTTTGTCAGTTTGATTGTTTCACAACATATTTCCAATATCCACAAGTTTGTGGCTTTATTTAGTTACAAACGCACTTAGCCCTTTTTTACTGGCTTTCCTGACTTTTTCTATTGAATTGCTGTAACTCTACTCTAATGAATCAGAAAAGTTGTCCTTGAGCTGTTTTTATAGATTTCAAATACTTAAAACAATTTTTTTTTAAATTTATTCAGCATTCTCATTTTTTTAAAAGAATATTTACATTAAAAAATGAAAACTTACCGCAGCAGTGGGTATTTCTGAAACCTTACTTTTAAAGCCTTGGGAGGATTTGTGAGCACACTAATTTATTGAGAAAATAAAGTTAGAACTTTCAATCGATCACAATAAAGAAATATACCAAGCCTTCTCTCATTATCTCTCATCCTTTCTCCCGAACTTATATATCTTACCCTTCTCCCCCCCCTCCCTCTCTCTCTCTCTCTCTCTCTCTCTCTCTCTCTCTCTCGGCTTTTCATGCCCCTTTCTCTATCTTGCCATCTCTAGCTTGTTCTTTTCATTTCATCTTTTTCTCCTCTTATTCTACTTTTCTCTATCTTTCTTTGTTTTATCCCATCCTCTCAATGACAAACTTATTCTTACGCTATTGTCTTAGACTGTCTTTTCCAGTCTTTTTTCAAGTACGTTTTTTTCTGTCCATCTCTTTTTTTTTTTTGAACTATCTCTCTCTGTCTTTCAAATAATATCTTCTAGCCCTCCAATCTCTTTCATGCTAGCTTTTTTCTTGTTCCTTAGTACCCTTTGTATCTTTTTCTGTACATGTATCTCTTTGCAACTCTAACTTCTAGCCCTCCAATCTCTTTCATGCTAGCTTTTTTCTTGTTCCTTAGTACCCTTTGTATCTTTTTCTGTACATGTATCTCTTTGCAACTCTGTTTCTATTTATGTGATTTTCTTATGTGTTGCCTATTTTACATTATTTTCTAACTATTTCTGTGCCGTCTCTTTTAATCATTCTTTGTTGTGTTTTTTTTATCTTTCCCTCTCCTTATTCTATATCTCTCTAAAGATATCTTTGTTTCTCTTTCTGTTCTGGAGTAAGGTAAGCTTTAAATCACTCTCTGTTTAATATTTGAATATCTTGTACCAAAAAGACATGTTTACATGTAAAGACTGTGCTATGCATGTCTTCTAACATTAGTAACAAAAAGTAAAGAATTGAGATGCTTTGAATACTCAAAGAATAATAAAAACAAGATTGCGCCTTTTTAAGTCGGATGTTTTTGTTTTTTGTTTTTTTTTGACAACCGATACTTTCAATTAGAAATCAGAGCGATTTGTTAATCCGACTAGTGGTTGATAAAAAAAGGTTGGTGAGGACTTGACCGAGATGTGGATTGGTACAAACTTTTTATTGCTGAAAAAAAAAAATATAGAGGTGCTTTTTTCCGTCGTTCAGTAGCTTTAGTACTATACAAATCACCAGCTATTGTCTTTGATTTATATAATTAGTGAAGTATATGATGCAGAATAATTTTATTGTATAAACAGGTTCAAGGAAAGTTTGCGTAGAAATCGACACATTGTTTACGAGCAGATCAACTAGTATGTGTTTAAACATTTTTGTTATATTCGACAATTAGAGTAAATATAACATGGAAACTTGTGCAGCTTTAGCACTTGGAATTGGTCATGTATATAGAGCTGGAGCATAGAAATGGGAGAACATTTTTTTTCCAAAGAAAATTTAAGGTAATACAAATAAAATTGAAAATAATGCAAAAACGTCTCTTAGCCCAAAAGATGTTTTCTTTATTTTTTTCCCGTTCAAATAAAAAAAAAAGTATATTTGTATTAATTTTAAATTTACCATCAGGTAATTAACGTAAGACCATATTATCTGGCTAGTATTAGAACTGTAGTCCTTGGGCTGGTGAGAGGTTAGTAACTCATTTGTAAACTGAAATAATCAATTAGTTGTCTCCAACTATGTTTATGTTTGTCTACATCGCTATCTACCTGTCTTTATTTCTGCCAACACTGTTTGCCTAAAAATGTAGTATCACTTCTCTACATAGTCACAACGCAGGGTTACTTATTTCTGCCACCATTCTATCACCTTTCTTTGAGAGTAAAATAACCCAGTATGGGGCTCTAATCGGTCTTCAACAGCTTTAATGGCGTCCTCGTCGTCATGGACGCAATGTCCTTTGAGTGATCTTTTTTTTAGATTAAGGAATTGAAGTAGCCTGAGAAGGCTATGCCTGGCGAATTAGCTGGGTGTGGCAGGATTTCAAACCCGCACTGTTCTGCTGTCAGAACTGCTTGAGGTGTCCTGTGTGCAAGGCAATCTCCGATTTTTCTATGCCTTTTTCTCACAAATTCGGATCGCAATTCGATCAGCAAACCTAAGTAGTTGTAACCTGTGACACTTTTTCATTTCCCAGGTGAAAAGTCATATTATTATTATACCTTCACATTCCAATGAAAACGACAAATCTTTCTTCTTGATGATGTCACCTTTGCTTTTTTTCGTTTTTTTTGTTCTTGAACAAAATGAGAAAGTCATGTTTCATAAATGGTCACTATACTTTTAGAGCAAGAAATATGTGTCATTGGACTGCGCTATAAGAATTTTTCAGGACTCAACTCTTTTTTTTGTTCACTGCTTAAAATGCTATTTACACAACAAGTATCAACCTTATTCATTCTGCGATTTTATGGAATTCATAGAAACCAAGATAAGAAAACAAAAGATACAAGTCTAATGAACATAAAACGAGAGAGGGGCTAAAGAGAAGAGTTGAAAAATGAACAGCAAAAATGGTATAAATGGAGAGAAAGGACTTACACGAGATAGTAAGAATATAGAAAGAGGAAGAGATACAAGAGAGGCGGACAGCAGACAGTAAGAAAGAAAAAGTAGAAAGATTCATGGACAAAAATACAAAAGAGTAACTAGACTGGGGGATCGAGAGATAAATAAGAAGAGACATCTGCATTATATTTAAAATAGAAATACTTAGTAAATTACAAGAACAAATGAGATCTTTTACTTTACAAAATACAGTCTAAATGAAGCTCCCGATGTAAGCGTAACCTGAATAAACGGCACATGCATCTCTCTTTGGTTAAATGTGTGAAATTGTCTCTATTTAAGTGCCTCATTGTTAACATTACTTTCCCAAAATCAAGTGAAAATGTCTTTAAAGGTTTTTTGTTAAGTTATAGGATGTTCATTATCAGAGAGACATGGCGCCAATTTGCTAAAGATAAGCCTCACATAAAATAATAAGGATCGCTTTTTAAACGACCCTAGTAATAAATTGCTTAGAGTAATCTTTTTGTCCAAAAAGAACGACATGTGTTTATTATATCCTTCTCTGAACCACAGGTTCTACCTTTTCTCCATGGTCCATGTTGACGACTCCAGGCAGATTTTTAATGATGTCAACCTACACGTATGACTCTATAGCTAAAATGAAGCTGGAGGATGAAACGATAGTTTTTCATCATGAAGGTTTGTTGTCACTTATGTAAAATATACAGTCACAGTGCTCTTCGCATCGCGCAAAATATGCACACATGTATACACATATTCAAACTGTGAAGACGTTGAGAAAGATCAGAAAAAGAGAAAACTAAGAGACATATCTGCAAATCAAAGAAATTATCAGTAAATATAATGAAAAGGGGAGAAATCTAAGCAATGTTTAGAGGAGTGTTTGTCTTCATTTTTTAGAGACAAACACTCGTCAGAAAATAAAAGGAAAAGAAAATTACAAATGAAATCTTTTATTACATATGGCTAGCTGTATACAATTGTTTTTTTATGAATGTCAAAATTTGAAATTTAAGGATTAAGGAATAGAGAGAATGAGAGAGAGGGAAGGGAGAAGTTAAGATGGGCAGTAAATTAAATTCGTGAGAAAGAATGGCTGAGGTAGCGAGTGAGTGATTAGAGCAAAGGGGATTATACTAAAAGAGAGCTAGACAGTGAGATAGTATATGGAGAGAAGGGTGAGTCATTGAATGAGTTATTAAGAGGGAAATGAGTGAGTGATAGAAATAGGTAAAAAGGGGTACATTGAGGGAAGGAGTGAGACAGAGAGCTCGTCAGAAAGTTTGAAAGTGATAGAAAGGCAATGTGCAGGTCAGGTTGTAAATGATAGTCATCCTTTCATTGAGTAAACTTGTTTTTAGTGGATCATTTGTGTAAATGCTTATGATTATTTAAATGCAATCTACTTCTGTATCAAATCCTTTTTCTTTCAATTTGATAGTAACAATTTATATTGCAAACTCACCGAACTTCTTAATATTTCATTATTCATGGCTGACTCTAATACAACTAGGTTCAATTTGTTACACATCAAAGATCTCTGCTCATTTGTTTTTTCATTTTACCTTCGGTTGTCACTCTACTCATACCTTCAAATCAATGATTGTTAGCTTTTTTGTTAATCTATGTATGATATAAACATATTTTCTTTTCAAACAAAGAAAGAATGACTTGATAATTTTTCAAGTATTATATGCAGAATAAAATCGTATCATGGGTTTATAATATGCATAGCCTAGATGTATTTTTTTCTTGTTTCAAAGAGTTCTTTGCCAATTTATAGTTTCATCTCAAAGAATAATACATAGATAATGAGTATTCTGATGCAGGAACAAAAAAAATTGCCTTTTATTCCTGCATTTTCAATAATATTTTGCCTTTTTCCATGTAACCATTCACATGGTAAATCTTCAGCATTTTTGAATGTTGAACTATTTTGAAAAGAATAATAAAACAGATTAGGGTTTTGTCTTCTCGTGCCTGCAGATATCTTGTTCGTGCTAGGGTTTTTGTTACTCTTTGATTCTTGATTGCTTTCTCTATTACCGTCATTGGAATGTGATTCTTTGCCGTTTTGATTTTTTTTTTTAATGAACACTTCTTGTTCATAACAGATCAGAAATACCAAATTCACCTTATTTTTTCTGTTTACCAGCTTTCGAAAATATCATTTTTGTCACAGTTGATGCTTAAGTTTGATTCATGTCACTTGTCAGTAATTTCACTTGTTATCATGTGACATGTTGATGTATCTCTACCTATTGTTGCTTACTATGTCTTTTAAACACCAGCTTTAGAGTGTTTGTACTAGTCTCTCTAAATGAATTTGTAACCTTTCACATGGTGTCCAGCAAAGTCGGAGAGTGGGATAATTTTGTAGGATTTCATGATAAAGTCCGGAAAGTCGAATTTGGGTCGGAACTTTAACAGGAAGTCGGATTTTGAGGAAAAAGTAGATCCTTTCCGCAGAAAATTTTGATGACTTTTAAAGCGTGCTTTCATGTATTATGAGACATAAAACGAAAGATAAAGAAAACAGGCCTATTTATATAATATGGATCTATTGAAGACAACACGTGGAGGAATAAAAACAAGCATAACTAAAAATACATAATTTATAGAGTAGAGCTATTATTGACTGTCTGATCATATTGTATAGGCCTTAAAGTAATCTGTCAAAAAACAGCCGGATTGAAGTGCCCCAAGCTGCATTCTATCCTTCATTAAAGATTAATTGAGGACGAAAAACGGCTCTAGCTTCCGGCGGGACATAAAATAACAAAATATGAAATGTTAAGCTATTCATTTACTTGTTAAATCCACAGGTTTATTTTGAGCGCACTTAAATACGGATGCGTACGTTTTTTTAATTTTTTACCGTATTAAAAAAAAAAATACGCGTCTGATAAAAAATAATGTTTATTTGTCCATTCGAAAATGCCCTTTAAATTTCTGAGTGTCTACTCATATCTGAGGCAAGCACCATTTTCGTAACTTTAATTATGGGACACTTGCTATTACAGTGAAGTTATTTAAATACAAACTTTTTGTAACAGTGAAATAGCAAATGTGATGGCATGCTTTTAATTTCTTTGCTCAGCGTATCCATATGTTAGCGTAGATCAGTTGTCTATGGTGAGGTGGAAAGTACAACAATTATTGTTTCTATTAGCTAGACCTAGACGTCTAGGCTTAGAAAGTAATAAATCCAAACCTTTGGTGTTAGAGAAAAGGTGGGTGTCACTGTGACTGGCTAAATGCTGATAGTGGAGACAGAGACAATCTTAACAATAGGTTTTGTAGCAGAACATACGAAGTCAGAAAATCAGGGAAAATGGTCTTCAGTGTCCAGGATTCTACTGATAAACTTTATACCCTTAGAATTTAAAACCAAATTCACTGTTTTCTTCAGTCAAACAATTAATTGGAGGTAGACCATATTCATCAAATTTGAAATCAACACACTCAAACTCTAAACAACAGACTTCCTATAAAATGGAGGTGACAATGGTCATTTGTGTGTTTGTATAGAATCACAACAGTGCTAGATTATGGTATTTCTGATTTTGAAATATTACTGTGTTAAGTTTTATTTTGGAAAAAATGCTGGACTTTCATATATGAGGCTGTACTAACGTTTAAGAATTTGTAATCTTAGATCCTATATTAGTTTGTAACCTCTTGTATTTTGCATATATATCTATGTTTTTTTTTCAATATTTTCATTTTTAAGTTACAGTTGCTCTATTTTTTTCCTTACAGGTCAAACCCATTGTCATTTCCCCCTTCTTAAACTTGTATTTTCACAATTGACTTAAACTTTTTAGGGAAGAAACAAAACTCTTGAGCAAAGTATTTGAAATATGGTTGATGCCCTATTCCGGATTAAATAGAATCTTAACTATGAACGCGTTTTGGAAAGGAATTCACTTTTTTTTTTTTACTTTGTTTACTATGGGTTATTGTGTAATCTAACGGAACTAATGTCTTTTTTTCCATTATTATATTATTAAATAATACTTGAACTGCGTTCTTTGTTTTTCTTGTAAACATAGTAATTTTTGTGTGAGATCCTAATATGATAGATGCTGTTTTATGTTAATTTTTGAAACGCACAAGCATACATATATCCTAACATATACACTTTAACTGTTGAATTTCTTATGGTGACTCGAACAATATATTTTTTTTTTCTCTGTAATTTTTTATACCTCCCATCATCTTACTTCTCAATCGCTAAATTGTTGGTTTCCATTTCTTATTTACAGTTGAATAGATTGAATATCCAACAGCAGTCGCTTCCGCCAGTGATGGATCTCTCATTGTGTCAGACAGAAACAAGCGCACACTCCATCTCATCAGCCATGAAGCAGTCTCGATCAAAAAACTTTATACCCATCGCAGTGGTGAGAACACAGATGATGAGCTGTTATCTGTGCTATGATGGAGCAGACTTATGTTTGCTGCACTCGTACAGGATCTGTCTTTGTTATGGATATTTCTTCTTAAGTGGAAATATCTGATTTCGTCAGTTTGTGTATCAGTGTTGAAGCAAATTTTCTTATACAAAGGGTCTGGACAAACGGTTTTAGTGTTAATACTGTTAATGAATTTTATTCAGTGAAGTTTGCATTGAATTATTTTTTTTGTCATTTGTATCTCAAAATGTTTTTGTTTAATTAATGGATAGACTTATTTATTATTCATAGCATATAGAGATTTATTTATTGTCCTTTTAAAGTATACAAAATACCAAAATCATAATGCTGAAAAATAAATACCGTCCATTCTCATAATTTAAAAAATTGAATTATAAAAATATAATTATATGAAAATGGAATAATCAACTTTTGAAATAGAGGTCAGTATAGGTAAATTTAAATATCTTATGTGATAGTATTTTACAAATAGAATAAGAAGTTAAACATCGTCAATTGATAAAAAGTTTTGGCCCCCCCCTGTTTTGATTTGCGTTTCTTTCTAATATATGTTCCTTTGAACAAATGAATAAAAAATATCTAAAATTGATAAACATTTGGTATGTAGATGAAAGTACTTTTATGGCATGTTCTCGGACTGGATTATTCTACTTTCTTTCCAGGTTCGAGTGAGTAACGTCTACAACACGTGCTATGTATGTCTCGAGGCAATTCTGTTGAGGGCTAAAACTGTAAATAGCAAAATGTTGATAAAACAGTTGTGTTCAGAAAAAGACTTATTATTTTTTGAAAGAGGAAAACAAAAAGAAAAGCATACGTGGACTTAAATATACATCTCAATCAGTTGCGGTAAAGAAAAACCCATTGCTATGCTCTTAAAAAGTGTGGTAGTCACATATTCTACGATCTTAAACGTCGATGAAAGCTATCCAGTATTGTATTATATGTAATATTATTTAAATAGGTTTATAAGAAAGAGAATGAAAATTATTTTGACGCGTGAATGGTTAGAGAGGAATTGGATAGGATGTAGTTGTAGACCTTAAACTAATGGAAGAGTCAGTGAGTATGATGCTGAAGATAAGTAGAAAAGGAGAAATGTCACTCAATTTTGAAAGTACAGTCCTGTCGTAAAAGGAGGACTGAAAAAATTCTGAGGGCCATGTCCGTATGTCCTTTAAAGAGTACTTTGCTAGAGTTAATTACAACAAAATCCTATTTACAGAAAGGTCCCGATTATCATAGAACTGTTTGGCTATATCAAACTGAAAGAGTTAACCGTGATTTACCTCTGGTTTTTAGAAGGTTCTGTTGTTAGTTATTAATTTTTTTAACTTCGCTCCGTTTGTTATCAATTAAATGGATAAAAGTTGGATACAATGGAATTTCACTAGTCAAAGTATATATTTTACCATTACAAGTCTTTTTTGAAGCCTAAAAGTGATACGTTAATAAATTGGCAATGTAGAAAACAATCTCCTGCAAATTCAAGACCAGTTAATAGTAATATATCTATAGATGGTAAGTGATGCCTTTAGTTTATTCCACCTTATAGAGACAATTGAGTCAACTAGAGGGTGAATTATTGCATTGTGTTTAGTCATGATTGAAAATAGCGAAAGAAGATGTTAGATGGACTTCCAAGGTGGCTAAATGTAGGACCAGTAATAGATGCTTTTGAATGAACGGGGGATCCACATGTATGGAAGGTCATGATGGCCGAAGCTGAAGAGCAGGATACTTGATTGATTGATTGATAGAGAAAATTGCATAAGTTAAAGCGATGAAGTGTGAATATCAAAAAGAAGGGATAAAGAATATGCATCTAAGTCAAAGGACAAGAAGCCTTGGTAAAAGTAGTTGGAAAAGTATACAAATTTCCCTCCAAAGCAGACAGAACTAGCTCTGCTTCCTTAAAGTTTGATAAGGTCTTAAAGACGTATCTATGTGACCATCTTCTGTGCTACATGTCAGTCACAAAGCTTGTGGGCTTATCGTCTTGATTTTCTCATAACGATGTGTCAATATCATCTTGATCGACTTGAGTTATATGCCCATAAAATGTTCAACATATTCCCGTATATATCCTTACCTGTATTATCTATAACACAATTTAATGGAAACACATTTAATGAAGCAATGGCAAAAAATGAAATGTCAAAATTTATAAGTATATCAAGTCTAAATTACCTAAAGAACAGCCTGTGCAGATGAGATACATATCAACTAACAAAGCATTACATGTATTTCTTTTGCCTTAGAATAATTGTTTTAATATATTCTTTTAAAGTTCACTAAAAAGGCAAAAGACACAGAATATTGTTTTTGGTATCCTATTGATTGTTCACTATTCAAGAGAGTTCCATGCATTATAATTATTGTGTTTTGGTTAGAAAAAAATGATTTTATATACCATAATTATATTTACACCTCTAGAGATATAGGGAGCTCAAACAATGCTGACCGGAATCAGTTTCCATCAAACCAAGGAATTTGAGACATGAAAATAATGTGCATTGTTTTTATTCTGTTTTTATAAAATATGTAATAATTCTTTTGACATTACTTTTTGTAAATTAAAAGAGGATGCTTTTGCCAAAACAAATCATAAGGAGTACTTTAAAAAAAAGTTAAATTAGTCCGCAGCATTTTATGTTTTTGAGGCTAAGTTGCATTCTTGTTAGAAAAAAGTTTTTTTCCGGAGAAAACTAACTCTATTATGTTCGTAATTTTTTAATAATATTAATAGTTTTATTCAACGGTGCACAAAGGGTGGGGGAAGTGAAATTTTGCTTTAAGTAATTTCAGATCAGACTCTAATGGTGTATTGAGTTGTTCCAAAAAAGCTTTCTGCAATGTTAAAATTTTCCATGAATTCATTGTTTGAATAGTAGAGATAAACACATTTCTTTTCGCTTTTCATTTTTTTTTATTATAATGCAATCTTAATATTTGATTGGGTAATTGCCATCCTTATAACACTAAGTCTTAATTTTGCATTATATATCAGAATGCATGAATGTCATCTAAATTTATCTTGGAATTTTAAAACATGTGAATGTCTCATTGCTGACTTGGTATTTAAAATCATCTTTCTATGTAAATATGTGAACCTCTTCAGATACATTTCCCAAACTTTTTCAAATGCATGTGAAATTCTAACTGCAATTATCAGACACCTTGAAATAGTTGTATTAAAAGGAATTCATTTTTAATGTATCATTTTTGTGAAAGTTCATCTTTTGTTTATTATATGGAATGTTTAAAAGTATGCGTCTTTTTCTTTCTAATAGTGGTCCTTTGTGTATATTAATTTTGATTTAAAGCTATAACTGGTAGCCAGGAGCTCAAGTAAATTCATAAATTTGGCAGATTAGCTACAAAGGACTATGCTTCTCAAAGTACATGCAAGAAAGCATATTCACGCAATTATACAAGCTGCTAAATCTTTTATTGTGTTTTATTTTCCTTATTTCGTAGTTTCTTTTATCCACATTTGCTTTTAAATTGAGACCATCCATTTCGTCGTTTTATCTTTCAACAGTTACTATGATACAGTTGGCTCTTATTTTCATTTGTCGTTTTAAATGCCAAATACTATGTAAATTTTTGTTCTTCAACAGGAGGTGGACTCCGCCAGATGAAAATAAAATCCTTGGCATCTTATTTACTTAAAACTGTTTTCTATTGTTCATAGAAATTTTTGTAAACATTGCATGCGATAAATTATGTCTTGACACTATCAGGATTTATAAAACAATATTACGGGTGTTTAGAGAATCAAACTGTTTAGTTATGTGGGTATGGGTGTGATTCTCTCGCAGCACAAAGGTCATTCTTTTGCTTTGAAAAAATATTCTGTGAATGAATGCTTCTCCAACATTGGAGAGCCTCATTTCTTTGTAGTGAAGAAAAATGGTCATGTTGTATTTACTGAATAAACATAATTTACGAATTGGCTTCATGCTAAAGAGTAGTTTTTTTTTCATTTGTAAGAATGGTAAGATTGGACTTACGTACCAAATGAAAACAACATCTACATCTAGCAGTATTTTCTCTCACTGTCACACTTCAGGGCTCTCACCAAAGAGGCTGTAAAATATATCCCCCGTGCTAAAGTATCTTCTATCTTCTATCTATACATGTCCCCTCCATGTAAAAGATTAAACTCCCTCTCTAATGTACTCACTATATTATAATTAATAGGGATATAATTTTTTACTAATTTATAAAATTTGATTATTATTCCTTGCAAAGGACTCAAATTCTATAAAACAATTTATTAGTACTTAAGATAAATTAATTACAATCCATAATAAATTTTCTTTTAACTATGTTACAAACATATATATATATATATATATATATATAGACTTATGTGACAAAATAAAAACCCAACAATATTTTAAATTTCCAATATTTATTCTAATGAATTCCCCCCTTATACATAATACAAAAACAAACCAATCTTAATAAACTAAATAAATATATCTATAAAACAAAATTATAAATTAAACCTACGCTATTTAATTCTTATGTATATTTTATCTTATTATTACATTTTTCTTTTTGTACATTCCATTTCTTGCTTCCAATCACCAGATCTTGTTTACACACCAGTCCTTGTTTGTAAACACACACCAGTTCTTGTTTGTCAACACACACCAGTCCTTGTTTTAATAGTCCCTTTTCTTGACTTCGCTTTCTTTTATAACAAAATTGTCTTTTCAGAATATAATAGTTTCTTTTCTTATATATCAGTTCATGAGTTCCGTTTTCTTTATGACATATCAGAATAAGTATAAAATTTTTTTTTTTTTTTCGTCACTTAGGACACAATTTCTTTCTTTTCGTTTATTGACGCAGCAACAAACTGCCCTTTCACTTTTGTCAATAATAATTTCATATGTTGAAACTTAGGAGATTTGATAATATTTTGTTAATTTTTGTTTCTTTTTAGTTTCTTCTGTTCGGGGCTAAATTTTTATTACAATTTTTCCTGCAACAGAATAGGAAAACAGTTTTTAATTTAGCATCAGCTATTCAATCGATCTATATTAACAACAATCAACAATATCATGATTTACTAGACATAACAAAGAAAAACTTCTGATAGGGAATTAATTATTTCTTCAAATCTCTAAATTCGTTATTATTTTACAATTTACGTTAATAATTAAATCAAAATCTTGATCCAGATCTTATAATTTCTCACCTCTCCCGATTTAGTTTTACAGATGTAAAATCTCCTGTCTTTCTCAACAAAAAAATGCTATGTGCAAAGAGGGCGAACCCTCGTGTTCGTCGTCTTTTATAGTTCCAAAAGGCTAAATCTAAGGCTAAGGCTAAGGCACATACATTCTCGCTTTTCATTCCCCCACTGCTTATGAACTTCACTCACAGAGGCATTGCATTAATTGATTGAGATTGGACTGAAACAGGACACAACGTTCAGCTCTCTAGAAACCGTGCTCTCTACAATGAACTAGGCTATTAAATAAGCAAACTTTTATTTAAACATCTCGAATTTTCATAACAAAAACAGCTAGATTATAAGGACGTAGTTCTAGCTGCCAAAACAACAGCATTCAAGTTGTAGTACATTGAGTAGTTAAAATAATCAAATTCAATACCAAATTATGTAAACAGAATTACAGTAAGTCTCCGGATAAACGCACGGTCCTCAGGAGGCTTCAATAGCGTGCGTTTAGGAGATGCGTGTCTTTGTAAAAAGTAATGAAAAAATTTTGGTTACTTCCCTTATGGCACTGCAAAATGCAGGGCTATTTCCCTTGATTGTACACACATTTGGCGTGAAGGGGAGGTTATTAAACCTTTGAGTTCAGCTACGTTTTGGGTTCTTTTATTTTTATTTTTTGGTTTTTATTCTTTGGTTTTATTAAACAACATTAAAATAACGAAATTCGGAAGAGGGAACAACATAGACCATTGAAGTGTCATGAACAAAATGTCTAGAAACTTAAGTTGTGTTTCCAACATTAATGTCTTGTGAGTAGACATTATGTATCGTATCGAGCATGTCGATGAAAATAAGAGACTAGACTCTGAGAGTGAGGACTGCACAACGCTACTGACGGATGAAATCGCGATGAGTGAATGACCAATGTTGACTATGACTTGTTTTACACCGATGATGCCTGACAGTGATACACCACGCGCGAACCTCAGACAACCGTGCAACGCAAAAAGCGAGGGAGGAGGGGAGAGGATACTAGCCTTAATGGATAGATCTGACCAGGCAGACACAAAGCAGCGAAAATTGCATCACCTTGCCTGTGCTCCACTCCAACCCTCCCCTCCCTACCCTTCCAAGCTTGCGGCCGATACCATGGCCCAGGTAGAGGGCATTGTGTGTTTAGATCTATACGACGATACTGATATACAGCCTTTGTCCCCCACCCCTTCCCTTTTGTGATATATTGGCACGGTTTCCAGGCTGCCATGTGCCGTAATAGCGTGGATATTTCGTCCACTTTACTACCGGGTACAGTAAGCAATGCCGATTTAATAATTTCAGGCGATGTAGCGTGCGTTTAAAGTATACCAATTACATAGTAAACAATCGGTCAGACCGCTTCAGCGTGTATTTAACCGAAGCGTGCTTTTATCCGGAGACAACTGTATAACAATACGCCACTAAGTCCCTAAATAGAGAGTTTCATGGCGAAGGTTCTTATTAAGCCTCCCTGAGTGACTTGCAATCTTGATTGGGAAAGCCCAAAATCGAACCAAAGACCAAACACAATCCATGAATCCGGAAGCACCACACTTGCCATTGGACGCACAAACATCTAGGACGAACGATAACAATATGTATGCCTCAAATATATATGCAGTTTCAAATTTAGATCTAGAGGAGGCAAACCACTGGATTAATTAGAAATAAGTAAGAATTATAAGAGCTAGAATTTTATATAGTGCTCTGCAGCGGTTAGGATAAGGCTTTAAGTAGCTACTCCAAACTGAATTTTGAAATTGTAAAGCGGCGTCCACATTGTCACTCCGAACTATCAGGTACCTATTAGACGCCCGATGGGTCGACCCGTGAGGTGGAACTGACAGTGTGGACGAGAAAATCTCATAGTTTTTCGTCACTCCATGCGGTCACCGTCACGCCGCCCGACGAATCCAACATGCTTGATATTTTGGCGCAGTCATTTGATAGCCGGGGCGTGGCTGGCAGCGTCTGTGATTGATGGGCGCAGGAAAACCAATTTTGTTTTTAAAATTTTTTTAAATATTAACCGTAGCCCAAATGTATTAACAAATTCAGATTCAGCGTATTAAAATTTATGAAAATGCTTACGTGTAACAATTTTTAATCATTATTAAGAAAGATAATTTTTATTTTTAGTAACCACTACCTTATCTCTCTCTCATTCTCTTTCTCTCTCTGTCCTCTGTCTGTTTTTATCTCTCTCTTTCTATCTATTATTCTCATTCT
Organism: Elysia crispata; assembly: GCA_033675545.1. Classification (NCBI taxonomy): domain Eukaryota; kingdom Metazoa; phylum Mollusca; class Gastropoda; family Plakobranchidae; genus Elysia; species Elysia crispata. The sequence goes on along the minus strand of JAWDGP010007736.1, from coordinate 1,793 downwards.
CTCTCTGTCCCTCTCTGCCTGTCTGTCTGTCTCTCTGTTCAAATGTGGGCACAGCCGAAGTTCTTTCAAAATATTTAAAACAGTATATTGTGTTCTCTTCAAAAACCATTTTTGGACCAAGTATGTAGATGGCAAACAAAGTCAAGATCTAAAAATGTATTCTCGATCCAATATAAACTGATTTTTTGTTCACAAACACATTGTTATTTTTTGCACCTTTTCAAAATTGAATTAAACCAGTGAATCTAGAAAGCGATGTAAACACTCTTCTTTCCTCTGAGTCAGAAATATGCAGAGCCAGCCAACCGAGTAAACCGATATAAAAAGTAGCCTTGCTGTTTACCTATCGGGTTTACCCTACAGTGTAGATAGGTGTTCGGCGTGATAGTTAAACCATGTGCAGAACTAACACCATAGTTCGGAATGACAGTGAGGATGGCCCATAAGGTCAATTCTCATTACTTTTCTGAAAAGATCTTTTGATTCCGAGAAAATTGATACCAAATTTAACCCTATGGCTCGATTTTAACAAAAGTTACATAATTTTGAAATTTTGAAAAAACACACAATTTTGGCACTCGTGCAAAACCCCACAATTGAGGGAATATAATTTGAAAACTTATGACTTGAGAGAGCTCATTTTGCATTCACACACTCTCTAATATACAAGGAACATGATCAATTTTTTTTGGTTGATTTTTAAAATAGAAAATACACTTTTTATTGACACTAATTATCGAAAAAAAAACATTTTTGACACTTTTCGACAAAGGGAACAAAAATTGCGATTTTCACTAACATTAAAAAATTCATAAAAAATAAACAAAAAGGCCTACAAATAAAGTAAGCACATCATTTCTTTCCTCAAAACAAACTCTATAACAATATTAGAACAAAATAGTCTTCCCTAAATAATTAATGCCATAAAATACAAGCTGAAGGCAAAGAAAAACGAAATTTAAAAAAAAAATTCAAAACTTACCCCCTAAAGATACAATTTGAAATTTGAGACCACAAACACATTCTTATAAGTCATTTCAAAACATTTGTATCAAAAAATGATAATATTTTCAATTATTTGAACGCACTCCAGTGTCAAAAAAGTAAATAACTTAAGGTCAATAATTTATGATAAATAAATGAAAACTTGTCCTGTTGAAAAGTACAAATTGAAGCTTTGACATTAAACTAACATTTCAAACCATCTGCATCATGGAATGACATTATTATTCATCATTTCAGCACCTTGGTGTTAAAATTAATAAAAATAGAAATACAGTAGAATCACTTTAAACTGAAATTTTGGGGTCCATTGAATTGATTTCGGTTTAAAACTAGTTTTGTTTTTGGTCATTTTTCAGGGGAAGTAACCGCTTTTTCTGTTGCCTTGCCAATAATAACTGGGCCTGAAAACGAAACAAAGACCAGTCCAGAAGTTTAGGACCAGGAAAAATAGCTGGAAGAGAAACCAATACTGTTAAGCTAAGAATCTCCATGTTCATGAGACAAGATGAGAGAAAGGAAAGACCTGGAGGACTAAAACATTGAGTCATCCAAGAACGACATGGACCAGGAACTGAAGAAAAAAGAAATGCACAAGACATTGTAAAGGTAAAGAACAACAGCTTCAGGTAAGGCAGCTCCTCTTTTTATCATAATCTTGGAGCCTTCAACTCCTTTACTTACACCAAGGATTAAACGCTACGTTATTTTATTTTTCCAATTCATATTTGTATTTTCATTCTTTGGATTCTTTGTATTTGTTGGTATAGATAAAAACATGATGAATTCCT